>RRCJ01000012.1:0-329818 GCA_004337975.1 Pyricularia sp. CBS 133598
GCGCTTGACGCGACGTCGATGAAGGTATCACCCTGGTGGGTCGTTGGTCAGGGGTCAGGGTTAGGGTCTGGTGATCTCATGGTCCAAATGTCACATTATGTAAACCATAAATAAAACCATTAGGTAAGATTATTACCCAATATAATTCGCTTATAATCATTTAAAAAACGAAAATACCAAAATAATCCCGTTTTATACCAATTATAAGTTTAATTTTATAACGTATAAAAAATTAAAAACCACGATTATAGTACCACGAACGGATAAACGAATAAGCGAATTATTATAATTATACGAAAAATTCTAACAAGAATTAAAATTCGTACGAAACAAATAATAAAACACGTTAATTAATATCGGATAAAAAGATATCTTTTGAAAAGGGAAATAACGTTTATTTTATTCGATGTAATATTAAAATATAACGATTTAACAGCAAATTTAATTTTGGAAGGTTTGGACAGTTGAAAATTAGTAAAACAATCAGAAATACCAATTATAAATTATTATTACCAAATATTATAAAGATTTACCCCATATTTAAAACATCATTATTAAAACAGGCATTATACAGTATTAATATATAAAAAACAATCGAAATCGACGCAAAACAAATTTATAACGTTAAACGAATATTCGATTATAAACGAAATTACAGTAAAATAAAATATTTTATTAATTGTGAAAATTATAGATATAAAAATCTTTTGGGAGTTTTTTAACTATTTCCAAGATTATCAAAAATCGCTCCGCTAATATTATTAGGAATTGGACTTGCGAACAAATAAGCTAAAAAAAAAGGACGACCTAAAAAAATACCATTTACCATTTCCAAAAATTAAAAACCGATTAAAACTCGAAACCATACCACCAAACGAATTTATAAAAGAACGATTAATATATAATACAAAATAAAAAATACCAGAAAATAATTTACCAACGGAATATTCCGTAAAAATATTTATTTCGTCCAATAATGAAAAATTTAAAAAATTTATCCGGAAAATTAAATCCCAAATAAAATTGGAATTCGGAAAAAGCGATTTTAAAAATATTTTAGGTAAAACTTTAATCAATCGTTACCTAGTTTCAGTGCTCAGACTAGACCCCACTGCGTTGCAGGGTGGACCGAGCGCTCCATATACCTTTCAGCCACATGGTTTTTCGACCAATTAAATTGCTCGAAAAGATCGCGCTCGTTCTAATATGAGGACACCTTGTCGATTTTTGTCGCTTATAGCGATATTTTACAGTGTTTGCACTGTGCGTGCACTGTATCCGCAAAGGGTAGTACGGTATTTATACTGTGCACTTTTAAAAGTTTAAATAATTAAACAAACAAAATAGATAAAAATACAAAAAAATAACCGTTATAAAGCTCGAAATTCGGAAATTCTAGCGGGTTATTGCTTGTTGCTATACTATATTTATACGATATAATATCAAATGCTATATATTATTATTATTATCATTTAACGCCCTATTTTAATTTTAATATAAATAAAATAGTATATTTGGCTTTATTTACATTTAAGAAATTTGTATATAGCTATTTTAGCGTATTAATAAAAAGTCTGGGCTTATATTATTATCCGTTATAATTTTACAAACATTTATTTGTACAATTTTTACATTAATTAAAAATATTAATAATATAGCGAATAAAATATGTTTAACTGGTAATTCATAAATATAATATAAGTTTTACTGGTTTATATTATAACAAATTAATTTTGTGAATAATAATATTATTTAAATATATATAAATAAAAATTTAAAAAATAGAAAATTTAATTGTTTTATTATATAAAATGGCTATTATTAGTTTATTAAAATAAAAATTTCACGTGGATATTGGTTTATAACGAAAGTATAATCGTTAAAATTTCCGTTCTATTATCTTTTATATTCGCGAAAATATAAACCCGTTTTGATTATAAAATACAAATATATTTCAAAAGTTTTGCCTGATCGATTAATTTATACCTTATATTACGTAATATTAATACCAAATTTAAAAGCTATATTGTTATTTATTATATTATCCCCAACGTGCAAAAATTTGGGAATTTTATTAATAAATAAAATAAAAATAAAATAAAATTAAAAAATTGAAAAACATTAATAAAAGACACCGCCATAAATAAAATACCCCTTCCCCCATATAAATTCCGTTATTTCGAATATTAAAAATATAAATTTAATCGCTGTTAATTGATATATTAATTTCTATACCTAACGTACAAACCTATATTTTTACGAATTTTATTCAATTTATTATAAAAAAGTGTCAATCGCCGAATGTTCGAAATTACCGCCATAAACGACGAAAATCGACGAAGTGTCCTCAGAGCTGAACCAGAGTGTTTTTTGGATAAACCCACAGGTACATCGCAAAGCCACAATTAAACCACGTTCAATTGTCGAGCTTTGGGCTTCAGGGATAAGCCCTGAGACTAATCGTTACTGCTTTTTTTAAATTATTTTTTTACGCTCCACCCGATTTAATTTTTCCAAATTATTAATTCCGCGAAATATAGTTCGCATTTCTTTTTAAATTATAATTCTTTTTATTTCCGCAAACGAAATAATTTTAATTGCTTTTTCTAAATTTTTCGCTGCTCCGCCAAAATATCCTTTTCCAAAATTTCGATTTCCGTATTTAATTTCGAATATTACCGGCCAATATTACGTAATTGGACGTTAAATACCACCAATACGTTATAATTAAACCGATTAATACGAAAGTATTTAATATAACGAAAAAGATTTTGCGGCGAAATAGGGTAACGTATTATACCGCGCGATTTATAATAAAAATAAAAAGGGATATTTACAAAATAAGGAAAAAAAGACGTAAAAAAACGTAAAGACGTTCCGTCGACGAATAACCAAATTTCGATTTGGTTATACGATTAAACATAACGCGGGAAAATTAATAAAAAGGAATAAAATTAAAAACCAGGAGTAGGGTAGTCTCAGGGCTTATCCCTGAACACGAACTCCACTAATTAAGCCGTGGTTTAATTCGTGGCTTTGCTTTGTACCTGTGGGTCCAAACAAAAATTACTCTGGTTCAGGTTTGAGGACAATTTGTCAATTTTCGGTTGAAATGGAGGTAATTTCGCCAATTCCGCGACCGATACTCCGTTATAATTAATTAAATAAAAATTGTAAAAATAAATGGTTTGTACGTTGGGTATAAAAATAAATTTAAAAATTAACAGCAATTTAATTTTTATTTTTAACATTAAAATCCACGGAATTCGTATGGGGGAAAAAACGTTTTTTAAATGGAGGTTGGTTTTTTAATAAATTTTGGAACTTTTTGATTTTTTTTAATTATATTTTTATTTTTAATTAAGATTTGAAACTTTTTGCACATAGGGAGTAATATATATTTTATTTTTACGATTAACGTGATTTATCAGTACCCGACGCATATCAGTACCCGACGCATATCAGTACCCGACGCAGTTTTCCTCCACTATATTATTCCGAACTCCAACTACAACGCCAACATTATTTATTTTACCCCAATAAAATCGAAATTATATATATCTGACGTTTTTTCATTTTTTTAACAAATGCTTATATTATATTTTATTTTGCCGCAATTATTAAAACGCCGTTTAATCGCCAGTCGTATATTATTTCTTACCCTATTTTCATCTTTTTCCTCCTATATCAGATTATCCGCATTATTTAATTGTAATAAACGTTAAATCTTTTATATAATAAATGTTTTTTTTTCGCGAACACGTGTTTTTTTAACCCTACGTCGTTTGTTAAATATTTCGTTAACCTTCCGAAAATTGCGGACCTTTGCTAATAAAAATGTAATTTGGTATGTTATTCCGTCCATATTTTTTACCAATTGGTTTACAACTTTAAAAATAGGCGTTGGAAAACTATTTTAATAACAATTAATTTAAATTTTAACAAACGTTAATTAAAAAACGGTTTTTATCGGGTTATAAAACGTTTAAAAAATATAAATTTCGATGGTAGGAAAAATATTTTTTTTTGGGTAAAAACGTCCGTAATTTAATATCTAATTTGAAAATTACAATTTCCGGATTAAAAAAAATAATTCCAACTTTTCGGAAACCCCCAACCATATTTCTTTTTATTATAACTGTTTTGTAAACCGCTGCAATAGTTAAAAAAAGTCAATTTTACTAATATTAATAATATAAACCCGGATAAAATCGTTAATTTTTTAACCGTATACCCGTTTTAAAATGTTAAACATTCCGACATTAAATAGTTAAATTAGGTGAAATAAATAAGCAAATAAACAAAACGGAATAATATTATAATTTTTACAATAACTTTTAAATTTCGGCGATTAATAACTATTATATTTATCGAATATTAATATCCGATATACGCTTTTTATCCGCAATTTTATATAATTATCGAAATGTTAAATCCATTCGAAATATATTTCGTTATTTATCCATCCATTTTGGTTAATTTGTATACGTTAGGATACTGGAAACCCGTTTGTTATATACCAATTCGCGAAATAATAAACGTTTTTAACGATAAAAAATAGGGGTATATCGTAATTGTCGCTATTAATATAGCAGATTGCAATCGCCCTATCACATGCGCCCGACGATTTAACGCATACGTCAATGGAATAAAAGATCCTGTAATGCCTGCGCTTAGCAGACATTTCGTCGGTCCCAATTATAAGGCAATCCACTCAGAACGTAATACGCCCATTTTCGATTACCAAACTATATTTTTTTGCTTTTTCCACTTTTTCAAACCCAATTACAATTATATAACCGCATATTTAGCCCATTATAAAACCGATTTCGTCGAAATTATAAATATCGCAATTTTAAATATTATATTTAACTTTTATATTGGCCACCAATCGAAATTACGTGTTTAACGCGTTAAAATTTTCGCAAAAAGCCTTTTGGAAATTATAAACGCGAAAAAACGCGTTTTTAACTTTATACGTCGTTTAACGAAACGATAAAACTATTATTTACCGACCGGTCACGCGGCCCCCGTAGCAAAAATATAATCGGTTATTGCAATTATATCGGCGATTTAAAACGGAAATCCTCGGAAATCCAGGTCCAATATATATTGGACAATTACTTCCTTTTCGCTTTCCGTCAAATTGTAAACACCAAACCGACGGTCGGTTAAAAAAACGCAACTTTTTATTTTGTAACGGAATATTAATTCGGGTATATTATACGTTTTTGCAACCGTTCGGCAATTTAATTCTGGGCTTAATCAAATGGTTTTAATCGCCAAAATAATTTTTAATTTATTGGTAATAGTTGGTATTTTATTTTGTGGAAAAAACGCGTGGTAAATTTAAAAATGGTGTGGTGGAGGAAAAGTGCGTCGGGTATTAATATGCGTCGGGTACGGATGAACTACGTTATATATACATAAAATTTCCGGTATTAGTATTACCTAATTCAACGTATAAATTAATTAAGTTGGTAAAGCTTTTAATCGAAACGGGTTTGTATTTTTACTAACATTAACGATAACAGAACCAAAATTTCAAGGATTGGATTTTCGATATAAATAAACATCCACGAATATATTAACTAATTTTTACTCTACATAAAAAGGTCGCACATATTGTCAGCATCCAAATCACGTTTTGCAGGACTGAAAGGACTCTTAGGGAAGGTGACGACCGAGACGGTAGCACCAGAAAGGGTGAAGGAGTAATCCAGGGGCCGGATAACATTCGCAAAGGCAAATAATCGAAAGCCGTCGTATGGTAGAACCTCAGTCGGCGTGTTGGCAACAACAAGAGCGACCTGGTCTCCGCGGATAATCTCGGTCTTGGCAGAAGCTTTAACATCTACGAAACGCATAGTGCCGTCGGATGACCGGATCGAAAGGGTGGCCGTGTAAGGAGTTTGAGCGGTCATCTCAACACCAATGGTAGAGCCGGTGACATTCAGGGGAATGAGGTTGGCGCCCATGTACAGCGGGGCACGACCCTGGATTGGCACCCACCCATCGCCAGAGCTGCGGACGTTGTTCCAGTTGACGCGGTAGTCCTGCCTCGTGAAAAAGTCGCGGGCTTGTGGGTGTCCGATTTCGACGTGGGCCATGCGCGCCCAGTACCGACCAACGACCTGCGCAACACTGGCGTCGCCAGACCCCTTCAGGATGCGCGCCAAAGTGTGCAGGGGCGTCTCATTGTCGTCAGTCTTGTACTGGAGCATCATCTGCCTCATAACGTCCCTGCCGAGACCGGAGATGTTGTCTGGGTTGTTGGTGAGGTAAGTGAAGAAGGGCCAGGCCTGGTAGTGGTTGCCCGTGCCGGTCGTGCCATCGACAATGACCTTGAAAGAGTCGCCGAGGACCTTCAAGATGTCCATTGACGTATCTTGGGCGGGCTGGCCGTGCCTTTCGCGGGCAGGAGCGCACAGGTCAGACTTTTTGTACGTGTCGGCGACCCAGTTGGCAAAGGTCTCCCACCAAGCGGCGGCGCGCCTCTGGTTGACCCAGGTGCGCTGGTGGTAGTGAATGACGTGGCCGAACTCGTGAATGATGATGTCGGGTACGGTGAGCCACTGGTGAACGACTTCCAGGTAGGCCCTGCCCGTCATGAAATCAGTCTTCTGCACGCCGGCGACGCCACCTAGGTCAGGTACGGAGTAGATGTTGGTCTTGGCGTAGGGCCCCGCCCCGACAGGATAGTAGTCGTTGGAGAGACCTGTGTCGATGTAACCGAGATCTGTCACGAAACATTCGTGCGCGGTCTCGAGCATGGCGAGGGCAGCCTCCGCATTCGCCTTGACGGGCGCACTGTAAACACGAAAGTGAGGCGAGTCGACAAAGTTGGAGCCGCCTGGGCCAATGTTGCCATTGGCGGGAAAAGAGGCAGGTGGGTCGTCGGCGCGTTTTGCAAGAATTGAGGTCCAAGGTGCTGACAACGCGACAGGGACAGAGCTCAAAAGGAGAGCGGCGAAAAGAGCGGAAGATGCCATGTTGAAATGTAAAGAATGACTGAAATGACCAATGAGGTATCCCCGTGGTTAAGCAGAAGGAAAAACGAAGGTATTTGTATCGACAGTGCGGAACAGCGCTAAAAAGCAAGGCAACGAGAGATTGAGAATGGAAGAAGATTGGCGCGAGGCATGGATGATATTTCCTGCGGTTAACATGTGCGGCCCACCTAGTTCAGCTGGAAAGCCGACACAGGGCCCATATCGCCCCTGCCAAGAGATCCACTCGAGTAAGCATTGTGATCTGAAATGAGAGAGTGGGTACACTCCTGGATTCCCAGTGGGCAGATACAGTCACACGCACCAGGGTCCCAGGGCTGGGATCTCAGCGTTAGGAGTATATATGACGAGGCTGGAAGGTTTCCTGATGTACCATTACTCCCATAGCGTCGTCCACTTCTTTTACGTTATTGACAAACAATAGCAAGAGTCCTTTGAAGACGATGCACTTACCGAGAGTTCTGCAAAGTGTCGGCCAACTGACGGTCCAGGGAGGCAGCCCCACGACCCGAGACGCGCTGCAAAGCGCACTGCTGTCTATCAGCGGATTTTATTCATGCAATAACAGCAGGTCCAAGAGACGCGAAGAAGATGCAGTTAGATGGTCCAACGATGCTATCATATTTCAGAGCAGGGCGATCAAATTGCTCAAGAACGCGGTGGAGGGCAACGCAACCGCTGCAAGCCCCCCCAAAGTACAGAGAGCTGCTGGCAACTATGTTGTCCATGATTACCATCAACGTCATGTCGGAGGATAAGACAACATTTGGCATCCATCTAGACGGCACCTTGAGGTTCTTGAAGTACGTCACAGGCTGGAAGTCCAAATACTCGCCCAAGGCCCGGTGTTTACAGAGGATATAATTTTACCTACGCGTTATCTACGAGAGCATGGCTCTTCAAAGCTTGAAGCAGTCTTCATTCAACTCCGTCCATGATCATCCCAGCCTTTCCAGCGCTGATCCTGGGGAGACCGCTTTCCCTTCCCCCAGTCCGTCGAACATTATGACTCTGGCTCTCTAAAGTCTCCAAATAATTTCAAACTTCAAAGATCGCTCTACAATCAGCCAATAGCCCGATCTGGCACAATCCACCATCTTGTCACTACCTTACGAAAGCCACAACGATGGGGGACGCTTCATTACCTAAGACATGGCGAGATAAGGTGGCAGGAGTCAGATCATATCTTGATGCCTCCCTCGCCAAGGTGCAGCCTGCCCTTAATGGTGTTCCAACTGAAGCCAGCATGCCTCTCTACACTCGAGACTTGCCGGGAAAAGTCTTGACAGCTCGCTAAATCGAAGTCGCAAAGGGGTACACCATCACCGAGCTTCTCGCAGTGATGCAAAGCCGCGAGATCTCCGCAGAGCAGCAATCGCACACGCGGCGACCAATCGTCTGACGGAGCTGCTCTGGGATCAAGCTATCGAGCGCGCCAAGTACCTCGACAAATTGCCCGAGCCTAAGCTGTACGGTTTCAAGGCAGCGTGGGATATTATCTCGGCGCTATACTGGCCCGATGGTGGAAAGGAGCTAATGCACCTGTTAAAGGAAAATGGCGAGCCGATATTGCCCCTGACCAAGTTTATCATTTATAAGCAGCCTACGGTCAGAAGCTTGACGCAACACGAGCTCTGGCAGGTGCGTGATTTTGTTGCAGCTAATGTATTTTGAACTGTGTTAACTATCAGTGACGCAGCTTTGCCTAGAGCCTGATAATTATCGAGCGATGTACGCCCAGGCGGGGTCGGCCACTGGCAAGGACGAGGACGATCAGATGGACGTCATACTCTGCCCGCCCAGCTTTGAAGCAGCCACGCCGCACGACTAGTCCGAAATACTGGGGCTACACGTCGTACTGGAACTTCGTCGACTACCCCGCTGTTGTCTTTCCCGCCACCACAGTCGACCCGGTCAAGGACGTCAAGCACACCGGTTATATCCCCATAAACGCGTGGGACAAGTTTGTCCACGATATGTACACTCACGAGACTTTTGCAAACGTCCCCGTCAGCCTGCCAATTGTCGGCAGGAGGTTCCATGACG
Organism: Pyricularia sp. CBS 133598; assembly: GCA_004337975.1. Classification (NCBI taxonomy): domain Eukaryota; kingdom Fungi; phylum Ascomycota; class Sordariomycetes; order Magnaporthales; family Pyriculariaceae; genus Pyricularia; species Pyricularia sp. CBS 133598. The sequence continues at coordinate 9,057 of RRCJ01000012.1, forward strand.
AGAAGGTTTTGGCTGCTTTTGTTCAGATTGGGCGCGCCCTGCGTAGAAACTAGCATGTCGGAGACTAGCAGTCTAAACAACAATTGTTAAAAAGTTACTTTATATTTTTATATAAATCGCAGTCCGCGCAAGATCTTGGCGATGAGCTGCATCGTCGTCCACACGATCGTCATCGCTATGCCATCGAGCGCCGTCTACTTAATCGTGACGCTCATCCGGACCGAGACGGGTCTCACGCTGACTGACATTCACAACGGCACCGGTATCATGCTCCTCTTCTACGGTTGGGGCTGCGTCTTTTGGTAAGCTGTTGCCCTGCAATGCAGTGGGAAAGCAGCCTGTCTACCTCTTTTCGCTGCTGGCCAAATTCGTGCTTAATATTTTCACTCAACCTGATGCATAGAGCTGTAAAGGCAAACTCCTCATTACGTTACTGAGTGCGCCTTTTGTATTATTATGCAGGGGACGACTGAGTGCCCTGCGTAACATGTTGAAAGACTTGGGTGGACTCTGCATAGTCTGGGCTTCTCTCGCACAGGCTACTACATTCTGAAACAGTATCTGTCTTATCTGGTACCAGATTCCATCACCCATAGTTATGAGTTGCTATACTGGGCAAAAGCTGGTTGCCCCTACCAGCGCAATCTTATATATAGCGAATTGAATAAAAGCCGATACTGAAATTTAGTCCAGCATCAGGCTTAGCGTTTTCGCTACCCCTGGAAATAACCAAGATTATTTATCTGGGCTTACTGTTGGCGCGTGGGTAGATATATGGACGATGAATCACGTGAACTAACCACGTGATCTCGAGAGCAGAATTTTCGGCAATCCCCGCAGACGCGTAAGGTAGATAGATACCTAGATACCTGGGGTACCTAGACATGAAGATAGACAAGAAGGGTACTTATTGTTTTACAAATCGCAGCGACTATACGACTGCACTTAACTCTGTGTCAACTCATCGTATCGGCTCCACGTCACAATGGCTTCCCGTCTTAAATTCGTCACACTCGACGTCTTCACAACAACTCCTTACGAGGGTAATCCTCTCGGCGTGGTCCACCTTCCACCGGACCAGGTTATATCTCAGAGCCAGAAGCAGACGATTTCTCGCGAATTCAACCTTTCCGAGACTGTCTTCATCCACGATGTAGACCCATCCAACGACACGGACCCGACTACCAGACATATCGACATTTTTCTCACGACTGCCGAGATCCCCTTTGCCGGCCATCCAACCATCGGCACTGCAGCCTATCTGCAGTCTCGAGGCATAACCAAAATCGTGACGAAGGCGGGCCCCATCCCCATCTCTTTCGGCCCCGAAGAGGGGGCCATCAGCGCTCTTATCCCGCACAACACAAAGCTTAACTCGAAGAAGCTGGCAGATCTCGATGATGCGGCCCTTGTCCCTGGACAACTTCACCCGAACTCCGACGTTCGAGCCGCTGAGCTGTCCGCACCGCTGTTCAGTATCGTCAAGGGCATGACCTTTTCTCTTGTCGAGCTGTCTTCCCTAGAGTTGCTTACCCATCCCAGGCCCGGTCCTTACCCTTGCGAAATCAAAACCATTATGGACGCCGAATGGAGCGACACCTTCGTCGGACGTTACTACTTCGTCGTTCTAGATGACGGTGTAACAAGTGATGGTGTTCGCAAGGTTAAAATACGTAGCCGGATGGTTGAAACAGAAATCGAGGACCCGGCCACGGGCTCTGCGGCTTCAGCACTCGCAAGCTACCTCTCGCTGAACAAATATAGGGAGGATCTCATCCAACTTGAAATAGTTCAGGGAGTCGAAATGGGGCGAAAGAGTGCCATATCCGTTGAGGTGACTTTGGAAAACGGCGCGGATGGTTTGAGATCCATCAAGTATGTTCGGCTGGGTGGCAGAGCAACGCTGGTTATGCAGGGAACCATCGCCGTGCCTCCAGAGAGAACTCTGTGAAGACGTCCAACCTGGTTGAAACTGGCCAATCCATACATAGCATACATAGTTTTGAAGTTCAGGGTATCCATTTCTAGCTTGCAGATGCAACAAGTCACGGGAGCTTCTCGACGAGCCCCTCTTAATCCGAACAGCCATGTTTTGCCGCGATATTTCAAGCTGGAAACCCTTGCATAGTTCTCTTCTGTTTAACTTTCAAATCAAACAGCATACTATAAGTGAAAAATATGCGTTTTGGGAGTTGTGCAGCCTTTACATGCTAAATAATCCAAATAAAGTGACATTATCAATTCGATACTTGGTGCCGAAAAAAGTAGGTGTTCAATGTGGAAAGGAGCTTGCTTATCCTTAAAAACCACCCTGAAAAAGACTTCTTACTTGCTCCCGGGTTTCATAACCTTTGTAGCCCTTACAACGGCAGAGGCTTCCCGCCGGCGGGTGGCGGAAGACGGCCGATTTCGAAATCCTCTTACATCCCCAACATTAATTGACCGCCAAATTCAAACAATTAAGCGCAAACTGAGTCTGGAATACTTTGTTTCTGTGGTGCAAGACGTGGGTAGGAAAATGTGCAAGTGCTACCAGCCCTCGCGGTCACCTCTTTTTCCGGTCTTTGTAGTTGAGGGATCTTTGCTTGTACAGAAAGTTCTGTCTTCTTAAGATCAGCAAAAGTAAAAGATCTTGTAAGAAATTGCATATTTTAATTTCCGGCTTATATCAAGCAAATTTGCTTATACGAGTGAAATCTCTTGAAGAAGCCGAAAGGGAACTAGAGCGAGGGGTTTGGAAGTAAAGACGTCAGCATTAGTCGTTATCCCTTACAAGCGAAGACAACAAATCATTTATTTGGTTTGTTCCAGCTGTGACGACTTCGTCCCAAGGTCAAACATTCAAGGCTGTTCAGGACAACTCGAGGCGTTCGGACACGTAAAACTTACCCATGCCATCACCCAATCCACAGCCGGGCTCAAGCTAGCAAAGCTCATTATCAAACCGGCCTTGATAGCCTCCCAGCCGGAGTCGTCCGGGACTCGCCATGCAACCCGGACCGCGAGCCCCAGACGTCGGTACCGTTCTGGCAGCAGAGTAGAATTTTCCTCCCCGCGCTGAACATAGATCCGATTTGCCGACTGCTCTTGCAAGCCTTCGTCCTCTTGCACTGGTTCAACTGCCAGCGCAATGTCGAAACGGTAAAATCCGGATTTTTCATCGAATACCGAGCTACCCGTGCACCACTTGTATAAGGAGCCTACTGGAACCAAATCAAACTCCATCGGCGCAGCGTTCAGAGGGTCATCAAAAACAACAAATCCGTCATTCCTGGCACTGCCACTCGATTTCGGGTCGCACTGAGTTATTTCATAGCATACCGAATGCCTCGGCCAGTAGTAACGGCCTCTGCTATGGTCGAGGATCTCCAAATATTGATGTGTGCCCACGGTAACAAACTCTGACTGTTCCATCTCTCGCTGCAACCGGGTGACCGAATAAATATGCGACCAGAGGACCAGGGATGACTGGTGGTGACTGTGCTCGTCTCCCTGCTTGATCACTTTTATGCCGCCCATGTGGCCTACAAACTTGGCAAACTGGTTGAGTTGCATATTCGCGATAGGACCCTCCCAGTGTGCCCAGGTCCAGGACGAAGCTTGATTAGCGTTATGTTAGCCGTGACTTTCTCAGAAAAATCTGAATCAAATACAAAAGCGTAAAATCTCACCTCGCTGAGAAGGATTCACATTCGGCCTCCGCAATGGCTCTGTGTCCCCATCTATTTCGGGATGGTCAAAATAGCCCAAATAACTCGGATTTATGTCACGATGACATCCAGTAGCGGCAGCAGCCCAAACTAAGCATTGCGGAAGCATCTCTGCGTAAAGACCTGCCACATAGGTCAATTCGTGGGCTTGAGCCATCTCTTTCGCAATAGACGCAATGGCAGGGAGACGGTCCTCATCAAAGCTAAGTTTTGTGTCGGCGTATCTTAAGATCAATTGCGACCACCAGCGCTCTACATCGAAAGCTGGTGTAAACCACCATATTAACCCTTGTTCCCACCAGGGGACAAAGGACGCCATAACCTGGTCAGCAAAAGGGCGCATCTGACTAGCGATCTCCTCTCGACATTCCCAATGGACTTGAAAAGCGCCAAAATGCACAATTCTGCTCGAGAAAAAGCGTTCTTGTAGGACCCAGGCCCGATCTTTCCAGCGGCTATCTTGAAGGTCAGATGTGAGACCATACAAACCCCCAGAGCGGGGTAAGGATGAAGGTGAGGCGGCAAACATAGTACCCATATAACGTCCAGAAACAACGATAGGTAGCCTTATTTCGCCTATGTAAAACGAATCGAGCTCCCCATCGGCGTGCGGATTGGGCAAAGCGCAGCCTTCTAAACTCTTGAAAGCCCCTGTGGCTGCGATAGTGAGAACAGCGTTTGCGTAGATGGAGCCCATTATTATTGTGTGTTTTTTCCAATCGATAAAATTGTCTTGGATAATGCATATGGAGTCAACCCATAAATAGTGAAAGCCCAGTCGGCGGGTTATATCAATGGCGTGTTGTATGGTTAACGGAAGAGCATCTATGGGCAATCGTTGTTGAAATTCCGCAAAGGTGTTAGACGTTGTCGTAACAGGCTTTATTTGTCCCAGATGTTCGCCCCAGCAATAGCTTAATGCAACATATGGCATATCGACATTAGCCGCATCAATAAGCCGGATGAGATCAACATCAGAAGATATTTCTATCAATCTCGGCGGAGGTGCCCACGTACGCGCTTTGTCAAAACCTGGAGTTTTGCAAGTTTTGTGGTTTTTGAGACATCTCCCAAGCCACCAGTTGATAGTGCGAATGGTTGTATCAGAGTTTGCAGGCGCCAATGGCTGTTCGAGAATGATTTGAGACGATCGGTCTTCGGGATCTAAAATACGCACAAATTAGTATGACTACGACCTTTAATAATAGGAAGAGCGGCTCGGCTATTTGGTTGGGAGGAAGGACTATGTTGCGCCGGAGATTGGCGTGCCAAACACCGACATGAGACTGGGAGATGATTGATACCACTTACCTTCTAATTTTTCTGGCCGTGTGTAAATTAGAATTTGACCCAATGGCGCAGCAAAATTCTCAAACGACGAAGAATCGCCAATAGGTTGCAGCCTCGTAGTAATCTTATTTACTACATAGCTTTGTTTGTACTCTTCAGCTTGTACCCTATGGCCAACATTGTTGTCGAGTTTTCCCCATGGACTTGAGAAGCTGCTTAGTTCGAGAGTTATAACAGTGTCATCGGGGTACTCCCATTCGTTTGCCAACTTGTTGCGGTGGAAGAGTGAGCGCCATATGAGGCTGCAAAAGTCGCAAGATTGCCTGCCGGACCTAACTCCACCAAGGCCATGACCTAAAAGCACTTTCACAGAGTCGCTACGTACAAATCCTCCATCCGCCCGCATGCCCAGCAGGCCGAGGTCGAGTTGCTGGCAACTGGAGCAAAGCCGATACAAGCCAACATCCGCGACTTCGGTGGTCTCTTTGTCGGACCATGGTGTTCTGAAGCCGTCAGGCACCTCAGGGCCAATGACATTGGTCTTGTCTTTCGTCTCATATTGGTCAACCATCCATGTAAGAAGCGCCGTGACCGGTGAAGTATTCAGCAGGGCGAGTATGGCGGGAGCAAGGAGCTTGCCGAGAGCATAACTAATCACTGGCGGTAGAGTCGACAGGATGACGGCCTCCCCTATTGAGACGGTTCCGGGACCTGATCGGCGAGTCAGATACCGATACATAGGTGAGAGGCCTTCCAGGATGAACCTAGAGACCATAGCTAGATATTAGCTCCCGTGCTAGTCGATTGATAGAGCCGTGGAGCTCTGCCCGGCTACAAAATTATCGACCACTGAACGAGCGGCCTCGAAGAAGAACGGAACATGAAAAACCAAGGGTGCGTGTTTTACTGATTAGGTACCTTAGATAACCAAGGTAGGGAGTAGAGGTGGTAAGCTGGGTTGATCCTGTCTTGGCAATTACGTGCAGCCACGTAGCCACGTAATTCCATCCTTAGGTAATCTAGTGTGTTCTGCCAGTCGGTGTTACGATGTACCTCTGGATCAATCTTGGCGGGCCCGCTGGTTGCCTGGTCAACCCGCCCAAACGTACTGGCCCGCAAATCCACCAACAATAGGACCCACCACGGGGCCCATGAAGGGGGGCCCGCGGCGAATATGGCGATTGGCACACCCCTCTCTTCGGCGGTGAACAGTTCCACCACAGTACCGCTGGCGATGGTCATGGGCGAGGAGCCAAAGATGCTCCCCAGGAAGCGGCAAGTCAGCAGGTCTGGAAGGGTATGGGACTCGGAGGCGCCAAGATTGAAGGCGCCGAGGAGGGCGAGGGTGGCGACTGTCAGGTTTCTATGGCCGTAGACCTCAGACATTAGGCCCCAGATCATCAGGCCGACAATGTAGCCAACCAGGAAGAGCGAAATGCCCCGCGTGGCGACGCTCTTGCTAACGCCGAACTCGGCTGCCAACCCGGCCTCGGCGCACGTGTAGGTCGACGAGCAGACCGAAACCACGAACACGGACCCAGCTGCCGCCATGGCGATGGTCCACCGAAGCGAAATCATCCACTTCAGGGGGCTTTCTGGATCGTCGGGCACAAACTCGCACACGTACGGGTCCTCGACGGTGCCTGAACCTGTATACGGGTAGTCCAGCACCTCGGATGGCAGTGGTTTGCTCCTGACCATAATGGCTGGGGGAGACCACTTGCGAATTACAATGTGGTGTGCTGCGATTAAAAATAGAGGGACTTCTTTTGGGGCTTTTCTTTTCCTCTTGTACTTTTCCGTTGTTTTTTCCTAGGGATAACAGATGAAGACGGAGGATCCCCAGCACATGTGAACCCCTCGGATTCCAAGACATAGATTAGAAGGGAATGATAAGGGCATGGATTGGTTAAGTACACACGTCAACTGCAATACTGCACTGGCTGAGCTGTAGAGCGGCAGAAAGAGACGAGTTTGTGAAGGACTAGTAGCCGAAAGTCATGATCAAGGAATCCCGGCTGACATCATCTTATTTTTCTTTCGGTCTTTTGGTCTTTTGGTAGTTCAGCTGTCTCCAACCTCATAGAGACGACTTTTGGTTTTCCGGGTTTGGGAACGCCGAATCCATTATGAGGGTTGTCCCTCCCCCTGCCTCGCCACTACCAAGTAGAATCCCCCTTTGCCCGCAGCTTCAAGTGCAGCAAACAAAACCTCGCATCTGGAGGATACTTTATCAAATTAGTCTGCTGTTAAGCCCGAAAATTGTCTAAGGGGAGGAACAAAAAAGGAAATAGGAACCCTCCATTGTGATAAGTTTGTTGGTCAATGCCTATCTGGTGCATCTCATCCTGCGATAGAGGCTGAGGCACATCTTCGTCGCTAACAAAAAGCCCGGTGAATGGTCCGACCAAAAGGCCATGAACCGGGCTAAAGTCGACGCGATGGAAATGTCAGAGAGGCTCATGCCAAAGCGCGGATATACTACATCCTACTCGCCAGTTCGCAGCAGTGCTCCGGCTGACACAATGGACTCTCCCGTTTAGTATCGAGGAAGATCATTCCAGCTTATCAGCCAAGTTGGACGCCGTGTCATTTTGCCTTCTAATATAACTGATGTCATCAAGTCGGATGATCGCTTAAGCTCCTCTCATAGCCTGAGAAATGCCTTTTCTATCAACTCGCCGGGCTTTGGTGGTCTGCTGGAGCCAACGGAGCCCGGGAATCCCAACATGTTCTCATTCATGCTTTGTCAAGACATGACGCACAACCTGAGTGCGTAACCAAGTTGGGCAAACAAAAGTTGCACCTTGTTGATATGAAAAGCCTCGCTGACTTTCTTTGGGTTCCGGGCAAAATGCCCAACGATGCCGTTGGGTGGATGCACCAAGTCGCCAGAGGGAGGAAAAACGATCCCGTCGGTGTCCAGCTCGGCCTTTCTATTGAAGCTTTGCATACAGCCTTGGACCTTTTGGGCCATGTATTGAGTGACTTGTGCAAGCATCGCCAGTACCTTGACCGTCTGCATGAGGGAGTTGCTGAAGTAGTCGAGCAGCATGTCTAGCATAAGACCTCGCTCTATAAGCTTAAACTGATGCACAGTGTGTTGAACGAGAGACAACGCTTGAGGCCTGACCCTAATGCTTAATAATATGGTTATTTGCCAGACAAGGCCTGAATTCAGACTCATCTTATAGGGTTGAAACGGGAAAACTGGCAAACCCTTATTACATGTGGCTGGTTTGTATTTCATGGACGGTAACAGCCCTCGCTCTAGAAAACTCGTTACTGATGAAGCCCAACAACGCCAACCTTAAGGTAATGATCGTTTGTCCGGATCTTGTGTCCTATTTCGCCCATCTTCAACTCTTCGACATCCCATTTTGCCCAGACGAAGCGACCATGTAAGAACCGCGCCTCCTCTGATGCAGCCCAGACGGTAAAGTTTCCACCCAGAGTAACTACCCGCAAAGTTGTCAAGTTAGAGATTGATAGGATCTTACGAGCTCCTGGCCCTTTTCTTATGGAAAAGCTGACTTACCATCATCAAAATCAAACAAATCCTTCGGAACTCCACCTTTCTCGAAAGGCTCCGTCCAAACCAGACCTGGATGAAAACTGAGAACTTGCATCTCTTCAGGGGAGGTATCCTTGGCAATTAGCTGTATTAGTAATGTTCCTGCGCTTTTGGAAGCACTATAGCCAGGGTACGGGCCTGATTTTTGAAAGTTATGAATGCCCTCGCTGGAAACGTTGACAAGAAACTACAAGTAGAGAGTTAGTTGTTTGGCTAGGTATTTGTTTTCTACTTGGTTCGACTTACCTTTTGTTTCCCCTTGTTACCGCGCTGCTTATAAAACCTCTCAGAGAGGTCTAACAGCGAACGAGCATTCATAGTGAAGCCTTCCCAGACCTGGTCTCTGCCTAATTCCAGAATAGGAACAGGAGGAAACATCTTGGCGGCGTTAAGGACCAAGACATCAATAACGATACCATCTTCTTCAAAGCCTTTCCACAGCTTCTCATTTGCTTCGAGGTCATTCACGTCGGTTGAGAAGCCACTAAACCGAACGCTCTTGTCCTTGTACTCCTTCTCTAGTTTCGCGACAGACTTCTCAACAACATCCTGGCGACGGCCAAGGATTATAACGTGCTTTGCTCCCGCTTGGGCAAAGCTCTCGGCAGTAGCGAAACCGATACCCGCAGATCCTCCCGTAATCAGCACTGTACGATCGGTCTGAGAGAGCTCTGGGCGGGAAGGGAGGATGGCAGCGTAAGGACTTTTGTGTATCGTCTTAGTGAAAGTTGTGCCCGTTTCAAAGGGGGAGGTCGAATTGATGGCCGCCACGAGATTTTCCATTGCGGGGTATTAAACACGACTTGGTATGGCAGCTGGATGTTGCTTGGATTTGATGTTTCGAGTGCTGAGAGAAAGACGAAAAGATAGATACTGGATTCGAAATTCCACTTCCACAGAGATAAGAACTTTTGTTTATAAACACATTATTTCCATAGAGACCCCGACGTTCATTCCAATTCACCTCTCGGTCATCCACTCGTACAGTCAGTCCTACGAGTAGTATCTAAAACAAAAGAAACAGGGAAAGGGTACAAGGCGGTACCCTGCATAGTACCGCATGCTGATGTGTGTACTACTAGTAAGGTGAAACAAAGGGCTGATCGGATGACTGTTTTCATTACTGGCAGAATTGGAATTCTCCTTGTCAGGTAGCACCTTGGCGTTAGTGTCTAGTTAGTTACTTGCTACCCACAAAGTACAACTCTAAAGTTCTTGCTGGGCTTGATTGCGCGCAGTAGAATACCAGCAGTACTATAAACGTCAACTATCTCTTCCTAAATCGTTTATTCGGGGTTGTGAAATCTGTCCAGGAAGTAGTGGCAACATTTACTCTCCGCGACCTTGCTTTGCGGTTTTTGATGTCGCCCTAAAGTTTCGCCCGTTTCAGGGGCTTCCAATACCAAGAAATCCCTACCTCCTAACAATTGTTGTAGGGATCCCCTGATATTCCATCGGGACATCCTTAAACTGTCATGCCGAGGACTGCAGGTCAACAATAATCTGCTCATTTACCACAATAGGCCCGGCCCGGTCCTGGGGGTTGCCTTAAAAATCGCCTGCGTGTGCTCAACCCAACTAGAAACGTGTCATTATTAGTGTATCATCGGGAAGACTTGCCTGGGAGCGCCGAGTGGTATGGAGAGACCCTCGGCGGAATCATGTGTGTGCTCATTATTTATCATACGAAGATTGTTGATAGCCTTGCTAGGCGTGTCTGGTCTGTTAGCTAGCGACTGCGTCGAAAATCTCTGTTGGAAAGAAAAAAGTTTGATAATCTGGTATTGTTTCCTTCACCATGTCTTCTTTCTTCCTGATGATCCTCAGATCTATAGATCCTCGTCAAGGACAGAAATGCGACAAGGTAGAATCTGCACCCAAATGGCGACCGACCGACACCGTCTTACCAGTGCATGCAATCGACAACACTGCTACTCTCAAGGCAATTGTTACCAGTCAAGCATTAAGATTTGACGATGTTCTTGATGGAGAACTACTATACAGCTCCTTGACGGAGCTCTTGAGCACGGGGAACTGGAAAAGGCTTGGCGGTCGTTTTCGACTTAATGTGCGTTTCCCCTGCATATGATTCATTCCGGAAAATGCGGTCAATGGAACCTAACAGCATCTTCACACAGAGTGCCAACATGCTAGAACTCCATGTTCCCAGCCACTTCTCAGACGACGTACCTGCTGTCTCTTACACGCACGCAAAGTACCCGGGCAATATCGACGAGACCGAAGACGCGGAAATCTTGCAAACCCATGCGGGCAAAGCTCGGGTTGTTGACATACCAGATGATGCACGGCGGTTTCTGGTCGGTCACTCGACACCAATGTCTCTTGAAGACTACGTCACGCGCGACATACCATTGATTAATCTTCACGTCATCAACTACGCAGACGCAACGTTGGTGACAATGACCTGGCCGCACGCCTTGACCGATGGTATGGGCTGGATCGGCATAGTGAGAAACTGGTGCAAGGTCCTGGCTGGTTTGAAGAATGAAATCGACGACATGGGCGGACTACACGAAGATCCGTTGGCTGTTATGGAGGCGGATGATGGCCCAGACAAGGAGCCATTTGCCCTTGATCACAAACGATTACAGGGCTTCAGTCTTTTTATGTTCTCCATTAGGGCTCTGGTAGCCTGGATCTTCTCTCCAAAGATCCTCCACAAAGGAATCTTCATACCGGCCACCCTATTCGCCCACGTCAAGCAACAAGTCATTGAAGAACAAGAAGCTATTTACAAGGATGATCCAAGCAACAAGCCATTCATCAGCAATGGAGACATTTTCTGCTCATGGCTGGTACGACTGGCATGCTCGGAAACTTTCACCCCGTCTAACCGGTCAGTTGTTCTCATGTCGGCGGTAGACATACGATCAAGGCTTCAGAAGCTGTTCAAACCTCGCACGGTCTACGCGCAGAACCTCCTGGCTTTCAACTTTACGTTTGTGCCTTTGCATGACGTATTGGCGGCCCCCTTGGGCGGCTTTGCACGCCAAATCCGGGAAAGCCTTATGCTCCAGACCTCAGAGGCGCAGATGTATGCGGGAGTCCGACGTAATCTCCGTTCCATCTCGGCAAGTGGCAGAATGCCCCTCTATGCCGACTCAGACAGTGTCCTAGTGGTCATGTCCAATCTCACAAAGTTGAGTTGGCATGATGTGTTTAATTTTGAGCCGGCGGTCGTCAGGAAAGAATCAGGCGACAATAAAGATACTGCGGGGCTTCCTGTGTGGCAAGTTGCTTGCTCCGAATCCAAAGACAGCTATGCCACATCTCTTATGCTGAATGGAGCAGACTTGGATGGTAACTACTGGGCCGAAGCTACTCTTCCAGCTCCAGCTTGGAAGAATCTTGAGAAGCAGCTCTTGGAGTGGGAACGGTCAAGAGCAATTGAGGCAAAATAGCTATGATGGAAGTTGCCATAATGCATAAAGCTTTATTATACCATTTGACTTGTTCTTTTGGATAAATATAATAGTTGACGAATAATGGTGTTGAAAAGCTGGAAGTTACGCAGTGGTCAAAATCTTATAGTACTTTGGCTTTTACCCACTGCGGTATATAGGCACTTTAACAGCTAGCTAAATAGTTCTGATAAATGAGAAGAGTTTATCGGTTTTTACACCTTTCACTGTGCACTGGCAGTAGGTAAAAGAAAGTAACTATGGTCGAAAAAAAGAACATTTACGATTAATCATGTATAGTTGCGACTGTAAACATGTCAACTATACTGATTATTGTGTCTATCTTACGAGGTACTCTTTAGCGTAAGATATTAACTGGGGAGCTACGCGGACTGGCAACATCTCTCCTGAATCTCCTGCCACTCGTTGTTGCGCATAAAACCAGACGGGAGAAGAGTAAGATAAAAAGGCCAAAACCCATATATATCCCAAAGCCCGTTTAACGATCCTCGGTAACGGAATCACCTTGGCCAAGGTTGCCTGTAGCAGATCTTCCAATATAATCCCAACGGGCTGAAGCATAAAATTGGTAAACGTACCGGCCTTCGAGATTGGGATTCCTATGCCAACATCTGAGGGGATATGGCATACGCCAGAGAGAAAGAACGTGAGCCACAGCCTTGCGTAAACAGACACCATGGTGCGGCGAGGGATACCGAGTACTTTGTCGGATATAGCATCGGCGTGACCGGTCAACCATTTCCGCCATGTCTGATGCCAGTAATGACTGCAGAATCTCGGATTAGTGACTGAGTGGGGGCTTGAGGGGATATATGATGCGCAAGCCTACCCCCAGTATCGACGTAACGAATAGGCTTCTAAAGGCGAGCCAAAAAAGGGCGGCCATGAATTTGGGCTGTCCAGTCCCGTCAAGACAACCAGCAATGACACAGAATTTGACTGGAGCACCACGGCGCAATATATGGTGGCATAAAACGACACAGTCGACGCTAACCGGAAGGTGAGGTCTTGCCATGAGAGTTGCAGAATATCAAAACCCAAGGTTTGTTTCGGCACGGAGTAAAAAGCAGGGTCAGTGGGCGATAGGGCTGACATGGCGTCCAGTAGACAATAGGCAAATGCTGTCTGCCCTAGCGTTCTTAGGGCGAAGGTAACACGAGACCGTGGTGCGCTGTACGGCGGTATGTTTGAGATTTGCCATTTGGTACCGATCCGCCGCAGATTCCACACCGTGGTTGTGACACGGAAGATCCTGATGACCAGTGAAAGGGAAGAGTTTCCGGAGTAAAAGTCGGTCCCCACGGCTCGGGAAATGATAAGAAGCTCCGAGCTGCTCATGAATTGTATGGCCAAGCCAGGCAAGACGGTAGCTGATATAAAGGGCGACTGAGCCAGTTCCAGGAATACTTTCTGCAGGGAAAAAGTAATTAGGCCGAGTAGGCATACGCTGGCATAACGGGATTTGCTGGTTGCCGAGAGCCCCAAGATGGATATGGAGACAACGGCATAGTGGGCCACGAGGAGGCCAGCCAGCCATCGAGGACCAGTATTCATGCTAGCTGCCGTCAAATTCATTGCGAGCTGTACATGGAGCTTTGGAAAGTCGAGGAGAGTGGAAATGGGTATTTAGGCATACCTGACTCATTTAACTGGGCAGTCGCGGACGAAGCCAACAATTTATTCAACACTTGGGCAAATCCCGTCTCATGTTCTCATCCGAAGCTTCCTACCCCACATACAGCGCCTATTTGTGGAAAGCCGAGACGGTCCGGCGTATCTCGGGTCACTCCTATTCAAGCGCTCCGGTAACTTAAACGTTATAGTTTGAGAGTCCCCACAAAATCTCATGACAAGGTACGGTGAGATAGCTCATTTGTAAAACTGTCCTCACCTCAGTCAGTGTAATTACCGACAATTTGGTTTGATGGGTATCTTTCTACAAAACATTACTGGAAGTTTGTCCCCAAAGAGCAAAATCATCACGGTCGGCCACCGCTTATTTCAATCCCAATAGCATGTCAAGGTACGCAGCTGCCTACGCCAATCCAAAGGGCCCGGAAGACGCGCGCCCTACGGCCTTACAGGTTGTCGAGGATGAGGGTCTCATCGGCAAGCTGGCCGGAAAGGTCGTGCTAATTACCGGCGCCAACACCGGCATCGGCCTCGAGACGGCGCGGGCCATACACGCCACAGGGGCGACTCTTTTTGTAACGGCCAGGGACTCAAAAAAGGCCCAAGAGGCTGTGAATGATATCAAGAATCACAGCCCTGGTTCTGACGCACCCATCTATCCTATTGAGCTCCGGCTCGACTCCTTGGCCTCAGTGCGAGCAGCCGCCGAAGCGATCCAGTCCCAAAGCGACAAGCTTAATGTCCTTATCTGCAATGCTGGCGTTATGGCTACACCGCTGGGTAAAACAGAAGACGGCGTGGAGACCCAATTTGCGACCAATCACCTGGGCCATTTTCTCCTCTTCCAGCTTCTCAAGCCAGTGCTCTTGACATCATCTACGCCGGAGTTTCAGTCTCGGGTCGTTGCCCTGTCATCTATGGCCCACCACCGTACTACTGTTCACCTTGATGACATCAACTATGAAAAAGGAGGGTACAACCCTTGGGAGTCGTACGGGCGATCCAAGACGGCGAATGTCCTTTTTACAAACCAAGTCGAAAGGCGGTATGGTGCAAAGGGGCTGCACGGCCTCTCTGTTCATCCAGGCCTTATCCTCACAAACATTCTCCAACACTGTGACATGCAGGAATTCCAGCAAATGATAAGTAGCGATGCGGCACAGGCGCTCATCGCTACCCCCGGCCAGGGAGCGGCGACACCCACATACGCTGCGGTGGGCGCCGAGTGGGAGGGCCTGGGTGGTAAGTATCTTGCCGACCTGGCCGATAAAACCAATACCGGCGACATGACGGGGCCCGCAGCGTGGACAAAGGACGAGCAGCTACAAAAGGATCTCTGGGAAAAGTCAAATCAGCTTGTGGGGTTTGAGGAATGACAGGAGTGATGAGTACTGTGTTTGATTAGCTTTATCATTGGCTGGGGTGGGATTTTCTTTTGTTAGAAAATAAATGTGAAGAGTTAGCGCAGGCAGTAGGGCGCCTGGTCTTTTAGGTTAACATGTTGAAAATGCAAGTTCTATACATTCAAGCTGGTTGTACGAGTAGTAAGTGAAGGTTTGAGTAAGCAATTGTGACATGACTACGCCCTGAAACAGGCCATGCAGGGGCTGGCATGGATAATACCTTACACAAATCAGGTGTTGCCACAACAACTAACCAGGCTGATGCTTCAGGCTATCATGACTGTGATTACTTGACAAGACATGTAGCCAAAGAAGAGGAAGAATATTCTGGAGGTCACAACGAGTGAGTATGTTATATAAAATTGAAATTCAGGCAAAAATATGAATTCATGTTCTTTTGGGGAATCTATGTAAGGAGAAACTAAGAGGGACTATACGCAGCTCAAGCAACACGAGCCCTTACAACAAATTCCTCGCGATAGATGAATATTTTTAGCAGATATCAAGAGCTTTTGCCTTCTTTCCCTCGAAATGCTTTGCTGGCCTTGGTTATAGTCTCTGCCAACTTCGTAATTGGCACATGGTCAAGGATGTCGAACAAGGACACGTCGCTCATAAACTCCTTAACAACCCAGCTCCTCATCTCAATGGCCGCCAGGGAGTCGACGCCATAAAAGTAAAGAGGCCGACCTAGATCAATGTCCTCACTAGGCATCTGCAGCGACTTGGACAGGGTGGCGGCGATGCGGGAGATGACGATTTCGACACCCTCGGCCAAAGACTCGGCCTGTGCCAGTCTAGCACCGGGCGAATCGACGCATCCGTCGCTGTTGTCGGCTTGCTGGCCGTCGTACTTTGCAATTGGAGAGAACTTGGGGTCACTCAGGTAGAAAGGAATCACGCCGGCGAGGCTCGCAGATTCGCCGGTCGCAAGGCCAGTCACGAGCTGCGGTTCCTTGGACTCCCAGTCCTCGGCGGTTTGTCTCTCGATTGCGAGCATCATGATGGCGTGGAACTCGTCTTCACGTATCCCAAACGGCTCGATCCAAGACGCCATGTCACCCACTGCGCCCTTGTCTGCCAAGACACCAACGTCGCGCATGGCGCCGAGGTCAATGCTCAACGCCTTGAGGCCCTGGCGCCGGCGGAAGTGTGCGAGTTCGTCCTGAAAGGTACAGCCGGCCGTGTAGTTTGCCTGGCCTCGGTTGCCCCAAATGCCGCAGTAGGAGCTCAGCATGGTGAAAAAGTCGACGTCCTTTGGCATGTGTCTGTGCAGGTTCCACGACCCTCGCACCTTGGGGGCCAGGGACTGCTCCCATTGGGCGTGTGTCATCTTCTCGAAGATGGCATCACGCAGCACCATGGCGGCCTGGACAACGCCCTTGATTGGTGGCATGTCTCTGGTGCAGTCCTTGAGGGCTTCCTCGACTTGTCCTTCGTCTGCAACGTCACAGGCCAAAACCTTTGTCCGAACTCCCGACGATTCGAGTTGCTTGACCAACAATTGGGCCTTTTCTGATGCGGCCCCTGATGGGGACAGAAAACATAGATTTCGAGCGCCTTGACGAACTAACAGACTCGCCAGACTTCTCCCCAAACCACCCATCCCACCGGCAAGGACGTAGGTTGCGTTGGATGGTAATCTGGTCATACCGCAGATCGACTTGGCCACGTGGATGGTCTCGGTGCCGTCGTGGCTTTGGAAATCCAGCACCATCTTGCCCAGATGTTTGCCGGCCTGCATCAAACGGAACACATCTCGCACCTCGGCGATATGATAGGACACGACAGGCGTCACAGCTTTTAGTGTTCCCTGCCGAATAAGCGCAAAGACGGAACTGAAGGTATCGGCAAGCATATCCGGTGCGATCCTCTCCATCAATTCGAGGTTGAGTGAGCAAAAGGTGGCACTGCTACCAAATGGCCTCATATCCAGAGCGCTGTTGCTCAAGATGTCTTTGGTGCCGATCTGGACAAAGGTGCCGAACGGCGCCAGACAGCGCCAGCTCTCACCAAGGGCCTCTCCCTCGAGCGAGTTGAGCACGCAGTCGACACCGTGGCCGTCTGTCGTGGCCATAATTCCCTCTCGGAAGGATAAATCTCGCGAATTAAAGACGTGGCCATCGGGCACTTGGTAATGCGTCGTCACCAGCTCTCGCTTCTCCGCCGATCCCACCGTGGCAAAGACGTTCAGACCAAGATGATTGGCCACCTGCAGGGCCGCCTGTCCCACCCCACCGGCCGCCGCGTGAATAAGAACAGACTGTCCCGGCCGCAGGCGTGCGAGGTTGACCAGCGCTTGGTATGCAGTACAAAAGACCAGGGGTAGTGAGGTAGCTTTCTGGTAGCTTATGTCGCCGATTTCCTGGCACAGCTTCTCGCGAACCCGGAGGCGCGTCCTGTGAGCTCCGGGAGCGAGACAGCATACACGATCGCCTAGTTCAAATCTAGTCACGGCGGCGCCTTTGCGCACCACTACACCCGCCGCCTCCTGTCCAAGTCTGTCGTCGGGGATGTCACCCGTGAGAGTCAAGATGTCACGGAAGCTACGGCAAAAGTTAGCAGTTGAACATTATGTTGTGGCTCTGGCACAGTAGCACTTACTTGAGACTAGCGGCTTTGACCTCGACTTCAACCTCGTCATCAGCCAACTGAACCCCTGCTGACGAATCCAACGCCTCGAAATAGAGGCCTTCTGGATTTGAAACAGTCTGAGTTCGAAGCATGAGGTCGGTCGTAATATCCTTCATTGCGATTGGCACGACCTTGCCGTTGGCCATGTCGTGGATCTCATCGTTGAGGCCCACGCATTCCTGCACCCGACATACCTCGAGTTGCCCATTACTAGCAAGTCGAAACTCGCAGTCGGCAGGCTCGCCGCTGTGGTGTTGCTTGTTTAATATAAACTGAGTTATGGTTGCCATGTCCGCCGTTGTTGTCTCCGATATCAGGTCCTGGGCGCAATGCAGTGTCCGGAAAGTCAGGTCAGGGATCTCGTTCCGGAGGGTTCTCGAAAATCCAGTAACGAGTCCCGCCCCTGGCCCATCGTTAAAGGTGATCCAGTGGACGTCTAGCGAGTCCAGGATATATTTCTTGATAGTTTCAAATTCCGTCGTGTTGGGTGATTCGAGCAAAGGCTTGCCGAACTCCAAAAAGACGCACTGCTTCTTTTCGGGGTTAGACAATAACTGCCCGAGCTTGACTCTTTGCGTACTAAAGCCACCAGAACAACGCTTGGCCAGATGGTCGCACAGCTTGGAAATAAAATCCTCCGCGGTATGCTCGAGGACTTCGGGTTCGATAAGGTAAATGTCCTGGCCACTACTGTCATCTGACGCCCCGTTTAGACTATTGGTGATACCGTTGGTGATACTGTCGGCAGTATCATTGGGGATACCATTAGAAATACCATTGGAAACGCCATTAGCAGTTCCCTTTGTACTACCATTGGATATACCATTGGTAGTACTGTTGGCAAGGCCATGAGATTCCTCAATATCCAATGTCTTGTCAGTAACCTCTGGCAAAAGGGGCTGCCATGACAATTCGAAACAGAGATCCTTTCTTCTCCTTGTAGCCACCACATCCTGAATTGGAGTCCAATCAAGCCCTTGAATCGTCATGAGAGGCTTTTCTGCATCCTCATCAAACGCGATGACGTTGGAACGCATTTGTTGCAGCCCGTGTTTTTGTGCCACTGCGCAGGCGCGGAATCGTGTCCCGGGTTGGTATGGAATATTGGCGTCGATTATGACCTCATCCATCCGTCGTGGGATCATGCCTGCCTTTACACTTTCTCCGCCCTTCCCAATGACGGCAGCGTAGAAGCACTGCATCAGTCCGTCGAGCGTCGTGGGGTGAACGATGTGAAGTCTTTCTGGGGCCGCCCGAGTAAAGCTCGAGTCTGATGTAGGAATTGTGATGGTGCACAGCGACATATCATTCCCTTTCCGGATTTCGGAGAGAATTCTAAACTTGGAGCCAAAGCTAAGGCCTTTTTTGTCGAGATTGTCGTAGAGGTAATCCTGCTCCTGGGCTTCGGTACATTGTTGCTCTACACGTCTAAACTCTCGTGTGCACATGACCTGATGTGCGTCTGCGACTTTGCAATCTGCGGCTGACCCTGGGCTGTCGTATTCCATCTTGATGAGACCGCGACAGTTCTCACGAAATTCCTGATCCCCTCGTCGAGACGAGACCGAGAACTCGAGCCAGCCGGTTGCCGGGAGCAGCGGACCGCCCGTCTTTTGTCTCACCGTGAGCGTGGTTTCCAGTACGCCGTCTTCGGGAACCACACCGGCAGTTTCCAGTTCAAAATCCCGGATTCTAAACTGCTTGAGGGTCAGCGTCTGGTCCGAGAGCTGCCGCGCACCTTCGATGGCCATCGCCAGGAAACCAGCGGCCGGGTAGAGGATGGCCGACTGGACTTGATAGTGTTCGATCCAGGGCTCGTCGCTGATGCGTAAAAAGCCTCTCCAGATCCTCTCGGACGCAGACACGTGGAAAAACGGCGCCCCTACCAGATCGCGTCGCGGCTGACTTCTCAAGCGGTGGTCACGGTTCAAGGGCGTCTCGGTCCAGTATCTTTGTGTGTGGTTCCACGCATACGGTGGAAGGTCGGTAACAGGACGACGAAGCGCTGCGGCGAGCGTATCGTCCTTATTCACGGCTTCGATATCGACGGGAACCATCTGCGCAGCTAGTGCACCTGCACACTGCAACGCGGTATCGACGGCGTCCTTTCCGCGATGGAGGATCGACTGGTAATGGATGTCGTTCAATCCACATGACTTTAAAATTTGCGCAACCGGGCTCTTGAGGGCGCAATGGGGACCGACCTCGAGGACTATATCCACTCCGGCTTTGGCGAGTTCGCTCGTTGCTTGTGAGAATCGCACTGGGGACACGACATTTTGGCACCAGTAATCCGGATCGCCAAGGCGACGCGGATCCACTAGTTCCCCTGTTACGCTGGAATAAAACGCCGGGGTCGCGCCGGGGACGCCGTCTGGAAGAATACACTGGATATCCTTGACGCGCTTGCGGAACTCCCCGACGATTAGTTGCATGTGGTGAGAGTGATAGGCCGCGTTGACCATCAAGCGACGCTGGAATAAGCCTTGGGCCTCGAGCTGCTTTTGGATCTCTTCGATGGCCGCAGTATCGCCCGAGAGTGTGACGTTTGACGGCGAGTTGATGCAGGCTGCAACGACCTTTCCCTTTGAAGCTGCATTGGCGATGTACACCTGGGCCTCCTCCTCTGTCAGACTCACTGCCAACATGGCCCCGGGAGGACCCTTGATGCTTTTGAGGACTTGGCCCTTGGAATAGGCAAGCTTCCACGCGTCTTCTCTGGATAAGACCCCAATGCAAAAAGCCCCAGCAACCTCTCCGCTTGAATGTCCAACCACCGAGCAAGGCGTGATGTTCCATGATGCAAACAGCTCAACTAGAGCCACTTGCAAGGCGGTGGCTATGGGTTGCGCATAGACAGGGTCGTTGATGTTGGACACCTTGTTCTCGCGGAGCAGCTCTTCCATTGCGGACCATTGACATCCTAGCTGTTTGGTGAAGTAGGCATCGGCGGCTTTGATGCTGTTGGCAAACACATCGTAATGCATCAGCTCAGCTCCCATCCTCGCCCATTGAGCAGCCTGGCCGGTGAAGACAAATCCTATCCTTGGGCGTCGGTTGCTGTCGTCATGACGGAAGGATATGCAGTTGTGGTCCTGGAGAGAATCTGCCAGCTGCTCTGCGGATCCACCAACGGCGTAGGACAACCATGGTAGTTGGGATCGGTGTTGGTTTAGAGTAAATGCCAAACGAGCCAGGTAATGGCCGTCGTCGTCTGCCGATGGCAAGCTTTCAATATGCTGCCGGAGGCGTTGCTTTTGGCGTTTGATGCCTTCTTTGTCTTGTGATGCTAACATGTAGAGACGCGGTCGGCTGATGGGAATATCCGTTGAGAGTTTTTCGAGGTGCGATATAACAACGTTTCCGTTCGACTGTTGCTGCTGCTGCTGTTGACACCCGTTCATCAACCTGGGCCGCCCGAGATAGCTCTCGGTGCTCTCCAGGATTATGTGGGCATTTGTACCGCCGGCACCAAATCCGTTAACACTCAGAACCCGCGTCGCTTTGTTTGATGGCCATGGGCGTGGGGCTCGAGGGACTTCTAATTTCCACTTTCGAAAGGGGATCTTGGGGTTTAGCTCGTTAAAGGCGATGGTCGGCAGTATTGTATCCTTTTCCAGCATTAAAACACCCTTTATGACCGATGATAGTCCCGCTACCGCCTCGCCGTGTCCGATCTAACAGTTATCATCGTCAGCACTTCATGGTTTTCATTTATAAAGCCGGTCAGAGTGTTGTAGCAAACATAAAACTTACATTTGGTTTGACTCCGCCGATGGGAAGAGGGTCTTCTTCTTCCCGCAGGATTCCCATCGTTTCGTAGATTGCTCCTAGTTCAAGAGGGTCCCCTGCTTTGGTGCCCGTTCCCTTTTTGACAGTTAGTTCAATTGCTGCCCGAATTTAGCACTAGAAATTCGGACAGGGTCAATCAAGGACGGCAGGCTTACATGAGTCTCAAAGTAGGATGCTTCTCCCAAATCAAGCCCGGCGAGTTTATAAGTCGACCGTATCAAAGATGCCTGTGCATCTTGGCTTGGAAGGGTTATGGACTTGGTCTTCCCGTCCTGGTTTAAACCGGTGCCACGAATGATTGCGCGAATCGAGTCACCATCGCGGATCGCGTCCCTGGCTCGCTTGATAACCAATGCAGTGCATCCTTCTCCTCTCCCGTATCCATCAGCTGCCGAGTCAAAGGTTTTACATCGGCCATCTCCCGCAAGGAATTTTTGTCCCGAGAGATAACACGAAAAATCCGGGTTGATCATCAGATTTACCCCGCCCACAAGGGCCGATTCACACTCGCCGGCGCGGAGGCTTTGGCATGCCAGATGCAATGCTACCATACTGGACGAGCAGGCCGTATTGACCGACATGCAGGGGCCGCTAAGGTTGTAAAACCATGAAACGCGGCTCGAGACGAACTCGGTGGCGGAGCCAGTGTATGCATATTTGGGGGCAGACTCGGGATCCCTGGAAAAGCTTTCCTTCCAATCGGTGCCCATAACGCCCACATAGCAGCCGGTCGAACTCCCAGATAACTGATGCATTTTGATGCCGGCATTTTCAAAGGCCTCGTAACTGACTTCCAGCATAAGCCGTTGCTGGGGGTCCATCGCCGCCGCCTCCTGCTGGCTAATATGGAAAAAGTTTGCGTCAAACTCGGAGTGATCTTGATCGATGAAATAGCCGCCCGAAGCATTGCAGGTGTTTGGGCGGTCATTCGCTCCACTATAAAATCCGGCCGTGTTCCATCGTGTTGACGTTTCTGAGTAGGCCGCTGGATAATAAATCCCCACATTAGCCATCGCTGTGATTGAGGTACGTTTGTGCCATCACAAAAAGCTTTATTACCAAGGTCGGTTGCTTACAACGTTTGTTGACCATCAAATTCCAAAAACTTTCGGGGCTTGATGCCTCACCCGGGAGGCGACAGGATAAACCGATAATGGCGATTGCATCATCTTCAGGCGTCCTGCCTACAATATTTGTTGTCTTCATTTTATTTTATCAATGGAAAATGTCATCCAATCAAGCCCCAAGCTAATGTATGATATTAAAGAGCTAAGCTGAAAAGTTTTATATAGTACTCAGAGGCAGTTCGGGCATTGATTTTCGTGCTTCACCGTCACCATTTATGACACAACTACGAAACTGGGACGTTGCTCATCCACGCAGCCCATTGCGAAATCCGAAGATGCGTGACTCGACCTCTACGCTGTAAAGACCATGTATGGCCAAGCCCCGAAGACGACCGGGCTGTCCGGCCATGACGAATGAAGAAATCCGAGGGCTATTGCGACTCCACTCCGGCTTGTGTCTTGTGAAAGAATTATAAGCGTGATTACGCTTATTGATTACATTATCATTAGTCCATGCCATTCCCAAAAGCCGTGCATAGAAATACTACATGTATTATTCCCCGAGTTAAATTTTCAGATAGTGTTGTCCGTAAAGGTTTACTGTGCCAACCCCTCAAATCCTCAACCATCTCAGTGCAGTGCACCGTTGGTTTTTTCCCCCGTATTATTTTGAAACCCAGTTGCTCCTTGTTATCTGTCACTAAATAAGTCGGATAATCCCAACAACAACAGCAATCACCTTTTATCCTCGAACATCATGGCCAGCGAGACCGAGCTTAACATGGCTACTCTTATTGGTACGTACCGCTCAACTTTTACAAAGGTAGCGGCTGTAAATCACCATGTATACGTCTATTCCGACCGTAGATTAACAATCAAGGCAGGAATTCACGAGGCTTATCCAAGTCCCCCAAGTCCCCCAGCGAGTAACGAATCTCCATCATCCGAGCGCGGAGGCTGGTGCAGTTCCAAGGAATTTGAGAGCAGCCATTGCGCGAGCGCATCTATTCGAGCCAGGACAACAGCTGGTCATGGACAGAAGTACGATGAGATCCCTAGCAACTCAGTACCCAAGGAGGTACTCCAAGTTGATTTTACAGGGTGTCCACTTACGGTAAGGCAGAGATCTAGCAACAGGTAACATGTTCCTCTTTTTTTCAGAGCAGATTTGCTAAAGTTCACAGCCTGTAATGACTCCGTTCCATTATGTGAGCTCTCTTCCGTCCAAGGGCGTGCGAGAACAGGCCATCGTGGCCTTGAACGACTGGTTGGACACAACATTCGAGAGTTTAGAGCTAGTTACCACACTCGTGGCAGATATACACAATATGTCATTGATGTAAGTATTGGTCAGGAATGGAGCCCCTGCAGCCCCAAGAGATCCGTGGTTAGATTAGATGACTGACTGGACATGAAGGCTTGACGACGTGGAAGATAACTCTCCGCTCCGACGCGCTGCACCATCGACTCACAACGTTTTCGGCATACCACAGACTGTCAATTCCGCCACCTACATGATTATTGATGTTATCGGCCGCGCTTCAAAACTTGACAATCCTCGCCTACTGCCAGTAGTGATTGGTATGTAATATGCCTGCCCGTCTATTTGTCTTTTTTGTTTTTTTCTCTTGGTCTTTTTTGTGTGCCTGTTTCTCCCTGGACCCTTGGAATTAATCATGGCTCCCACAGATGAGATGAAGAATTTGGTGGCTGGCCAAGGCCTTGACCTTTATTGGACCACTGCAATGAGCCCACCTACGGTGCAAGAATACCTTGAGATGGTCGATGGGAGTAAGTCAACTTCTTTTCGGAGCTGAATAGGGCTGAGCTGATGCGACGAGTCAGAAACCGGAGGTCTGTTCAGAATGATCTCCAGACTGCTTATTGCTTGTCAAACGGCTCCACAACAAAGTCCCGATTTGAACAAACTCATGACGCTGCTTGGGCGATATTTTCAGATCCGCGACGACTACATGAATCTCGTATCACACCAGGTAAATCATTTGTCTCTTTGATTCCTGTTTTCTTGTTTTCTTTGACCGAGTCGCGTGGAAGGATTCTAAACTAGTCATGTTCTTTGAAAAGTACACCGATTCCAAGGGGACCTGCGAAGACCTTGATGAGGGGAAATACAGCTATGTCATGATCCATGCTTTGCAGAATGCCCAGCCGAAAACCAAACGCACGCTCCAGGCCTTGCTGCAACAGCGCAAATCGATCGGAAGCGCCGGTCCCGGTCAAAAGGAGCTGTTTCTCCAATTATTTTGGGAGACTGGATCCCTCGAGCACACTGCCACGTTATTGAGGGAACTAGGAGCGGCCATCGCCGCCGAGGTTGAACTGGTGGAGCAGTCTACGGGGAGGACTAACAAAGGATTCAGGATGCTTCTGGAAAAGCTCAGGGTCTAGCTAGGCATCCAAGGTTTAATTTTTGGTGGGTTGGCTTTTTTTGATCTGGAATGGCTCGGCGACAGCACGAAGCCATTCTATCCGTGACTAGTATTTAGTCAAGCATTTCGAAACTCATTCGATTGGACCCTGCGTGCGTGCGCAATCTTATGAATTTATTTCAACATGCGGGTAATCAAATCGCAACACGGGGACTGATCGATATATAAATGCCAGCATGTTTTATTTGCAAATAACAAGTGGCAGTGTTGATAGGAACAGGTGATCGATCGATCTGTAGAACCTTAGTTTATCTGCATTCGATCTTGCCCGTCTATTGGTGGATATCCCGGACGCACTTGGCTAGGTAAGGTATCGAAGGCAGCTGCCCGTTAATCCGAGCCCATAACAAAGAGATCCGAGAGTGAAGGTTCTGGAAATTGAAAAAGGATGCAAACATGACAACGGCCACTTATTTGACCACCTCTGCAACTCGCATTGCATTCGTTCCGAGTTGTGTTTAGGTTATGATGGCCCTATGGGGATTCCGTGAATGATCGCCGCTAGCGAAATTTAGCGTGTAGCTAGCTTCCGCACCGGCTGTATGGGTGGATACAATTGCTTTCATCTAACCTAATACAGTTAGACAACAACGTGTTCTTCAACTCAACTTAACCCTGACGTCGCCGAAATAAACCTACCTTACATATCTCCACTCCTTTAACATCTAAGTGACGCAGGCGTTGAGGTAGTGGAAATGTAGCAACATTCGCTTAATATTAGGTACCACCGCCCAGGCAGTAATGACAGGTTTATTTTAGGCAAAGTTTACTAGCTTTCAGAAATAATTATTATACCCTAATATTTTATGGTAGTGGACTTTTGATTCGGATGCTTTTACAAAGCTGCCCAACCAAGTTGACTAGGTAAGGTAGATAGATGTAAACTGCAATCCATCTATACTAAGAGCGATCACTAAAGTTATGCGATTTACGTAAACTTGCACCTTAGTAGCCGAGCCAGACCGGAATAGGTAAAAATGTCACTTTTTCGAAATTCTATGCGTTATGAGTGGCATCCTGGGGACCCTTAACTAGTCTAGCCGTTAGTCCCTCCGCAACTTACTAGTGACTGCGCCAAGCCTATTATAAGGTGCGCCAAGCCTATTGTAGCAAGTGATTCCTGGAGGTTAAAACGACCCTAGCTGATCAATCACTACGTACCCCTGCCTAGCTGTAGTTGGGTATATCTGGTGACGTTACAAATGGGGGGGTTTTGAGATTACTGTATAACTCCAGTCAATGGTACAGCCTTGAGTAAAGTACCACCGGTGCTTTGCAAGCCCTGCACGTCATAGCAGCAAAAGGGAAAAAAGAAAAAAAGAAAAAAATAAAAGAAAAAAAGGAAAAAAGAGAAAAAAAGAGAAAAAAAGAGAAAAAAAAAAGCGGCCTCCCGTATGGTAGGATCTCCGTAAGGTTGCACAGGTATATAATACAGCAGTGTACGCTTAAACTTGCACTAAAAGTACAAACTGGGTCTGGTACTCAACACAAAAAAAAGGGTTCTTTTATCCATGTCGAAAAGTACTATATTAAGGGATCTTTGCCAACGAGCATCCGCCGGTTAAATTCCCCCACCAAGGTGAAATGCGATGCTATTGTGGGGGTGCTGCGCGTGCATTAAACAATCAATTGATTCACAATTGCACCCCGGAATGCTATACGCGGATTGGAAGACACCCCTTGGTCGAAATTTAAGGCGAAACCCTGCAGATCTTGGTTCGTTAATGGTTGTCCATAACTTTAACTTAATCAAGGCCGTCAGGACGTGCGATTCATAGACGACACATCTGGGCTACATTTGAAACATAACATGCCATCCCACCCTTCTTGATTTCGTTGTCGTCATCCAAAGATTGAAATTTAAATACAGGTATATACTGCAGATTTTACTTCAGTTGAATTTTCGTATCCCTTGCAAAGGCAAAATGTTCAGTACACTCAAGTGCGCCAGTGGCGCAACCGGATATGTTGTTGAACCTGCCGAACCCCCATTCAACAAGCGGCAAAAGATACTCACCCGGGTGGCGTGCGCCTACTGCCGGGAGAAAAAGGTATGCAGATTTTTACCAACTTGCATATCTCTCAGACGCATAGATAGATGTAGGGCGCTTCGCTGACAGCTTACAGTTGAGATGCTCAGGAGAACCAGAAGGCTGCCAACGATGCCTAGCCAGAAGTATCGAATGCACATACCTCAGCCCGAGGGCTAGTCCACCCGCCCACAGGCGACAGTCTTCAACCGCCACTCCCGCCCTGAGCGACGTTACTAGCTTTTCGACATTAGCACCGTCCGCGGCCGAAGAAACTTTAGAAGACAAGTTGATGATGTGGGGCGATGACGATGTTTGGAATTACACAGATGGTTTAGACGATATTCAGTGGCCAGGCGCCGCCGTCTTGAACCGTTCGAGTATTGTTTCACTAGAGGGTATGTAGACGTCGGTTTTGGTCCCAAAAGCGACACGCTTAATACTTACAAATGACGTTACAGATACGAATTGTATAAACACTCGCCCAACCGACAGTATTGGAAATCGGGGATTATATTCTACATCCCAATCCCCAAAAGGTGACGGGTGTAAAAGAACACCCAGGCAAACCACGCCATCGACATTGGTGTCGGATCCCACTCCTAGCTGTTGCGACTGCATCAACCAATTGCTGCAGCAAAACGAAAGACTCAGCGTCACCCTGTTCACTGGGAGGACCGAGAAGAAACCATCTGCGGCCAACATCTTCACCAATGCGATATGGCGGTGCCATAAGGAGTCGATGGCGAGCTGCGAGGCACTGCTCAGCTGCGACTCTTGTTCCTCCCGATCCGAACTGGTCATCCTGGCGATAGGGATATGCCGCATGATTATGACCAGCATCGAGGATATTCACATGCAGTTGAGGAACAACATGCTTTCGGAAGACGACAACTCAGAGCAGAGCCTAGACAGAAGCCCTAGAACTGGAGAGAAAAGAACACGAGACGACATGTCGGGGGTTGACGAGCGGCAGATGTCACGCTCACCCCGGTCAAGCCAGTGGGAGCTAGACGAAGATGAGGTACACATAGTACAGGGTCTGCTGAACCCGAGAGTCTCAAGACTCGGTTCACTATTGACCAAGATACGACAAATCACAGTGGCCAAGCATTGGCCCGACTGCGAGATGATGAACGAGAGCATTCGAAAAAGACATGGGTTCTTTCTCTGCAGATCGCCGGGCGGGTCAGCGATGAGATTCGCATCACTATAGAACTAGGCTCTCGAACAAGAGGATAAATTACGAAGAAATGACCAGGGGCATGTTATAATGAAGTTGGCTTTTTAAAAATATACCAGTCATGCAGGAAGCTGAGAAGAAACTTGGTTTAGACTAGAGGCAATAGAGTAATGTACTATGTATATACAAAGATGTGTAACTTAGAGGAGTGATGTGTTAAAAGGCAAACGTGGGTATGCTTGCTTGTTTATAGAGTTCAACGTGGTACATTTGCCTGGTTGTGCTACACAAGGAATTATGATCTGCGCGGCTGGACAAGGCCTTTGCTAGAATCCAGCTAACAACTCAGTAGTCCCTGGAATCATGTTTAACTGGCCACTGGCCTTGACGTAATGGTAACTCGCTCACTTCGGCGTGGCTGACTTTTAGGAGGCTAGTTCAGATTGGTCTACCTCTTGCATGGTAAGGGCACGAACACAATGCGACCACCCTTGAACCTCGACAGGAGCCAGCTGCGACAAAAGTATCTCAGGACAGCAACCTGAGTGCCCACTTCTAGTCGTCTAGCGTTGTGGCTTATTTGCCTATGGAATTTCATTATCACTACCGTAACTCACTCCGGAGTAGAGGGTTCAGCTCAGAGGCCTAGAACAAATAGTTTATGGGCCGCCTAGTCGTGTTAAAATTACTGGGAAAGCTCAATACAGCGGTTACCCTTGTTAATTAGCACGTCTGATGTATATGACTGGCGCCACATGAAATCGAGTAAAACTGCGTGGTTTTCAAAGGCCGATGGACGGTGCAGCAAACTAACTCATGCTTTATTTACGGTTGAAATATTATAAAATGCAAATATCTACTGACTATGGGTAGGCTCTGGGATGAAATTTTACGTTCAGGGCAGGCCTTTCCCAAAACAAGTGTAGACGAGAATCCTGAAACCAATCCATTTCGTTGTCGACTAGCTCCCAGTCGTATTTCCAAGTTACTTTGGCTAGAACGAGGCGCATTTCCATATATGCCAGGTTGATACCCAAGCACGCACGCGGCCCTATCGAAAACGGCCGCGAGGCTTCTTTCAGGTCGCCAAAGCCATCTCCAATCCAACGTTCAGGCCTGAAAGAGCCGGGGTCCTTCCAGTAGCGGGGGTCGCGCGTTATCGGGAAAGGTTCGGCGCTTACGGTGACGCCGGCGGGCACGTAATGGCCATCGACGACAGCACCCGGAGAGTAGCGTGGGAGACCAAAAGATTGCGGTGGGGACAGCCGTAGGCTCTCTTCAATCACACCGTTCAGGTAGGGTAGCGCCGCCGCCCCATCCGCACTGATGTCGTCCAGCGAGGAAAAGCTCGACCGCACTTCATGCCTAAGCTGGGCTAGAGCGTCGGGGTTCTTCAACAAAAAGTAACAGGTGGCAGCGAGGAAGGAGGCCGTGGTTTCGGAACCGGCCACGACCATGATGCTAGCCTGGCTCTGCAGCTGGGCCTCTGATATGGTTTCGTCACCCTTGTGGCGGAGCAGGTGCGAGAAGAAGTCGGCCCGGCCCGTGTCTCCTTGCTTCATGCGGTTGACGGCCATCTCTCGACTCATCTGGTTGTGCTGTTTACCCTTTTTGATAAGCCCCTTGGGGAGGAGGAAGGGCAAAAGAATAAATAGGACTGGGAGCTGCCGGCACATATCCGCCAACTGGCTTGCATAAGCGGCCTCGAAGATGAGAGAGATCCAAAAATGTGTCTTGCCACTGGCAACAGCATTGAATGACTTGCCAAAAGCAAGCTCGGCTGTTCAAAATACGTTGTTAGCTTGCAATCGGAAAGGGGAGACAAATGCCATTGTCTTACATATTACGTCAAACGTCAACCAGATGAAAGCGTCGACCAGGTTGACACCCGTGCCTGATGGGGTTCCCAGCTTGCCGAGCTGCTCCAACAGCATATCAACGTACTGATGTACCAAACGTTCTTGTTCACGGAGGGATTGTTGACTAAACCCGCGAGACAACATCTTTCGCTGCCTCGCATGCTCTGAGGGATCTTTGACTGTCGCGATACCCTCCTCCTCGCCCGAATTGAAAAACTCCGTTTTAATAAACGTCTTCTTCCCTCTGTGGGCATGACCGTAGATGTCCTTGTATGCTTCAACATTAAAAAACGCAAGTTCGTTTGGTGCTACCCGCACCACAGGGCCTGGGATAACCGTAAGCACATGGACTTTTGGATCTGTTTGAATGACGTGAACAAGTGTACTCACCATACTTATTATGGAGGTCTTGGACGATATGTGGCCAACGCCCGCTCATCCAAGCCCTTGCACGCCAAACCTTGAAAGAAAGTTAGCTTATGCAACCATTATGTAAAATTACGCGGCGTCAATTTACTCACGTATGACACCGCCGCAAGTTTTGGTCCAGGATACTTGGACAGCGGATGAAAGTATAACAGATAAATACTGTTTATAATGAGGTATAATATGAACTAGTTCCGCACTTTTTAGCATTCGTAGATGAGATGACTAACTAGGCGGTATAACAACGTACACTGACAGCCGCTACTGCGACAATATGGCAGGCTGACGGCATTGTCTTTTTTTTTGGGTTACTACTTGGACAGGCCTATTGAGCTGTAGTAGTGGCTTACTTTCTACAAAGAAACTCAAAAGAGATGAGATGGAATTGGGTTTTGTAGTAACGCTTTTTGATATAGTTTTTTGATATAGTCTGACAGCAAGTATGGTTATTTCATCCGTACTACTAAGAATATTATCTCCGATCTAAACAGACCCGCATTCCCCGGCCATCCAGTGAAGGAAGAAAGGAGGAATACTAGCCATTGACTGAATAGTAAGGCATTATTTCGGTTACCAGAAATGGATTTCCGAGTAATAGAGGACAGTTTCGGAGGGCTTGACTTGGCTTGGCCGGCTAGAAGACCCACAGCGATCCGACAAACAGAGAAGGTAATACACCACGATAGTCATTACTGAAACAGCATGTGGTCGTTTTACTAATGTTATGAGAAAGTCGCTTATTTACCTCTATGGGCAATGGTACGATAAATGCACGTTTAGATCCGCTTGTTTGAGGCTAATCCAACGAGTACTCGCCTTCAGCTATCGAATAGCACAGCACTGACTCTGAGTAGCATCCACCTCTGTCCCACCTAGTGGTAAGCATTGTGGACACCGGATCCGGGACTTATCCCCAGATAAACCTCACCCAAGCTTGTTTCCCGCCGTATTGAATTTGTAACCAGAATCATGCCACAAAGCGCTAACCACAACTTGACAACAACGCGCTACATAAAGCTATTCCCAGCTCCCAAAGCATAACCCAAACCGCACAATCTGTACTGCACTTGCAATGTATAGGTCAGTCCTTGAGTATAAAGTTAATCAATTAATTCAAGCAACTAAGTCTCGTTTCGCTATTTCAGTACCTTTTCATACACTGCTCTTCTTTTTCGTCACACCTTGTGTGACGTGTCTAGTTTAGCCGAAAAGTCCACCAAAAAAGTCCCTAGTGGAGATTGTCACTGTGTGGACATGCAAATGGAGACTGAACAGTTGATGCTGGATATCTGGAGGTGAGTTCTTGTGAGTCTAGCCACAGATAGGCCTTCAGACATATGCACAGAAAATGATCTAAACGAGCAAGGACTATCGCGGTCTGTAACATGTTTCATCACATTTAGCCTATAAATGCTAACCGAGCCACTCTTTACTTTATTTTTAAGATCTCCAAGGATATTTGTCTTAGACATGAACTGCTTCAGCCTTCTTCCGTACTAAGAAACGAAGTGCCGGGTCAACCCTTAGGGTACCACCCCACTCTAGATGTTTGATCGGAGCCGATGGATCGGCCAGTTTCCATTCATAGTTCAGCAGCAGGTGTGACAGTAGAGTCTTGAGCACGTTGGAGGCAAAGAACCTCCCGGGACAAGCGTGCTGGCCAAAGCCGAAGCCCATATGATCCGGGCTCACTCCCACAAACTGCGCAGAGGCCTGTTTGGTCGGGTCGTTCTGGCGCATGCGGAGCCACCGGTAGCCGTCGAACTGGTCAGGGTCATTGTAAACTGCTCCATCCCACAAGTTCAAGGCAGAAACAGTAAGCATGCTAGACTTGGGAAAGAAAGTTCCGTCCGACAGTGTCATATCCTTTGTGACAAGGCGGCGCATAGTAACTGCGGCAGAAGAGTTAGCAAAATTATAGGCAAAGGAAATTCTGTGCGGTATAAACACTTACAAACATCAGTAGGCTTCAGCCGCTGACTTTCCTTCAGGACGCTATCCATCAGGTCCATCTTTATCAATGCGTTGTGCGTCCATCCGTGGCGGAGAACAGTTTCCTTGATCTCCTCACAAAGAGGCTCGATGTATTCGGGGTGGAGTGCAAGCTGCAGCATGGTCTGTGTCAGGAGATCTGCGGTTGAATGATTTGCTCCCACGGCCTGTTGTGGAATAGGAAATTAGCCTTGCCTGTTATCCATAGAATTTATATAGACCTCGTCATGAGGTCCTGTACTGCAACATCATCCCGGCAACGACAGATAAAGGCCCGCTCGAGTACATACCAAAAACAGCTGCGCTGCAACCGGATCATAGTCAAGTTGACCACCATTGGAAGCTTGCTCGAACCACTCCGGAGCGGCGTTGAAGTCTTCTGTCGGCTTGCCCTGGCTAACAAGCTGCTGTCTTGTTTGCTGCCGCTTGGCCAGCACAGGCTCTATAATGCCCCTGGCTTGCCTCAACACGGATCGCGTGTAAAAGCAGGTCGGGAGAAACCAGTGCACGATGGGTCGGAGCATCGCGGGCCACGCACGAAGCTTGTCGGCGGCGACAAAGATGGCTCCCGTGTATATACAGCTGGTCTTGATCCAGTCCATATCCCGACAAACCCCTTCGCCGAGGAATATGCGGGCAGTGGCGCGCGTGGTGAGCAACATGTTGACTTCGCCGGCCGCGACCTCCTGCCAGTCTGTGAGTTTTTTTCACTGTCAGTTTTGTATACTGCCCAAAGCTTTTGTTATATCATCTTACCTTTGCTCTGTGGGTACATATCTTCCAGAGCGGCGCTGACCTCCTCAGCCACTGGCTTTACAAGGTTGGCTAAATTGAAAGTCAGCAACTTCACTTTCGAGAATTGCGCATCAAGTATTGAACATTAACCACTGACCGAGGCTACGCGTCATGTGAGTGCTGACCACTTTGACGCTGATTGGCTTGGTCCCTTGAAGAAAGGCGTCAAAACCAGGTATGTTTCCATGGAATTTCTACCGTCACACGTTTGGTTAGAGTTACATTGGACAGAAATAGAAGAAAATGGTATGGTACCTTGTAATTGAGGGTTGCAAAATTCAGTTCAGGCCTGTCGCGGAGCTCTTTGGCATATTTTGTCGGGAGGACGGTGAAAGGGCCGGTGTCGGCCGTCACATTAACTGGCTGGTCCCCATTCTTGGCTAACCACTTTCGCACCAAGTCGATTCCACCAACGTCGAATTCCTCCCTCTTCTTATTCAACAGAGGGAAGTTGGCGGTTTTGGGTTTTTCGAGTGAAACCCATACGAATAGAGCGAGGAGTGCAGATAATAGACATGGAATGAGATTGTGGTCAAGCGTAATGTTTAGCGGTAAAGATATGATGCCGCCCTGAGAAGTCATTGTTCCGTGTATGCAAGCAAACCAAGTCGTGTAGGATGGATTATTCTTCAATGTAATCAAGTCTTGGTAAAATAACGACTAAATGGCCAGCCACTGTGATTGTTATCCTCCCACTCAAAATTACAGACTGGACACTAGCACAAATATTGTGGAGTTTTTATATACAACGTGTACTTATGCGATACATGAAACCAATCGTTGTCATGATGAACTGAATCATGGTAAAAGCAAAATTACCAGATATGATATCGGATTGCTCTTTATGTCCTCCCCGATGAGATTTACAAGCTCAAAACACATGAATCCACAATTTCCGAATCAGTAAGCCCGACAGGCTTGGCTCGGCGCCGGACTATGTTCGACAACCGTGCTTTGGTTTCGGTTAGTCTTGGGCAGTCTTTATAATTACGACTAAATATCCCAGTATCACCCGTAACAATATGGTGATAGACTTAATTTAACTCCTTAACTTTTTTTCCCTCTCGTTTACTCTATCATAGACTGATAGTTTATATTTTCTCATTTGCGATTAGCGATTCAACACCTACTTCATATTTTCATTATTGCTTCTCACAACAAGCACAATGCCGTGGCTTGATACGACAATTGGCCATGAGGCATTACTACTACTCAAAGATGCGCTGGGCAATTTTGACGACTTTTACGGGGCCGGTTCCATGAGCTGTGCCATATATGATACCGCTTGGGTGTCCTTGGTTACCAAGGCATATGGTGGAGAGAGGCAATGGCTATTCCCAGAGAGCTTCCGAGTTCTCCTTGAACAGCAGGATAACAACGGAAGCTGGGACTCTACAGCGTCTCAAATCGATGGCATATTGAACACAGCAGCCGGCCTTCTGAGTCTAATACGCCACGCCAAAGAGCCACTCCAGATTGCCATCTCCGGAGAGGATCTGCAAGGGCGAATTGAGCGCGCCACGACGTCCTTGAAACGCCAGCTGGATGTTTGGGACGTATCTTCAACTCTTCACGTGGGCTACGAGATTATCCTGCCATCAATGCTCAAGTTGATAAGGAGCGAGGGGGTGGAAATCGGTCAGTGGAGTGGAGAAAAAGAGTTGATGGCCGTTAATACTGCCAAAATGTCGCGGTTCAAACCCGAGTTTCTATATGGCAAGACGCAGCTGACGGCTCTCCATTCGCTCGAGTCGTTTGTCGGCCTCATCGACTTTGACAAGGTTGCGCACCACAAGTTTCACGGTGCCATAATGTCATCACCCTCCGCGACCGCGGCTTTCCTTATGAACCTGTCAGAGTGGGATGATGAAGCTGAACAGTATCTCAGAGACGTGGTGGCCCGGGGTCCTGGTAGCGGTTGCGGCGGTGTTCCAAGTGCATTCCCTTCCACCAATTTTGAGTACACATGGGTAAGAGATACTAGGCGCCGTGTTGACCAGGTTGGAATGGTTTTGCTAATCATAAAGACTTGCAGATACTTTCCACTCTAATCCAAGCCGGGTTCACCGCCGACGATTTAAAATCCCCCGAACTGCAGAAAATGGCTTCGATCATATCACAATCCTTGCAGGACAAGGGAATCCTGGGATTCTGTGAGTTGAAAACATCTTGGTCAATCTTAATCACATATCGGAGATGCTAACATAACGTGAAACCAGCGCCTGGCATTGAGGCCGACGTCGACGACACAGCCAAGGCCCTTATCTCCTTAGGCTCTTTGGGTCAAAAGGTCTCACCAGACGGCATGATCAAGGCCTTTGAACGCGAAACTCACTTCCAGACATATCCCAACGAGAGGGATCCAAGCTTCAGCGCCAACTGCAACGCGCTCCTTGCTTTGTTGTGCCAAACAGACCTGTCGAGCTCCTCAGCCCAGATTCTCAAGCTGGTCCAATTCCTATCCAACGCCTGGTGGATTACCGACGGTCCCATTAAAGACAAATGGGTAAGCCGCTTCTCCCTTTTCTGAAAAGGTCGTGGATGTGTTTCACTAACATGGTCAGAATCTATGTCACCTGTACCCAACAATGCTCATGGTTGAGGCATTTGTCAGACTATTCGCAATCATTGATGAAGGGCGCTTGCCTTCGGACTTTCTGCCCGAAGAGCTAAGGTCAAAGGTTGCTATTGCCATTTTCCAGGCAGGTCTGCGGACCATGATGGAACAAAAGACGGACGGAACCTGGAACCAGTCGGTGGAACAAACTTCGTACGCTGTCTTGATCCTATCAGAATCTCGCAAACTACGGCATTTCGAGTTCATACAGCCCGATATTGCAGCCTCGGTTGACAGGGCGACTGCATTTCTTCAAGACGCAGCTATCGTACCGGAGCCCATGTGGATCGAAAAGGTTACATATTCGTCTCCTCTCCTGACCAGATCATATAGACTAGCTGCTTTGAAGGCAGCCAGTACCGCTCATCAAGCCGTCGGGCACGACATTCCCTTGGATATCACGGAGCGGAAGATCTCGAAATACCACCAAATGTACAACATGACGCCCATGTTCTCAACTACACCTGGATGGTTGATCCGTGCATCACTTGTCGAAGGCAGTCTTTTCCTGCCTCTGCTCAGGAAAGGTCATTTGGACGTATTTCCCCGCAGGGATATGGCCGAGGACAAGTACTTTGACATCATACCTTTTACATGGACTGGTTGCAATAACCGGAATTCCACCTTTGCCTCGGCTGCCTTCCTGCACGACATGATGCGGATTGCCATCCTTGACTATCAGGCCGACGAGTTCATGGAGGCTGTGGCTGGATCCTGGTTCGCCAATGACCTGGGTAAGCTTGTCGAGGTTATTGACGATCTTTTCAGCGTACCACAGCACGTGAATGGGACGACAAATGGCGTGACGAAGCAAATCAACACAAATGGATTTGCCGCGGATGAAGAGCCTGTAGAGTACGTCGAGGCCCGAGAATGCATGCGCCGTTTCGTAAAACACGTCATGGAGCACCCTTCAGTCCAGGCGGCGAGCTTGGCAGACAAGGAGAAGCTGCACCGCGAGTTCCGGCAATATTTCCTTGCCCAGGTAGACCAGATCAAACACAACCAGCGGTTCGGCGCCCAAGACCAGCAACAGCGGTACCTTTCCCCACGGACTTCCTTTTTCGCATGGCTCAAGGAGACGGCGGCAAGGCACGTCGCTTGCCCATTCACCTTTGCGTGGGCGCTTTGCATGGTGCCGTACGTGGTCGACAACCTGAGCCGGTCTCAGGAAGGCGGCAGCGGCCCCTCCGACTGCTTCGCTACAGTGGAGGAAAAGTATTATGCCGACGACATGTGCCTCCACCTGGCATCCATGTGCCGCATGTACAACGACCACGGATCGGCCGTCCGCGACGGGTTGGAGAAGAACGTCAACTCGCTGCACTTTCCAGAGTTTGCTCAGACGCAGGGCGGCACGCCACCTAGCCAGTCACTGTTCAAGCTGGCCGAGTATGAAAGAAGTTGCTGGCAGACGGCGCTGGGGAGGTTGGAAGAGGTGACGACTCAGGAGCCAAACACTCCCCTAAAGAGAACCAAGGAGCGGAGGATAACTGTCTTGCGGACATTTATGGACACTGTTGACCTCTATGGGCAGATTTATGTTGTCAAGGATATCGCGAGCCGCATGGTTCCAGCTCAGCGCTTAAAGTAAGAGAGTAGACTAAAGCAAATGGGTTTTATTTAAGACGTCACTATTTTACCACCGCACCTGAGTTAGGTATCTGTACTTGGAATTTCGGGCGTTAAACAAGCCCGGCATTGTTACCGATAAGACCTCCACTATCGCTATAGGGTGATGTATCTGGACTTGTTCGCCCTGCAAGAAGTATCGACTCAACAACTCAGCACTTTGGACCAAGCAACTTCCTACCCCTAGTTTCAACCTATATCATCCACTTCTGCCTAGATAGCTTGGACAGGGGTCACGTTAATGAACCCGTCAACCTTAACCCAGCCAATGGCGACTACCAGTCCAAGACGACTAACAGTCTGGCCTTGTAGTTTCACGGTGTTGATGACTTTGCAGCAAGCGCAAATATTGTACAAGTCAGACGCAAGGCATCACAGGTTATCTTCCACCCCTGGGAGTCAACTACCGTGCTATTCAACTTTCATCGGTCATCACACAGGGGCGTTGCTTTTTATATTTATACGCCTTAATTCTTTGGAATCTTCGAGTACTCTTTTCGCATTCACGGCTCGCAGTGGCTGGTTGTGTTTCTGATGGTGATAAACTGCCCATTCCCCGGCCCCTTTTCCGTGTGCGTGAGCGACCGCGACTTTCGTGCTCCCGCTGTTCCTCGACCAAAGTATCCCAGGACCTGCCATAGTCATCTTGCTCCTCCTGCCAGTCTAATGAGGACCCCCAATGTTCGACGTTGTCATCGTTGTCGAGAGTGTTTTGCAGGGCATCGAAATCACATTGCTCCTCCATGTGGGCGCGTTTTGTCGGCGAGATACTCCGGCTGCGAGATTTAGTAGCGTGTGGATCTCTGTAAAGGCAAGCCCCATATTGCTCTCTATCTTGGCGACCCATTCATTCTGATCCCATGTCTGTATTGCGTACCACGTCGCAGTTGGCTGGATAAATCTATACGTTTCGGGGTGCAAAATTGACATAGATGCATATTTAGCCAAGGCCTGGATACGAGTATTGAAGGGGATATCCGATGTCGCCAAAGCTCCTTTGGAAGATACAATATATGAGTCGAGAGACCCCGAAGCGATATCGACCCTAGCAATGCCCCTGAGGCGAGGTTTCGGTGTTCTTATGGACAGGACACGGAGCGAACCTCATGTCACTGCCGGCTTCGGCTATATTACGTCCGAAATAAAAGATCCATTTGCAATGAACATCCTCCTGGGGAAGCAGGGAGAGGAAAGCATAGGGGCCGGGCGGGTTTTGGATCAAGCCTGGATCGACATGAATCTCCTGTGCAGGTGGCAGGATGAGTGCCTCACGGCCCATGGGGATAGATGCAGGAGCCTCTTTGTGATAGCCCAAATGTGCCCGGCCTGGCTGATAGACACGGTAAGCAGTGCCTAGTGCGTAGTACGGGGACACCAGTTGATTTTATCGCGCTAAGTTATACATGGCCCATGGGGCACGAGTGTCAGCTCAGCGTTCAAAAACAGAGACACAAACTCTGCGTGGCCTCGAACTGGCTGGCTCCCTGAACAATTTGCCACTATCTCCGACTATTCGCCACGCCATGGGGATTGTCAGGGCTCTCGGGGAGCGCTAACTCAGGGTCAACGCCCTCTGTGTGGTCTAAGACGATGAAGTGCATGGTGCCGAACAATTGCGTGTCATGGGGGCAATATACGCAAGTGCAAAGTTTAGCATCGTCGCAGCTGACGCCGACGCTGTAGTGGGCATTCTGGGCATCCCTGATATATCACCAGCCCGCGGTTCAAATCAAGACTGTGCGCCCGCTTCTGGTGTTGGTGGTGTCCAGCGAGCCATTATTGGCCAGAACCCGTCCGGCGCATGCGGAGTGGGTTCAGTTCCTATTTCGACCGCGGATGGACCTATCAGGAGTTCTTATTGTCCAAGAGGAGGCTGATTTTCCACGGGTTTCAGGCCTTTTAGAGCTGCTCGCTGGGCCGGAAGGCCGAGGAAGTCATTAGCCCTTTTCCCAAAAATTCCACCTTGGATACTACCCATAACACCCACGGATATCCTAACCTCGAATCCCTGCAAGTTATGTTTTGGGAATATTGGTAAGTGTTTAATATACCCGAAATACCTAGGTACCCGTTTAAAATAGCCTTTTTTGTTGACCAATAAAAAGCCCTAGAGACCTTACTTACCCTGAAGACGCATTGCCAGCAATATCAGGCTTGTTATCGCTTTTCGAACGAGTTTTTCCCGGTGGATTTCTCTATGGTCTTCCAGAAATTTGCTTCGATGCAGCGCTATTGTGGCATCCGGTAAATCTTACATCCACTAAACCACGCAAGAGCTTTGGGGAGGCCAAAATTAACGCCTTTGGTCTAATTTCAGCCCTGCCCACTTGATCATGGCTCAGTTTCCAAAGTTCTGGCATAGTAACTATACCTACAGAGTTCTTCCTAGGATGGTGGAGAAGGCCTTTGGTTACCCCAATAACCCAGTGGTATACGCATGCAACCGCTTATAGCCCTTATAAACGAGAAATACGCTCTAGTTGGAATCGGATAGTTGAAGGGGCAAATAAGGAAAATCTCTGGCGAAAAGAGGGCTGGGTGAGGGAGGAATACGACACATCGAAACATATACGCAAAGACCCCCACGTGGAACCTAAAATGCCACCAGAGGGTCTGGGCAAGTATTTTATACACACTCCAGCCTTTCTGGAAAAGAATACTAGGCTCCTTTGCCTTTCAATACCAAGGAATTGCAGCTGCCGAGCCCACCGCAACCACCCTACATTTCCTGCCAGGCGAAGAAGGTCCGATTTGCAATAGTGAGACGCATTAGTAAATATGGCGGATACACCCATGTAATAATGGCTGATGAAAAGTCTGTGGGGAGACTCCAGGTTCACCGAAACTGTGACAGCGAGCTCTTCCCCGTGGCTGACGCTTTGGAGTCCGACAAGGTCGAGGTAGAGCTGGTCGCCATTTGTCAAAGACGAACATTGGATTCCGAATTTCCACTTTCTGAGATAGACACCACCTGCTCCGATGAATATGGCGTGCTCTGAGTTGAATGGAGAGGAGGCAAAGTCGCGAACCGCCGCGGAACCGGATATATCGGGAAGTACTGGTGGGAGAAACATGATCTTGAAGACGTTCACTTGATACTAAACTAGTGGCAAAGAGATATAGCATCCGCTGCATGTCTTGGTGTGCGGACGTCGGACATCCAATGCGGGGAGCACAAGGACTGGAGGGAGATTTACAAAGGGAATCGGTTGTCCAGCTCTACCACAAACATGAAGGGATTGCAAAAACAACAAGTGAAAATTGTTAGTTACGCAATTTGAATATGTTACAACTGCATTGAACCAAATGTGACAACAAGAGTAGACTTTGTCAACCCTAGTATGCCACATGATTTCTTACCCGGTAGATAGCCGGGCCTAAAACGCTGCTTGGGTCCGCCTCGCTCGATGGTGACCGCAACGTTAATGTGAGGCTTAGGTAGACAACTGAAAGCAAATACAAAATTGTGACCAGATCCCTGACAAAGATCGTTGCGCAACCTGAGGAAAAGGGGTCAAGAAAGCCGGCGACCTGGTTCAACGCATCTAGAAGCCGCGCGTTTAGCCTTGAGGATGAGATAAGGTGAGTGAATACCCCACCCGGATAAATCTGCTGAAACTCCTTTCCCGGTGTTACCCACAATTGAAACGTTACAACGGCGGCAATTTGAACTGCACATGTCCCCGCTGTGGACAGTGCCGGCCCGCCGAGGCCCATTTATAACCCTATTACATACCTAGGTATACGCCGAGGTCAGGGGATACGGCGCTGGTAATGCCGAGAAGAATCTAGTATACCGTAGCCTTGAGGAAAACTGCACGATATCCTTGCGGATATATACCCGTGTTCAAATTCTTTTGACGAATATGTGCAAACCACGCCATGTCGGATGAGGACGAGTTTCGAGTTGCGCTGGATCCGCCGTTTCCTCTGCTTTTTTTCTTTCTTCCTTACCGTACTGGGGCTTTTGTGGTACGTATCACGTACAAATTCGGTGGACAGGATAATCCTGACAGTGAGGCTGATTAATTTAGCTCGAAAGCTACCACCGACAAGGCCCCTGCACTTGAGAGGTTGCTGCACACCCACGGCACGTCGGCCACTGCCGTCAAAATGGCCTGGAATGAATGGGGCTTACGACTCGGATGCGCAGGAATTTTGCAGCACGACTAAATTACAGGCCCGAATGACTACGCTTTGCAGGTCGGTGAGCACCGCAGCGCTTTAGCTTGACAAATAAGAAAGTAGCCCGGGTCACATTTCTTTAATCACACCGAAATGTTAAATCTGGTTTACAAATGGCAAAGAAATGGCAAGATCGGGACAATAAAACACAAATGTCGAAAGCTTGAATAGCACAAAACAATACAAACAACAATTATAGGAACGCCAATCCGTGTACCGCGAGCGGAGACTCCTTCGCGGTCGACAAACACGTAGGTGGAAAGCGGACTGCCAGAGTGCGAATGAATGGCTTTAGAAAGGTCTCTCGACCATTCTTGCATATTGCCTGGCTTCGTTTAGTATTTGGGACGTTAGCTCTTTGCTTGAACCCAGTTGCTTCTACCGTGGCGGTAGAATCGGGATTTCACTTGGGTAAAAAGAGAGAAAATATTAAAAAGTAAAAAAATAATTTTTCGTCTTCCAGCTTTTAGGTGCAATAATGGGTGGGCGCCGACATTACTGTCGGGCACAATTTTATTGCCTCTTTTCAATGCCAGAGGGTTGTATTGGTCTGTCCACTTACCCTCGCCCAAGTCACTCACCGCCGTAGTCACAGCAACTTTATCTGGCTCGAACAAACAATTCTGCGCTCTCCACAACCAGCAAACCAGCATGCGTCGCTATCAACAAATGATGACGGCTTTAACTCCCCACATTTTTTCGATAAACTCGGCAATATATACCAGTGTCTCGGTGAGAAGGCATCGGACGTCAAAAGACCAGGATCCGGACCCAAAAAACAAACACCTACGCATGCTACGACAAAAGGACCACAACGCTGTTGTCAACACTTGCCCCTCCCCGTCTCTGATCGATTTAAATATCATGGGAGTCGAGCAGCGTTTAATCGGCAAGGAATTTTGGCGTTTCTTAAGAGTCGGGTCAATCCCTTACGACTCAGGAATTGGCAAAGGTCAAGTAATGAGCCAGGATTCCCTATGCTACTCCAAACACCTTAATTGACTAAGTATCCCAGCACCGAGTGCTTGCCTTAGACAACCGGCCACATTAGCCCCGCAAATGTAGATCAATCCTTTGTCCGCTGTACCACGTAGGAGGTTTGTTTCAAGGCAAACAACCCCACCCAGGGCCTCGGAAATCCTGTAAATCTGGTCTTTAAAGTTAAATGCTACATCATCTGGACATAGCTAAGTCATGCATAGTTTGCAATGGTTCCTGGCATCGTCTTATTTACATACAAGTTGACTACCCTGCCTACATTTAGAGCAAGCAAAAATAGACTTGAGACCCAGAAAAAAAGAGTAAAACCAATGAATCCGCCCAAGTCGACATCGCTTTTACACACTTTATAAAACTGGAGACTCCGGGCCGATGATAGGTCTCGAGGTCCAACGCGCAAGGGCACAACGACTTCTCTCATTCCCACCTACTTCGTTGAGCAAAACATGGCCGACTTTATCAATCACGCACTCGACCACGAATCTCGAGTGGCAGAGATTTACTCTGCTGTAATAATATGTTTGACAGCGGTTACGATAGTTGTCTTTGCCAGGGTAAATAAAACCATCCTCAACTTTTGCTGTTCAACATCGGAAATCTTAACAAATTCCCACCATGTCTTCAGATTTACACGCGTCTGTTTGTCGTTAGAACGTTTGGCCTCGACGATTGGACAGCCGCAATATCACTCCCATTTACAATCGCCTGTGGCGTCGTAATTGGCGTTAGTAAGTAATATCGTGGCTATTTTCATACACGAGAATTTGACGCATTAACAAGTCTTTACTGTGCAGATTCGAAATTTGGTTGCGGAAGGCATATTTGGACCGTTTCTATCGACAATCAAAGACAGTTTCTTATAGTAAGTAGACCGATAAATCAAAGTCACAGAGTAAACCAACTAACTTTGTTATAAGAACTTTTACGTCAGTATTATTTTATATAATACCTCACTTCTCTTTACCAAGGCCTCTTTCCTCCTACAATATTATCGCGTTCTAGCAACTACGAAGCCTATGAAGCGATTATATATGGGCTTCTTTGTCGTTATCGTATCTATATATGTTTTTTTCCTTTTCTTGGCTATATTTCCTTGCCTTCCGGTAAGCCAGGACCACAGCTTCTGTTGCAATGTACTGTTGGTTTACCCGCCAATACTAATTTCAACTATAGATTTCGGACTTTTGGTCATTTTCAGACAGTCCAAATTGCCTCCCGGTAAGTAACTTGCCTCATACCTGATTGAAATTTTCCACTCTTGGAATGTTTACCTCCTCTTTGCCAGCATGTGCTGATTTAGCGCCATCTAAAAGAATCTTCCATCATTCTACGCCCAAGCTGTTACCAACATTGTCAGCGATCTTGCCATTTTCCTCCTTCCTCTACCGGCCCTGTGGAAGCTTCGCATCAACGGACCCCAAAAAATGGTGCTTCTGGGCATTTTCTCCCTTGGCCTGTTTGCCTGTACCATCTCGGTCATTCGCATCACCTTTCTTACCGATAGTCCCGACATAACATGGGATAATGCAACCGCGTCTGCCTGGTCGGCGGCCGAGATTTCCATCGCTCTAATATGCGCCTCGCTACCGTCGTTGCGGCCCATCGTTGGCAGCATTCTACCTCGACTGGCATCGACGTTTGGGAAGAGCTCAGCGGGGCGAAGCACGTTCCGTAAGGGCGACAGTCGGGTCCGCACGACGTTCACTACAGTCACTTCGAGAAAGGCGCCTACCTTGTATCCGGAACTCGAGGGAAGCGTCGAACGGCTGCAAAGCAGTGATGATAACGAGAGCGCTCCTCCGCATCCGGAAACATTCCTCGACGACGGCAGCGACAATGCCGGGTATCCCATGACTGATATGGGACCCTCGTCTACGCCACCGAGTAAGCGTGTTACGGAACCTTGAAGTTGTACCTTAATATAAAGCATTGTAGTTCGTGGAGTATATCAAGAGTGGAAAGAAGCATCCCAGTTGCTGGAAAGCAATATTAGCATTCCTGTTTGTCTTTTCTGCTGTCTACCTTCTATTCAGATTCTTTGAAC
Source organism: Pyricularia sp. CBS 133598 (assembly GCA_004337975.1). Lineage (NCBI taxonomy): Eukaryota > Fungi > Ascomycota > Sordariomycetes > Magnaporthales > Pyriculariaceae > Pyricularia > Pyricularia sp. CBS 133598. The sequence continues at coordinate 53,814 of RRCJ01000012.1, forward strand.
AATTTCTCATCCAACTCAGTGACGTACCCAGCTCAGTCTCAGCATTATCAACCCATTCTGTGCACCCGTACTACCGGGCATAGGAAGCAGGAAGCATTCGGGTCGACCACTACGGGTAGCCCCATTGATATCCGACCGGTATAATGAATTGTTCGAGACTTGCCCAAAGAACCGCCATTACTGGCACGCCAGGCACCAAAGCGGAAGCCACCAACGCCGATGCCGAGATTCTGTCAACTCGAACAAGAGCATCCTTTCCAAGCAACAAGGTCGTGTCCGCACGATATGCACCACATTCCCATCGCCGGAAAAGAGTATGGCCTATACTCTCGCTTATAGTACCCGATCTTGCGTCCGTGAAACCTGTGGGAACAAAGGATGGGGACTCGGGCAAACCGATGGACGACCTTTTGACCTCTATTGCCGCCGCACACAATAAGGACATCAACAAACAAATTACCACCCAGCTCCATAAACCGGCCCTCTCGGATAATGATACTTATTTTATATCCGTACCCATGCTGGATGCGACCGAATATTCGCCGCCAACGGACCGGCCCCACCACGGAACCCCGCTCTACTCCGCCGTCTATCCCAGAGACCTTCGTGTACACCTCCCCCCTGCAGCTCCCTAGCCCGCAGCCGCTTCCCCGCGCAGCCGGGTCTGGCCTGAGACGGCTTCGTGCTGCTGGACGCGTTCACCGAGGCCACCCGCACCGTGGTGGTGGGCGCGCACGACGGCGACCACGGCCTGGTCCTCGCGCGGTCCGACTTCTGCGGCGCGTTGAGCATGCACTTGTCGTCGGCCGACTCGATCCCGTACCGTGTGCAGGCGGACTTTGCGGTCAGGATTGACGAGGGCGTCGAGCGCTGCACGCTGTTCCTGTTGCCGGATGACATTTCCACGAACCCGCCCAGGTGTACAACGATTGTGCGCAGGGAGGCGGCGCAGACGCCTGCTAAGCGAACCAAATTGGACGAATAGGTTTTGACGGACTCGGACGGAGGTATGGGGGTGTTGATTGCTGGTGCGATGGTATGAAAGGGCAGGATCTTTGCGTGGTAAAGTGAGGGTTTTATTTGTAGTTTGAATTTGTTCTAAACTACTTTTTTGATTTACTTGACTAAGAGAACAATGGAGAAACTGAAGATTGGAATGTTTCACCAAAAGTAAATAGCAAATATACCGTGATAAACATATATTATACAGAACACTACGTATATAATGGTTATGTAAAGTAATACATGTGTTCAAATTTTGGATCTAGACACTTCCTCTAGCTCTCCTCCTGTTTGGATCTCCATTGCATTGTAACATCCCGACGCAAGCTTTGCGTGGCTTGCAAGTGCAAATTTCGTTAGTTATCTTCCCCTTTTTTGCTGAGTTTCGAGGACTTTCAGACTTCGGACTGAAAGGGGCCATTGTTCATAATAATAAAAACCTGTCAGCAAGAGAAAGTATTTATTTCTAGCTGGAAAGAGGAGACTTGCTGCCTTACAACCCTATTTAAACGAGTTTCGATAATAACCTAGCTTTTGGAAGGTCTCAAATATATTCAAAGCCAAGTGCATTAATTCCTACGCTCAAACAAATATCTGGATGCTCTCTGGGAATGTCTATTTTATTTGTACAGTGGTTCCGAGCTCCTCTTGTTCGAATTGCGTAGCTTTCACTCCTTACCCTCTATCGTACTATTTCAGAGCTCCAATTCATTACAATGCAGTTCAAAACTATAATTGTTCTCCCTGCTTCTGCCTTCCTGCAAACTGGTGCTGTACTAGTCGGCCCCTATGACTGCAAAATCCAAGCTTTTTCACCGAGAAAACAGGAATGACAAAATTCCTTTGGGTCCTTGAAAACGTTTGGCGAACGCGGTGAGATCAAACTAGTCGAAATTCGTCTTAGAGATGAAGGGAACAAAACAATGAAAAGCGTGTTTGACTTGAGCTGCAAATTTATAATAAAAGAAGGTCGGAAGCCCAAGAATGGGGAAGTGTACGGTTCACACCATAACAGGCAAAGTAATATGGGCCCAAGTAGACACATAGCCCAGCCCGGACACGGCCTGTATCTCGTGATCGAAGAGGTGGGAATTATCAAGCGGAAAGACAGCACTTTTACTATCAAGTGGCCTTTTCAACACGGAAAGCGTACAGAGAGAGAAAGGGTTGGTTGGTAGAAATGAGGACAACAAGTTCATTTTTCTTTTCGATCGCGTTGAATAGAACTACTGTGTCTACCTTTCCCGCATTTGTTCAAAGAACACTATTTATCGTACTGGTTTCAACGCTGTTGAACTACTGTGGGAGAGATGGCTGAGCGAGATTTCTTACATCTTGCTGGTGTAGCAGCAGGGCCATTTCCTGCATCCTACTGCGGCAGCACTCTCGCATGAATGACGTCTTGGGCTGCATGGCAGCAAGCTTGTAACTCAGCTCATTTCAGCGATTTTGGTTGATTGGTGATGACGAGACAGAGGCGCGCATCGAGATTGTTATATGAGCAAATGGAAGCCTGTTTTCATCGAAGCTGTTGGCCCAAGGTTTCGCAGACGTTGACCACTAACGCTTGGCAAGATTTCGGGTCCGCTGCCTAAATTTACCCCGCGTCGTCATCTTGGAGGAGAATGTTGTCAAAAGCCTCTTTCTAATGGTCTGCGTATCTTGACAAATTGAATTCCGCGTCTTCGAGTGGCTGTTCTCCAAAGTTTACAAATCCGCAAAACGGTTGTCGAACTCGACAACCCAGCAGTGAATGTGCCAGAGGCACACGATACCGCAAACAGTGAAGAGAACCCCGTCGCATGCTTGATCGACGCTATTTGCACCAACCAGAAATCTTTGACCGAAAGAACTGAACATATGTCGTGTATGTGTTTTATATACTCCATCGCACCTGCAGCCCTTCAGCCTCTTTCCATCGTCCTTGATTCATATAAGTTCTTGGAGGGAGCGCACCATCGCCTCCGCAAACTGCTACGACGACATTGGCGTAGTCTTCCTCGACTAAAGTGTGAGAGGAATGTCGGTCGTATACAGAGGCGGACGAGAGTAACTGAGAATCCTCTAGCTCCGCCTTGACCCAATTCAATCCACCACCCCAGCAAGGCGGTAGTCCGCTTCGCGGACGTGGATGTTACTGGAACTGAAGTCTCTATGGGGAAGGCAGTGAAAACTATAGGGAAGCAATGGAATGATCTTGACCTCTAACTCTTGGATAAATCTTGACTTCACTCAGCGATACATTCAAACGAAAATAACTTCCATCGCCTCGATCGAAAATTGCAACGTCAGCCCTCCAAATCCGCAAACTTCAGCCCGGCCGTCCTCCCACAAGCAGATTCGCGTCGCCCCTATCGAAGCGGTCAATCGTGAAGCCGGTCGGTCCAGTACGACCTGGATGATATCGCCTTGCGACCTGGCCACTTTCAGCGTCGGTACTAGCTGCCATACAAGACCCTCGTGCTTTTGCGACTCCTCGGCCGGGAAGACGGCACCCACAAGTACTGACGACCCCGCTGATGATATTAGGAGGATGGCTGGGCGTTGTCCAGAAGTCAAATGTTGGTGGAGTATACCGATGTTAGACTCGCCGTTTTGGAAGCTGTAAACCGAGGTCGTTGGCGTGAATACAAAGCTCCTGGGAAGGATTGCCAAAAGCTGAGACAGGCTGACGCTGTTCAGGATAGCCCCTGTTGGCAAGCTTGTGTGTCTTGGCGGTAGGAATGTTTGTTTTATCCAAAGGTCCATGTCCTTTACGTTGAAAGGATTAGTCGGCTTTAAGTCGTTGGGCTTTTCGATGGGCGAGCCCAAGTATCCTATATTCAGGAAGAGATTAGGCTGATCGAAAGGAGTTAACATGCATGTTAATTTCAACACGGAAGAAGTTGTCCAACGTACCCCTATTGCATTCGCCGCTGCTTCAAACGTATTCCATTCGATACCGGAATTTTCGTCGCTATCGGCGGGCAAAAAGGCGCCAAGTACGTTTTCGGCTGCCACATCCAAGCTTTGGTCTGCGACAGGCTCACTGGCTAGATAAAGCTGAAAATGAAGCAATAGTTTAAGCATGGATTTGAATTCGATTCTAGGGATAATGCCGCTCATATTCCGAGATTGCGACGAAGGGAGATGTTGGACTGGGATGATAGGGTCACCGTATCGCACAAGCGTAGGGTTCCTTTCCCAATCCCGGGTTTGATTCGCCTCTTGTACCAACTCGTAAGCCCGCAAAAGGTCGTCGTCATCGGCGTCGGTCCTCGATTCGACTTGGACGGCAGCGGCTACCTTGGCAACGGACATGGATTGGAACAAGACGCGATGGGCCCATCTCTGAAGTTGTTGCTCTTCGGCAGCTTCGGAGTCGGCACATTGATCGAAGCGGAGCCATTTCCGGTTGCATTCAAAAGACATGACGAAGATGGCGACCAAGGCCGTGTCGACGGTTAGCGGGCGGGGTGGGGCGTTGTGGTATGGGAACGATCCAAGGCGCGCAAGGGACCGGTGCAGGAGCGGCATGGAGTTGTCGAGGTCGGGCCATAGCGGCTCCGGGACGAGGGTGCGGAGAAACCGCGATAGGCTCGATTCATCCCATTCCCCGGTGGCTAATGGCGTCGAATTGAACTCTGCAGCTATGTTTCGTAGCCACTGTTCATCTCTGCGGTTAAAGTATAAGCCTCGAAGGAGGTCTTGAAAGCGTGAAATGAAATGGTCTTGAGGTATTGTGAATGGTGAATGTGTTAGTCTGTGTCAAAAGCCTGTCAATCACTTGCAGCCAGCAGAGAACTCACCAAATGTTTCCACTTTGGGCAGGGCCTCTAGAGCCTGCGAGGAAGATTGCCCCATGATTTGTGTCTTTTGGAAATGGAGGGGCGCTTGAAGTGCGAGAGACTGAGTGTAGCAAAAGAAAAAGGAAAAAAGAGAAGAAAACAAGAAAGAAAACGCTTGTCGAATTACGCGAAGAAGCCCCTCATTTTAAAAAATAACGGTAGGATTGAGCAACGTCGGCATTTGACAAGGATGGCTAAAGCGGCAGCGTAAAGTGGGTCTTATCATTCTCATGCGGGCAGCCTCCTCCGTCAGTGGGCGAGTTAAAAACGAGACCCATATTCAGGGAGCAATTTTTGAAAATAACTTCACCAAATTGAATCCAATTAAAAATAAGGAAAGACTTTTAGAAATAGCTTGATTTAACAATTCTTTTTGATATTAACTGCACCGGTACGCTTCTTACCCGCGATTTTAATGTTAAATTACGCAAAAATAAATATGTAAAATATCTGAAAGATTATCCACTTGGTATTAACCAATAACATACTATACCAAAGTAATTCTATTTTCAATGATTTTTCACCGTATTCCGAGAGTCTGGATAAAAGGCTCCAACCACTGCGATGACTACGAATATTTTAAATTAAAACATAATATCGATCAAATTACGTAACACTCCTAGCCTTTACCATTTTAATACTGTTACTTTGTTAACCGTCACCGGCTTTTTTTAATTCATGCGTCCTGTTTAGTTTGGCCGAGAGTTCCACCCAAAGAGTACCCTTTTTGAATGATTGCTGTTTAGGCTAGGCAATGGAAAACTTTGGGGGTTGAGTATTAAATCGTGGAGGCCATTTAATGCGGCCCTTCTTTAACAACCTGCAATCATATCCGGAAGCCCCTGATGCCAGGTGATGTGACGGATATCCCGAAAATAGGACACAGTTGCTGAAAATCATCGTTACGAACATGTACAAAGTTGCAAGGTCGTCACGTCTCTCGCCAACCATGATTAGAATGTTAGAATTAAGACTGCGCACAAGACCATCCACGCCGGTCTTGACCAGCGTCCGTCGGGGTTGGAAACAGCAAAAGGCCAGGTAGCACTTCATCCAGAAATGCACATGTTCGACTACGGAACGTCCTGTACTATCGGCAGCAACTCATCCGTAAGTCACACCCGCCGGTTATCTACCCTCCCCCAGAATACTTTTCTTTCCAGAACCCTGTATTGCTTACTATTAACGTTTGAACACCGGGCCTTATTATTCACCAGGTCTTAAGAAAAAGACTCCGTTCTAAAGCTTCGCATACGAAGGGGATGCGATCTTGGCAGATGCCACCAGCGCCTGCTAGGGTCTATGCTTTGGTGGAAGCGGGCAGAGAGGTCGAGCGTATAGCAGCTGCTGGAGTTGGAGTACGTGAAAACGAGGGCAGGGCAGACTGGGGAGCGGCAGATGACGATGGCAGAGAGGGGAGAATCGAGTTGGAAGCTTTGGAAAGTAATAATACTATGACTAGTTTGGTAACATTGTATCTCTGAGAGGTTACAACACAACGACTGAGACATTTAGAGCTTTTCCATCCAAGACAAGACTGACAAGCCACGAATGACCCTTCCACAGAGTGGCATCATACAAGTAGCCCATGACCTGCTACGAATCCTGCCAAGCACCATGCATAACCCTTAAGCAGGGAAGTCTCTCCTGGCCGCCGAAACGGCATTGACAAACGCCTCGCCATGAGCCCAAATGTTGTGGGTGTTACTACCCCCGGCAGCGATACCATACTGAACAAACTCACCACCAGGCGTCGGTGGGACCTGTCGATAAATGGCGCTGCCCGACTGGCCGGGCATAACGTCAGCAGTGAAAAAGACGGGCCCGCCGTTGGCGCAGCCGCCCTCAACCCACGCCGGGAACGTTCCCTGAACGTAGGGCTGCTGGCCGGTGGGGTTCCTATCTTGCGGGTACCCATAGGTGCGGAAGACGCTCTGTCGCGAGACCGAGTTGTCCCAGGGCCGGGCGCCGAAGAAGCCAGACGACCCCGCCAGGCTGCGGTCCAGGATCATGAGCGCCCAGTCGTTGCGCCATTCGCAACCCTGCAGCTCCCCGTTTTGCACCAGCCTGATGATGCTGATGACGTTGCCGGTCGGCAGCCGGTCGCGGTCTAGGTAGGCGGGCGAGAAGGTGTAGCTGGCTCCGGCGGAGATGCAGTGCCGCGCGGTGGCGACGACGCGAGGCCCGACGAGGGATGCGGAGCACCATGTCGATCCGCCACCGGGGAGGTTGATGCGCAGCCGCCCCATCGCCGAGAAGGGGTAGATGGTGTCGGTGAGGACGACACGGTCGTCGGCGCCGATGATCCCGCGCTCTTGCAGGGCGGCCAGGTGCACCGCCTCATCTGGCTCTTGGGCCGCCGCTGCGGTCACGTTGCCACCCTTGGCGAAGACCTCTGCCTCGGTCCAAGTTATCTGCACCGGCTCTGGAATAGAGGGTCGCCGGGCAGAGTCCTCGTAGTAAGGGGTTGGGAGGAGGTCAGAAGGCTCGGCGCGCGGGAGTATCGCCGCGCCGGTGAGGGCGGGCAGGGCAAGGACGGCGAGGAAGTGCATCTTGAGGAAGTTGAAGGGCTTAGGACTCAAAAGGCTGGAGGCAGGTGGCGCTGATGAAAGAGACTGTCGTTTGAATATGTGCTGTGAAACCCCATCTATTTATGCTTTTCCAGCTCTGTCGCGATAGTCGATTCTTTTCCATGTCAATATCAACTCGAGTCGTGCCATTTTGAAAGACAGCTTGGTATTGCTTGTCTGCCTGGTCTAGATGCTGCGAGGGACTTTTTCATGCAAGGAACTTTTTGCTCCCTTGGCAATTCTGACAAAATTGGAGATGGAATGTGGATTTTGACGCTATCATTGGTAAGAGCGCAATGGGGTGGTCAGATTTGTTCAGGGTCCTGGCATGGATTGCATTGGATAATTGATCCCGCCAAGATTGTAAGCCCGTTCCTGACCTGCCATCTGCGTCTACTTGGGGTCCAAAACCTCTGCAGTGGACTTCTCATTAGGCTTTCTTGTTAAATCCACCATTAGCACAGCTGTCCAGGGCCTGGAAACCTTCTGTGACAAGTTGCCTACTGCTTGAAGTGGTCAGGTCTTTGCAAATGTGTCAGCATAGATGATAATTCGCAGTGGAAAACTTGTCAAGCGCAGACTATGAAATATTCATCTTCCATTGATTTTTTTGTTTTTGGTGTAGATTGTGAAAACCAGGCTTAACCAAATTATTATTCTCTTAACGTGGATGTACATGACCCGGATCAGGACATGACCCGGATCACTTTTCAAAACGCGTTTATTTCCAACCTGAATTACAACGCCAGCGTTGCTTATTTGACCTCAATGCAATCGGAACTATATACATCAAACATTTCTTCATCCTCCTGACAGGTGCGCGAATTATGTCCGGTGTTACCGCAGTTGCTACAGCGCCGTTTGGTGGCATGTTGCGCATTATTTCCTTCCCCATTTTCACCTTCTTGCTCCTGTATCGAACCATTATCGTTCTTCAATTGCAACAAATTTTGAATCTCTTATACCGTAGATAATCCTCCTTCGCGGACACGTGTTTTTTTGGCCCTGCGTCGTTTGCTAAACGTTTCGTTGGCCTTCCGAAAGCTGTGGTTCTCTGCTTTAAGAAGTGTAGTTCGATGAGCAATTGACTTTAATCCTTTTGCCAACTGCTTTACAGCTTCAAAAATTGGTGTAGGAGAGCTATTTTGGTGACGGCCAATTCGAGTTTTAACAAGCGTTGATTGACAAATAGCTTCTGTCGGGTTATGCGGCGTTTGAGAAACCCAAGATTCGGTGGTGGGAAAAGTAGGCTCTTTGGGTGAAAGCGTCCGTAATTTAACATCCAGTTTAGATATAACCGTTTCCGGGTTATAGGGAATAATTCCAGCTCCTCGAAAGCCCCCAGCTATATTTTCTTTTGTTATAGATTTTTTGTAGGCCGTTGCAAAAGCCAAAAAGAAGTCGACTTTGCCGATGTTAGTGATGTGGGCCCGGATAAAATCGTTGATTTCTTGACCGTACGCCCGTTTTAAAGTACTAAACACTCCGACGTCAAATGGTTGGGTAAAGTGAGATGAATGAGCAGGTAGGCAAAACGGAATAATATTGTGATCTTTGCAATAGCTTTCGAATTCTGGCGATTGGTGGTTAGCATGCCCATCGAATACCAACATCCGATATGCGCCTTTTGTCCGCGATTTTGTATGATGATCGAAATGCCGAACCCAATCCAGGCCTGTTTCGTTATCTGTCCATCCATTGGAAGTAGTTTTTATACGCCAAAATGCGGGAAGACCGCCCTCTGTATACCAATTCGCGAGATGGTGGACGCCTTTAACGATAAGATATGGGGGCACATCGTAGCCGTCGCCACTAATACAGCAGATTGCAGTCGCCCATTTTCGATTGCCAGGCTGTACTTTTTTGCTTTTTCCGCGTTTTTCGGACCCGGTTACAACCATATGGCCGCAAATTTGACCCATCATAAAACCGGTTTCGTCGAAATTGTAAATGTCGCAGTCCTGGATGCCGTATTTGGCCTTTATATTGGCCACCAAACGAAACCACGCGTTTAACGCGTCAAAATTTTCGCAAAGAGCCCTTTGGAAATCATAGGCGCGAGAAAAACGCGTTTTTAGTTCTATACGTCGTTGGATGAAGCGACTTGCCCAGCGAGTCCCGACTGGTCGCGCGTTCCGCGCAACGAGAATATGGTCGGCCATCGCGGCCACGTCAGCAATCTGGGGCGGAAATCCTCGGGAATCCAGGTCCAATATATATCGGACAATCACTTCCTCTTCGCTTTGCGTTAAAAGTTAATTGCCTGGCCGACGGTCGGCCAAAGAAGCGCGACCGTTCATTCGGGCGTGTAACGTAGAAAACGGTACATTATACCGTTTCGCCGCCGCTCGAATGCTAATTTTTGTAGCCGATCGAAGGTCTTTCAGCGCAAGATTGATTTGGGATTCACGGTTTGGCGATTCCATTGTTGGTGGTGGAAAAAACACGTGTCGAAATGAAAAGATGGTCAATGTCGGAAAAATGATCCGGGTCATGTCCTGATCCGGGTTATGTACATCCACGTTATATCTCCTTTCGCGACTGGCAGCCAAGGTAAGCTGCCTCAGGAGTGGTAGTCATCCAATCCTATACTAAATCAAAGTACCAACGTCACGTTGTAAACGCCGAGGCATTTTCGCCGGTTTATGCTGCTACTAACCCCAGTATTGACAACATGGACCTTTTTTTATTTTGGGTGCCTCAGTGTTTGGGGGCTTGGCAGCTTATGTCGACCCTTTAATGTAGAAAAAAAACGACAGTGTGGTTACAGTGGTTAGTTAGGTAGCATTTGCCATTAATTGTCCCACTTTTATGCAGGGCACTAGGACTCTTTATGGGCATGCTCTCGTATTGTGCAGAGTTGCTGATAGGATGAAGGCTTTAGGCGGCCACGGGTTTCTCATCATTTATTCACTGTTTGATTATGTCACCGGCCGTAGTGGGTTCTTATCATTCATTATATAGGACTTGGATGCTCCTGAGGCTAAGCGAGGCCTGGTAAAGTCCGACGGGAAGGCTAGACATCAGTCATAAAGTTGTGAAGCGCATGCCGCTTCCCAGTCCAATCGCCGGGCATCCGGACATCCAGATGGGAACCAGCCACGCAATAACCCTCCCCAATGTAATATTGACTGTCTTCGGGTACCTGTGAAGAAACATACCCTTTGGTTGCCTGGTGTCTACCTTCAACAATTATCCCATAAGCATAATATTTCAGACACAGTTGTCTGTTTCGCACGCTTTAAATGACATAGTGGCGGGTGCCCCAGGTGTGTGGTAAGCCATGTTGTAAACAGGCAGGCGGTATGGTATAACTAGCCCGATGATCGGGCTTTGGCGGCTACCTGAACTTACCTTGGGCCAACACATATACTTTCTGGCACTTCCTCGTTCCCGAGTAAAGTATACTTACCGCCATTGCCCCTGGCTCGATGCTATTACCCCTTGAGCAGTTTCACACGAGCCCATATTTGTGCTTTGTTGGACTTATATTTCTATAGCACACCGGTATGACTCTCAAAGAGCCGCTCTGCCTCATAGGTGTTCCCAGCCCGCCGCCCACCGATAGCCAATAGGTGTACGTGTGCAGCCGCCTTAACAAACCCATCGGCTACCAGTTCCCGCCTTCCGTGGTACGCGAGATCAACGTCGTCGGGACGTTGGAAATACAGAGGCCTCGTCGTCGCTGCTGAAATGTGGTCGTGAGAAATGGACGGGGAACCGAGGGATTTCTTTTTAGTGCCAAAACAGCCGCTCTTTTTTTCTCCTTTTTTTTCTTTTGTTTTACTAGCAGCAATGTGATTGCAGGTGGCGACGTTGATAAGCTCCAAAACATTTGGGTGGATTTCAAGGCCTCCCAAAACCCTAAAATAAGTATACACCGGCCCAGCCCGCAGGCCCGTGGGCCTTGAACGGGGGCCCGCAATAGCCCATGGGGTTCTTTTGGCGGGTAAATGGGTGCCCGCGGGTTGGCGGGCCCAACCCAAAAGGGGTAACCCATGAGTTAATAAATGTATTACCAAAAATTCTGAAATGAAATCCTAAAATTGAAGAAGGCAGTTTGAAATTGCGTAATATTCAGGTACCTGATAAAAAGAAATCGGTTACAATGGATGTTATAATTGTTACGGTTTGACGGATTACCCACGGGCTCCCACGGGTTGCCAAAAAGATCCATGTACTACCCACGGGTAACCTACCCCACCTATTTGGGCCGACGCGGGCCCCCATGGGTGGGTTTTGGCATGCTTTAGGGTCCCGATGGATGATGCGATTTAGCAGGATGTTGTTACCAGGCACTTGGATTTCAGTTGCTTTGCTTTTTTCGTTGCTGCTTTTGCCTGTGTCGTTTTGGAATGTGAAAGATTCTCGTTGCTCAAGGAATACATGGTTTAAAGTGGAATATTGCTGCAGAGTTTCGCTCTGTCCACGATCCGCAAACTGCGATCTCGTAGTATTGTTGAACATTGTTTCAAGACATTTTGTATCGTTCAACTGCTGGGAAGGCAGGAACTCAGAGCAGAAGTAGCATATAAATCGCCCATCAAGCTTTCTTCTCATGAGCTGGAGAGGGGGTTTCCTGCCTTGATCTACTTGTCCTGCAAAACCTTGACACCTTCTGCAAGCGTTTCGTAGCCAATGCGGCGTCTTTCGTGCTGCTAAAATTGTTCTTAATTCGGCCTAGTAGCCAGGCAAAATTGATGCAATGCTTTCGAGGTAAACTGCGCATCCGAACCTCCCACAACTACCAAAACCTGAAAATGGAGGTTCCCGCATTTGAGGACAGTTATAAGCTCGACAGAAGATATCATTATGACTGTTATCCAATTACATTACTTGCTGGTCCCCTCTGCCTCACTGTCTGCGTAGCATTGATGGAGTTTGACCAGGGCGGCCTCCGGCGAAATGTAGGGCAATGATAAAAGGTGCGGTTGTACCAAAAGGATGGCAGCATCCTAAACCAGGATGTTATATCGTACAACAAAGCTTATCACAGCTACTTGAAGTAGAAGCTCTAAATCGCCGACAAGACGTTTGCATGCCCTAAAGTCTTTTCTCTGTCGAAACTTGGACGTCGACTAAACATCTCTTATTTGGAAATAGCTCGCGCCCCCAAATTGGGATCGCGCTCAAGCGTCCGAAGCATGGGCCCATCTTAGGAGAAGCGGTGCCCTAGGAAGTAGTTTTATGCCAGGGAAGCGGTCAGGGCGAGTTCTCAAGCGTGGCTAAAGCCGCACCTGGTCCTTTTGAGGCACCAACGCCGATGCAATGCGTGCATACATACCATTCAATGATCTCAGTTGTCTTTAGCCTTGAACCGCCGCACCTCAGCAGCAAGCGGGAAACAGTAGCTTAATTAAATGTGATGTTTGATGATTGGAAAACCCCAATCTCGTCCTTGACCGATTACATTACGCTATCTCGTAGTTTTGTAGGCTATTTTCCTATCTGGGAACTGAACATAGTGAGGTACGCAGCATCAATCCACCTACACTGCCGCTCTCAGTTGTACGAGCCCTGGCTTTGGAGAAAACTACAGCTCGGCTAAATATGCTATTTAGCACATCCAACAAATCCAGGGTTGTCATGATCCTCACCCGATTTACAATTTAACCCTGGCGTAGGGTCGACCAGTGTAACACTGCGTCCAATATCGAAGGCAGGAAACGGATCACATCCACCTCCCTCCCCCCGTTGGTCCTTTCGATCGTTGTAGATAAAGTAACACTAAGCAAATTATTAGCCATTATTCGTCCACTATTTATATACATAGTATGTCCAAAGTTCCAATAACTTATGACAAAAGCTTACACAATAGGCGTTCAGCGTAGCGTTAGAACAAAGCTTGTTTGGATCCGTTGTGCCATGGTTACAGCAGATGTTTCCTGTAACTCCTTTGATGTTGCTCGGATCTTGCCTTGGTTGGATTGCGGGTGTTTTTGCGGCAACGAGGCCAGCGAAACAACAAAAGATAATATGTCTACGCATTTCATGTAAGGGCTATTAAAGTGTAATAATAAAGTGACTCGAATAAAATGTAAGAGTGTGCATAAAAAGTAGGTTTGTTAAAGTCTCAACTGTTTTTCTTTTTCAAAGCGATGGCACTTCTTTATATGCACTGTTCCAGTTATTTTTGCGCTTTTGGTTTGTGCGCTTTTCTATTTATATCACCTAGGGTCTCAACTGGGATAATACTTTGTATTGTGTAGTTTGACTCTCCGTTTTAGTATATTAGTACCCCTGTGGAAACCTTTTACGTTTTAGAAATTGGGAAACGAGGCGCGCGAATCCCCCTACTAAAATGAAGTATACTGGCGAGCGTGGACCTTACCTCCCATTCTTTATCAATATATAAACCTGTGCTTTAAGCCTTCATAAAGAATTCTTCCTAACAATTGTCAGAAGTCAAGAGGGTTCGGAGCGCTTTTTTAACCACCACATTCATGTCCGTACTATCAACCTTGACTTGCATACAACTCTCGCTGTTGTTTAAAATATTTCCCCTGGGGTGTAAGGTCATTCCGCGCAAAGACAGGCACACGTATTATGGCAAATAGGCAAAGTGCTGTGTACTGGCTACACAATGATGTTTGCCACTCAACCTGTCGAGCATGCGCTTAATCAACTCACCGGGATAAACATGACGTATTGTGACTGTGAATTTCCTAGAGCGGGGTTCCCTTGTTCCAGTTCAGACTGGGTCCAGGTAGTGTGGACGATTGGAAATTGAACGCCCGAGATGATGACGGGCGAAAGTCTCAAGCCTGCATGTTTTTATCGTTATTGAGCCCCGACTTCAAAGTGCTGGGAGAAAAGATAATTAACCACGGATATCCCGTTTTTGACAGACCTAGTTGCATGGTGAAACCGTGAAAGACGTTGGGAAGCTCCCCGTTGATTATAATAGAGTTGATAGAGGCAGTACAATCTACTTGTACAGAGACTGAGTTCAGCAGAGCGTTGCAAAAGCTGAAAGCAGAATTCCCAGTGTGAAGGCGATCCGAGCGTTTGACCATTGGTTAGGGTTGTCGCTTTAATGTTGGTAGAGGGACTAGCTTTCCAGAAATTTCCACAATACCGGTATTGGCTTCACCGTGGGCCAAGTTGGGAACGTAGGGTGTGGATGAGACTGAAAGCTAGCCTAAAGAAAAACATATACAAAGCATACACAGGGGCTTTTATCTCTGTTCCAATTGTCGACTTTCATCTTCCGAAATCAGACTCTGCATCTCGATTGGTGTCTGTCGGCCGTCTTGTGTCCCACTAAAACAACCCGCGCATGTTATGGCCGTTCCGGGCGACTGTCTCTCCACCAAAATCCCCGCCACCAGTGACAGCAATTGCCAGGCGGCCTGCAAAAGCGCCAAATCGGCCACTAAAATCAGGACGAAAATCCTACCGAATTCTTTTTGTTGCGATACTAAACACGAATACTGTTTGTATATTTTAACCACTTTCGTTCCTAGCTTGCTGTCCTTATCAAAGCGACTTTTAAAGGCATTCCAGCTTTGGTCTAAAAGTACAAAATCGTCCTCCGTGGAATTCGATGGCGGAAACATATAAAAGAATGCAAATCTCTCTTTTGGACCGAGCCTATTTAAAAAGCACACTGTTTTGTTGCCGGTGAATGTCATAACCCTTTCCGCTGAGAAAATATCGGAGATCTTCCTCTTTTAGTAGCATGTTTGGTATTTTGGGATTCCCCAAATTTGCTATCAGGAAAGAATGCGCAATTTTGGCAAAGTATGAGGCTTCTGTTATAGCTGACGACATGTCATACTTGTGCTTAGTTGGATAGAGTCTCTTGATACTCTTTCCTGTAGCCGAAAAAATATTACACAGCAACCTTTCAGGAGGAGTGGCACACAGCCCCTGGTGGCGTTGCCGATCGCGCACATCCACTTGTCTTGGCTCAAGGCGTCCATCTTCTGGTCCCGCTGGGGCTAGGGGATAGGCTCGGTGAATAGGGAACAGATCAAAAGCTGGAGCTGTTTGCTATTGTCGATAGCTTCGGCAGGCTCTGGTAATACGTCCAAGAACCCAGTTCTCTCGCCATTTCGCACAAAACACCCCTAGCTGCAGTCGCTCGTGAACCTATGGCCCTGCCAGACAGATCCCGCGATTGCGCTACGCAGCAAGATGAAGTTTGCGATAATGCCAGATTGAGGTATGCTTTTGGCCCATCTTGTTCAAGTAGCATCGGACAGGGCCACGCATCTTAGTGCTCTCAAAAGTGTAATTTTCCATCGCCAGGCACAGCTCAGGATATGGACGGATACACGCAATCGTGTAACCTCAGCCTGCTGCGTCCAACTGTTGTCTTTATCGAGAGCCCAGGTAAGGCACACGACTGTTGGGACAAACCTGTTTGAACATGGTCAGTTTATCAAAAAAAAGGAAAAAAGAACAAAAAGAAAACCATGGGTAATAGCTCTCAGCGAATGCTATGCGGGGAAGATATGATGTCATCCCCTCATTCATTCATATCCGCAAGCACTGGTTGGATGTGGTGACCGATGTGTCGAGCTGCAAGTCCTATTAGTCATTTTTATCATAGAGGGTTGCTTTTGAGGCGTTTTTCCAGCGCTGCGCACCTCTCGTGCTGCGCCAAGACCTGAGTTCCGCCGCTCTTTACTTTCGTCCCCTCTCAGCTCTCGCTTCTTCGAAATAACCTCTCCTTGTGCAAAGCAACTGCTTATCGCTTGCGCCCCAACGACAAAATCCAAAATATCGCCATTATAGTTACACAAGACTTGACGCAAGCTCTACATCATTGCTCGAACCATGGCCTCCAGCAATCCTCCCGAGATTCCTATCGTCGATCGCTCCAAACGGCCGCTATCCAAGCCGAAACCGCCGCCAAAGTCGAAACCACCGCTAAAGACCATGATCGCCAACTTTGTCAAAACTTGGGACGAAACGACGGATGCAGAGCAGCACTTTTTTAGCAAAATATGGCCAGTGGTTCGATGCGACTATGAGAAACTGGCGCAAAGCGTTGCCCAATTGATAACCGATACCTTGGCAAACGATACCAATCCGAGCAAGCCCACTGTCGTATTTCCTGTTGAACATAGAACCAAATCCGAAAATTCAATCAAACAATCAATCAAGAGACGCGAGATAAACCTGGGGGAGAGAGGACCAGTCGTCATCTTCGACGAGATTCATGATTTGGTTGGGTTGAAGATCATTGTCGAGGGAAGGAAAGATCTCGAACCAGTCAGCGAGTTTATCGTCAAGCAATTCACCCAGTCGGGAAACACGGTCAAGTTCTTACGAGACCGACAAAACATGCCAGGAAATACAAGGCGTCAAACTGAGTTTGGAGCATACGAGACCTGGAACTATCGAGTGCGTCTCAACCCTTCGACAGGCCACCGTACGCGTTTCGAGGGCGTCCTGTCTGAAATACAGCTGACCACATGGGCCGAGGCCATGTACAACATTTTGGACCACCCTCTGAACTACAAGGGTGCTAGTTTTCTCAGTTGGCAAGAGAGACAGCTGATGGACCTCTGCCATGGAAATCTGGGGCAGATTTCGGTTATCATGGATGGTTTACGCGGCCCGATGCAGGCGGTGAATCTGATTGCGAACGCGGGCACCGGGACATCGGCAGCGAGGCTTTTGCTCGAGCGGATACGTCAGTATACGAAGAAGCAATATGCAGCGACGGATACTACGAGTGCAGGGCCAGAGCAAGAGTTTCAAGATATTGTAAAAACTATGAGGTGGGTGTTGAAAATCCCAGATGAGGAAGCTGAACGTAACCACATGTTAACAGATGCTTTGTTTGGCAGAGCAATCCTGGTCGAAGTCGGCATCGATAAAAGTCTTGAAAAACACGAACGATTTCTGGACAGTCTCGATTTCCCTGGTAGGGAGGAGCGGCAAAATAACATCCGCGAGGCTTATACTGAAACTTTCGAATGGATATTCGCAGACAGTCGCTTCGAAGACTATAACGACAGCCTGAGTGACTACAGCCTGAGTGACGACAGTCTCGATGACAACGCCCCCCTTCACAATGAAATTAATGAGACCGCAGCTGATGAGAGGAGCCGCAACGAAGCAATTGATATTTCTGACCGCGTGCCTCGGGGAGCTTATGCAGACCTCGTCGAGGACAGCACTGGACCGCGCTGGGGACAATTTTGTGAACTGGCTGGGGTCTGATGAGAACATGTATTGGATCAGTGGGAAACCAGGCTCAGGCAAAAGCTCACTGGTCAAGTTTATTTTGACAGCACACGAGACGAAGAAAATCCTATCCCAGCGACAACAGAGCACTCGTATTCTCTCGCACTTCTTTTGGAGAGCAGGATCGAATGAGCAGAACAGCCTCAAAGGCTTTTTGTGCAACATTATCCACCAGCTTGCCATCGATAATGAAGGCGTACTCGGCTCGCTCCTCGCACAAGTTCCGGGATGGCAACGCAAAAGGTATTACACTAGTTGGAGTTTGGAGGAGTTGCAAGACCTAGTGGATTGCGTTTTTGCATCCGAGCCATCACAAATCTTGCTATTAATCGACGGTCTTGACGAGGTATCGGTTACAGAAGGAGAGTTGCTACGCCAAAAGGTCGACAGGTTGAAAGATCTGGAAAATGTCAAGATATGTGTTTCGAGTCGTCCCGAGCTGCCCTACCTGCAAGCTTTGCAGCATCATCCAAATTTGAGGTTGCAGGATTTGACAGCTGGCGATATGCAACGATATATTACAGCGAATTTGCTTAAGGATCTTCATGCCAAATTCGAACATCCGTATTCCTTGGCTCGCGATCATGGCATTAATCCAGTTATATGTCTTGGCAGGAACCTTTTGAAAAAAGCTGAAGGTGTTTTTCTTTGGCTGAGACTTGTTATCGAAAGCCTGAGACGAGGTATGGCAAATGCGGACAGCATAGAGGATATTCAAAGGCGACTTGATGAGCTTCCTGGTGGCATGTTGGAGCTTTATCAAACGATGTGGTTTCGAGTCAACGAGGATACTAAGGAATACCATCAGGATGGTGCTCGGTACATTAACATTGTTCTCAATTACGGCAAGATGAGAGACTTGTTTCTCGCTCCGTGGTCCGGCGGTGTACCGCTTAGCCTTCTCGAGGCTACAAAGAGCTCTAGCTTCCGCTATAAGCTTTTCAAGCAAGGTCGAAGTGCTATGGATCTAGCATTACCTCGCATATCGCAAAGAGTTCAAACTCGTTGCGCAGGACTGGTCGAGTTTACATTGTGTAACCCTCAGTACTTTCCCATTCATCATGACAAGGGTTGCAGTCGGCAAAGTGCAAAAATAGTTCACCGATCAGCGTACGATTTCCTGGAGACCGAGGAGGGGCAAAAGATTCGCAATCATGACACGATATCTGAAAGTGAGTTACGTTTGGACATGAGCCAGGCTGTTCTTGCATTTCTGCAAGAAGTCATGGCCATGCCCACGCCCGCCATCCTCGTCGAATTCCGTATGGAGCTCCCGATGGAGCCTTTAAAAGGATTCAGAGGGGACAAGGATAAACTTTATGAGGTACTTGACCTTATAGGGTCCCATTATGCGTTATCAGTGGCGGAACCCTGGAACCAGAGGCCACATTTTCTGGCATTGTTGCTCGACTTTGGACGCTGGCTTAAAATACCTTATCTGTCAGAGTTTGTGATTTCGAGGATTGTATCGAAAGCATCCTCAAGGCTCGCTTCAAGATTGCTTCGAGAAGCCCTGACTATTGGGTATCAGTGCTGGCCGCATAACGAGACCTTCCACGGAGACTGTGTCAGAGTCATGTCTCAGATTGGGGCCCAAATGCACGAAAGGGGTGCCTTTTTTACGCCCTTTTGGGTCACCACCAAAGAGTCAATACCCAGCGGAGTGCCATGGCGATACAACGAATTAGTTGTTCCGTTCTTGTCTCCCACTGCTTTATTTTTCCTCTACCACTTGCGGTCACCAAGCGCGGACCTTCAAGGTAACCTGGACAAAGCCTCGAGCTTTCTAACCAAAAGCCTTGTAAGGAACGAGCGCACTCCTTTGCTGCTTATATTTATCAAAGAACGAACTGGGGGCCGTGTCAAATTCTATCTGAAGAAGCCCTTATCGTCTAAGCATGGGATGGAATTTGGAGTACTTGTTGTGCTTGGCATCGCCCTTGAATGCTTATTATTATCATTTCCGGAAGTCGCCCCGGCTAGCACCCTGCAAAGAAGTACAGCCGATCACGGCCAGTCGTCCGGGCAATCGCCAGAGCGCGGAAGGGGAACAAGCGTGTTATTTCTCTCCTACTCTACCCACGGGATTAAAGATAAAGAAGCCAAACGCATGTTAGTCTTCAAGGAAAGCTTTGCTCGTGCAGATTGTAGTGACCTAAATTACTCAGCCGGCGGGCAATGGCGTCTTCTCTTCTCCAAGGACAAAATGAATGAAGGCTGGACAAGATGTGCCACATCACCTGGTGTTTTTGCGGGAAATCCACCTGATAGCTGACGGTTTAGGATAGTGCATGCTGGTCGGCGGCGGCCTTGTTTATGCCAGGCATAACACGGAATCAGCATAAAAGGTCCTGCTCAAATATGACCTTGAACCTCGCTTGAGGCTTGCCACAGATGGGGTTCAACCGAAAGCTGCCGATACGCACATCTGCAGTAATCGCCTGGAAATTGACCCAGCCATCGCGGCCTGTTTTGCAGACGTGGTGCATGGCCCGTTCACCCTTTCGCCATCGTCACAGAGATGACGGCCAACCTGGGGTGGCGCACACCTGCTTGGCCTGCCGGTCGAAGCCAGGTCAACCTTCACACACAGGCCGATTCGCGTTGTTGGCTGGCTTGTGGAAGCTATGTGCAATACAACGCAATATTTTCCATGTATGACCCCTTGAGATAGGACCCTAAATTCCCTAATCCGCGTAGCGTCTTAAACCTTGATGTTTCTCAACCTCACCGGGCAGATACAGCACGCTCGGCTGTCTACACCCTCGCAGCTTCTTGGTAAATGCTGACAGCCTCGGTCATGTCCGTCAAGTCGGACCAGATCCAGGTCGGACACGTAAAACCCGGCAATGCGTACAGCATCATGTCATACCTCACCTCGTCAGCTTTATAACCGGCATTCCTAGCTACTATGGCGCACAAGTTGGACATTCCAAACTCAAACCTTCTAATCATGTTTCCGGTCAATGCAGTGAGCGTGTCAGTGGTCATATGTCTGCACAGCTCTGTGGGTGTCCTCAACGCCGGGTCGTCACTGATCATGGCGCTGATGAGACCCTAGCAGCCATACTGGTATGCTGTTTTTTTCTTTTCTTTTTTGGGCGGAGATATGTCTTTGGTCTTTTGCTTCCAAATTACTGCTGACCACATCGCTAGAATTCACAAGCTTCCAGTCAACGTCCTCTTCGGCGTCAGCCTCATCGTCATCACCCAGTTCGGTGTTATTGCCAATCGCGTCACTGTGCACCATGGCCACGCCGACAAGGAGGACGGCGAAGCCCTGTTCCACGGGTATAAGGATGCAACCTGGTCGGCGTTTGCCTTGATCGATTGACGTCGTGTCGATCGTCGAGCGGAGAAATGCGGGTCAGCTAATACGTTGGGGAGGAGGCAACGGTCTACGAGGAGCTGAGAGAGGCGTCGTCATTTGCTACTGCAAGTCTACAGGCACCGTGGAAGTCACTCTTTGTATATTTTTGTATATTAGTTCTAGAACTCAGTGCGGTTGCAAAGCGGAATAGCCAAGTTACTCTATAAATCTAACTTGTCCATCTTTTTGTTTAGAATTAGTTATTTTTATTTTTATTTTTGATCCTTGGGGAATTATTAATCACATGCAGATTGCATCATGTTTGTTTTTCTTTTCTCTCTTTGGTCATGCCCTTGGCCGCCGTTTGCCTATAACAGTGCCCGTCAACTTGACAAGCCTTCCAAGGGAGCTCCTTAACAAGGTGTTCGAAAATGTCGATAAGGCCGATCAAGTCCGCCTATCCGTCACCTGCAGCCAGGTTCGGGCCGCAGTGGCGCCATTTGTCTTCCACACCGTAAACTTCACCGCTGGCGGGCCCACAAGCACCGCTGGCTCCGCGCTCTTGGTGGTGCGGAAATATGGCGCTCTGATTCGGGAGTTGAGGGCCGTGGTGCCCTACCCGTTTTGCACTGAGACGGATTGCTGGTGCAGACCAGTTGCCGATGAATGGGCCCCAACAGAGACCGAGCTCGCCGAGGACATCGCGGACGACCAGGGCCGGTGGCTCAACCCGGACACTGCGGTGCTCCTCACGGCGGACTGCGCCATGCTACCGGGCCTTCCGCGACTTTCCCCACGGTTTCTAGCGGACGGCGATGAAGATAGCCACAGCACTGAAATCTTCGAGCGAGGCGAGGTGGGGGGAAACAATATCTTCGACTCTCGTTTGGCCGAGAAGAGCAACCGTCGCGCAGGTGCCGTGTCCGAAGCGCTGGTCGAAGGGCAGTTTAGCCAACAGAAGGGCGCGGCGGGAAGTACCGAAGCGATTAGGGCCCTAAGCATCTTCAACTTTGCGCCGCCGTATGGCCTGGACGTGTTTGACGGCGAACCATGGCGGTGGTTCCTTGGCGGCATCAAGGATTTCGAGCTGAGCCTCTTTGGCCAAGGGAAGTGGGACCATATTGTCGATCTACCTGTCTACAGGAGTTTTCTCAAGCAGCTCGACCACATTTTCTTCCGGAACCTGCACGCGGTTGAGCGCCTTTCTTTGGAGACCCCCGTCAACGGGCCCATGGGGTTTAGGGTACGCGGCGTGGGGAAGCAATTTCTCCCATTTGGTAATGGATTCTCCCAGATGCCTGCGCTGCGGGAGTTGAAGCTGGCCAACGTCATGGTCGGTCCCGGGCTGGCTGAACGCCTGCGCTCCGACCTGACCCGGGGTCCGTAGTCCCTGTCACTGGTCAACGCCATGGCCCTGTCTCGTTCAATTCATTCCGACATGGACGTTGACCCTGAACACAGGCGGCCCATTGACAGCTATGCAGACTTTTTCAAGACGCTGTTCAAAGCACGCGTCCCCATCAGGAAGCTGCACGTCGACCGGACGGACAGCGAATCCTAAAATTCGAGGGACGACGTATGTCCTGGGGAGGAGAGGCTCAAACAGCCGGTGTTTGCATACTACACATGGGAGGATGGATGCATCCACACGGGAGACGAAGTGCCAAGGAAGCTTTCCTCTGTACATAAACGTGACCAGGCTGCATATGATCGATTGAATGCGTGGGTCGAGGAGGTCAAGAGTTCGGACATATCGCGGTAGGGCGCGGCAATCAGATCTGAGAATGAAGACCATTGCGATTTCCAGGCTTCTGTTTACGTCAACATTCACTCGCTTCTAGAATCTGTCTGACCTTTTTTGGCTCCCCTCACAAGACTTTATTTTACCAAACCCACACAAGCTTGCATTCTATTAGGTTGGAAATTCGTTGAGTAATGGTGGATAGACGAGACCGAACTTTCCCATCTTCCTCGCTTTAGGTATTTCAGGGGATTTCCCTAGACAGTTATCTGAAGCTTAGGGTGCCATTTTGCCAAGTTCATGAGCCCCTGCAAGTCCTGCGCTGCACTGCTGTTCTTTGGCTGCTGCTGCGTGTCGGTTACGCTTTTTCCATCCACAACAGCCCATGTATTAAATTAATTCATGACAATTCCATACTCGAGAGGAGCAAACGCCTCCTAACAGAATAAGCTATCAGAATGCGTGCTCTTTTATTAAAGCCCGCATATCTGGTATTCAAAGCTGGTACATCAGGTTAAACGCACCTCGAAGAAATCGTCTTGATTTGTCTGCTAATAGAATAAAAGTTGAGTTACTTCTAGAAACATACAATGCTTGGTTTAATACAAGGCTAGAACCCAGAGCAAACTATCGGCTGTTATTTCGCCTAGCCAGGCGCCCGTGCACCAGATATATCATATATATACCCTCGTGGTTTTGGTCAACCGCAATCGACTTTTCATGGATAAAAGTTCCGACTTCGCTTGCAGATAACGTCCCACACTATAACCGTACACCAGATTATCGCCCTATAGGACGCAAACTCTTTCTCCTGGGGTAAACGGGTCCTTGATAATACTCCGAGTGGAGCTTGCTCACTATTACGTGCTAGGTATACGTATACTTTTCGTCAATTTCCTCGCCCCATGGCATTTGAAGTCTGTGGAGCTCGGCATATCTGGGGACTGCCGCTGTCGGCCCGGTAGATTACCGCCGGTACCGGTGCGGCGGTACAGCTGCCTGCTAGACAGGGCTAAGGCCTCCACCTTGCGTGCCATTGCATCGGGTGCCGTCTCTGCGGGAGAATGGGGAAGTTGTCAATAAGTCCAAGTATTAAGGGGGTGTGATTGTCCGCAGCCCTATGTAGATCATTATTAAAACAGACTGCAGAGTTATTAACACCCCTCCAACATAATATAACAATGGACTTACAATAAGCCAAAAAGAAATATGAACTAAAAGGGCAGTAGGAACCGACAAGTAATAAAGTCAGATATAAATCGCCACACATATATGTGTACAAATAGATATGTATAAAAGCAAAGATGACTTGAAATTGCGGGAAAAAGGCTTTTCAGGGTCACAAGGGCTTTTATACAGCATTTCCTTATTCTCGGCTATGAGTAACTATAAAAGTCCAATATGTATTTATGCTCTTCAAAACCCTATTCCTGAGCCCTCTTCGCATTTGCCAACTCAGCCATCCCAGCAACGCCGACACACCTGCCACCCCTTGCCGCCCCCTTGACGGTGAGGTCCGCGCCGTCCCCGATAGCCAGGTCGACCATGACGATGCCGAGATCCTGCGACGTGCCCAGCAGCTCCGAGCCCAGGACGCGGAACAGCGGGATTAACACCCACTCGGTCAGCCGCTTGGTCATGGTCAGGGGTGCCGTCCTCCACCTGGTGGCGCCCTCGTGGCTGCTGCTGTCGATGAGGGCCGGCCGCACGGCGTACACCTTGAGGGAGGGCGTCGTCTTGGCCACCTCGAGCAGGCCCTCCTCAGCACGGTCTTTGATGCCGTAGGCGTACAGGTTTTTGTGTTCGTCACATTTGTCGTCTGCACGGTATCAGCAACGGATTGCATCTAATTAGTATTCGTGGAAGGAGGGGCGGACAAGACAAACTTACGGGAGACATATACAAAGTTGAACCTGTCGCTCAAAGTCGAAAATATCTTGGCGGCGATGGCAGGCAGCTCGATGTGTGCGTATTCATACTCTCTGCCATAACGCTACATTAACAGAGAACTCTAGACAGCCAGTGATAGAAAAAAGGGAGGAGGGGGGTGAATCGCACTCTTTAGAAACAGACATGTACGGGGGACCCAAAGCCCAGACACAGCCACTTGCTCCCTTTAACTTGGCCAACGTGGCGTCGTCGTACTTGGAGAGGTCATCTTGAAGGATGACATTCACCTTGGCCTGCCCCTCGGCCTGCTTCACGTCTTTCCTGCTAATGATGGTGACTTTGGTGACGGCGTCGTCATTGAGCATTACATCAAGGGCTATAGACCCGACGAAGCCGGTTGCGCCGGTAAGGATCACGTGCATTTTGAAGATGGTGTTAAAAATACACTGGCTTAAATTAGATTTTGATTCTTGTTTTTCTTTTGCTTTCAATTTTTTCAGTTCTTTCAGTCGTCTCCGGACGTACTTTTCGCATAAATTGCTGGGCGGTGTTGATCAGGGTCATCTGTGGAAAGCTTATTTGATCCCGGGATTCCAAAGGCCAGGGTCCTGGGTCGATATACCCCTGCCAACGACTGACTGGTCGTATTACGCAATATTTCATGTCAATTTTGTGTTCTGCTTTGTGGACTGTAACCAATACGATGCGTTATACTGGCTGACTGTCGCTTACTGTCCAGCAGATAGTCAGCCAGGGTTAGGGTTATATACCAAACTTTGTATTATTGTATACTACAGTTAGATGCGCAACCAGTGCGAATAGTTCCTTACGGGGATCCATTAGTTCTGCTTGGGTTTTCTTACGGTGCTCCAGAGGGCGTACTAGCCAAACATGCTGGTTACATCAAAGAGCAAAGTAGGTACCCAGGCAATTAGATGAGCTAAAGGCTCCAACCAAAAATAGGCCGTTTTCCTTATTGAGCCTTACCGCTCTGTCTCATCGGTAGATGAATAATAGATATGGTACATTCTGTTTGTGAGCTAGTGCTTGTCAGTACCCAGGTCGGGAAGAGTGGACCGGCCACCAATAGGGGTTTGCCACCAATTGCTAGTCTACTATCTGCCCTGTAATCGTTAGGCCATAGTCCTGGCCTTGGCTGGAGGTCTCCGTGATCCGATTCCTTACGATTGTGAGCAGATGTCTTCATCGTAACATGACCTAAATGGGGTAGCGTAGCTGGGTAACTTGCCGTGGAGCTTGCCGCGCCTGCCCCTGGAAAAGTGGCTAGAGTCGAACCGCGCTGCCCATAGTTCCCACGGAGTGTCTGTCAGCCTGAGCCTGGTCTAAGCGAAAGTGAACAGACGTAGGTAGTTCATTAGAATGCCCGTAGTCCACACATGAATGCCATTTTTTCAGCATCCCAGAGTGTTTCCCGCGCTTAGTTCGACACATATCCACTCATACGGCGAATTTGCAACCATTTCCAACATGTCGACCAAGTCATTTTCCCGAGCTCTACCAGTGTTGTTGCCAGCCCTGAGGCGTCGAGCATATCAAACATCATCCAAAGTCCTCAAGCCTACAGGTGCAGACACTGTCAAACCTGTCAGGCCAGTCGACCTCCCGCCGCAGCTGCTAAGACGGCCGCAGCATTTGAGCAACATATCGCCGTCGTGGGTTGCACGTGGAGATGAGGAGTTTTCTACACAATCGCTCCTGTCACTTTTCAGGAATGAGATCTCAAACCTCAAAGTTGACAATTTCCTCTCGCCCGAGGAATGCGCCCGCCTGGCAGCCATTGTTGAAACACATCAGATTGTGAGTCGACGTGATTTCGTATTGTTCTTGTTTTTTTTATTCCGACTTCATTACCAAGCTAATATAAGACTTCGTTTGCCTCTTCCGTCCTAGGCTTTCTACGGGGAGAGTGTACAGCCACCGATAGGCTGCATAGGGATTACTCAGTTCGACCATGCAAAGTGTAAATTTTCACTTCTACCCCCGGAGGTTTCTCTGACAGCAGTTGCTAATTTTATCAATCTTATCCACGCCAGCCAAGTCCGACTACTTTGACGGTGTCATTCGTGCCCAAGAGTTGCAACAGCGGTTCATAGCTGAAACCGGCATCGATGTAGCCGCGCGCGTCAGAGCCGCCATCCAGCAGGTCGCGCCGCCGGGCGTCACGGTGCGCACGGCGCTGGAGGAGGAGAAGCCATACTTCTTCGGCCTGCTGCGTATGATTAACCGCTCGGCGCTGATCCATGCCGATTACGGAGCCTTTGATGGTCCCGGCTGGGAGATTGGCCGCATCACGGCGCAGCTGACCTGGAACCTGCTGCTCAAGGAGGTCCGCGGCGGCGAGAGCGTGGTCTATCGCCGCCCCTGGCGCGGACCCGAGGACGATGCCGCGTTCAAGGTTCCCGGCAGCTACGGGTATGACCCCAAGGTGGTTCAAGGGGCCGAGTTTGCTGTGCTGCCGCCCAAGGTTGGGCAGCTAAGCTTATTCAATCCGAGGTAAGCTTAACATCTATCCTCAAAAGTAAACGACGATCATCTGTGGGGAAGTTGCAAGTGCTGATGGTGATTATTACTGTTTTAGGAATTTTCATCAAGTTCTTCCCATAGAGAACCCCGAGACATGCTCGCGCTACACGTTCAGCTCCTTCATTGGGTATCTTCCAGCCAGTGATGGGAATGGCCCCGCGCTGATCTTTTGGTCTTGAGCATGATTTGCGTGGTTGCTTTGTGAAGCGTCCTTATGGGGCGATTTTTTTTAATTTCACATGTCAATACAGAGTGAATTTGGATTTGAGCTAGCTCCAATACAGTGTATGTATTTCCCTGTATACGCTTTCTTTTTGGCTTGTTTCATTCTTCGATTTCTTCTTCTTTATGTATCCAGTATTCAGTGTCTTTCAAGTTGTAAAACTTCCTACTGATGCATATTGGATGTTCAAATCGCCCCCAATGGATTATAAGTGCCATAGTTAACATTCTGATGTAGCTACAACAACTATCCTACAAAAGTGACATCTGGATTTCGTTTTTACGATGCATGCCTGAACCACTAGGTAGGATCTGATTCACAAACATTGGTATTATTGTCAGGGATAAATTACATGCTTCAGGTATTATAGGTCTGAATTAGGTATGGAGGACGTTTAAATCAAGTGATTCAAGTCAGACTCATTCGACACGCGAACAGACAGTAAGCCACTAGTGAATGGGGCCCGGTGATCCACGGGGCTAACGCAGGATCCGCAATTAACGTTTAGTATAGTGATTATCAAGATCTTATCAACTACGATCAGCATTTAGTGTTTTTTGTTTTCCACAACGAGTTTGTTCCAGGGGGTATTGGACGCCCGAGCAGTTTTTCTTCTTTTTTCGGTACTGTTGGCTTCGGTGGGGTCATTCAAAAGTAGACGTGAGGGAAATAGCATTCATATAGTCTGCCAACGTAGCAGTCAGGTCGTCGTTGCTTTTGAGACTTGGAAGAGTGTGTTCGACACGTATCTCCGCATTGTTATTCTTTTTTTTTTGTGCCTAGCAATAATACCCATCCTGTTATCATGAATTCCCTCAGGCCACTGACGCGCGTCGCAAGAGCGGCTGCCACACCTGGATTTGGCCCATCAAACGCCATTCCTCTTTCGTTCCACGCCGTTTCCGACAAACGCCACCTTCACCATTCCTCCAAAAGCAGGTTAGCAGCGGTTGCAGAGGCCGTTCCACGACATAGTTTCCCACAGCCACCAAGCCATGCACCGCCCTTGGCGACACCCCAGCTTAACATCTGGGAACACGCACACAAGTCGAGCTTTTACAGAGCCATAGGCGACATTATGGAGCTCCGAGACAAGTATTTGGAGGAGCGCAACATCTTTGTTGACAGCCGCCGCATGCTGCCCCTGCTCCGGGCTCTTGGCGCGCGTGACGAGGATTTCGAGGCGCTCAAGCTGGTGAGCGACAACCTTTACAACGACCCAACGCTTCCCTTTCGGCGGTCGCGAAACGGTCGGTTTTGTTTTGACTTTGGCACCAGCACGGTCCGCCGGCTCGAGTTCCAGCCCTTTGCGTTGTCACTGGAGGAGGACTTTAAGCGGCACGACAGCGGACAAGTTCGCATATTCGACGAGGTCCAGGACGAGCTCCAGCTCAACACGGCCTTTCAGGCGCTGATGGTCTTCAAGGCTCTTATCTGCCACGGTGTACCGACGGTCCCGCGGCCGCAACTGAATTACGAATCGGAGAAGTGGGTGTGCACGCTGTTCAACCTCCGCACTGTGACCACGCCGTCCATGTTGGGCGAGCCGGCCCTGGAGGGCGTGCACACCGACGGGGTGGACCATACCATGACGACGTACCTGGGCTCGCGCAACATGGCGCCAGGGAGTGCCGTAACGCACGTGCACGACATGAACGAAACAACGGGAGTCAAATTCAGCGAGACCAAGCACGAGCTGCTGCGGGGACGCGCCCACCACTGCCGTTTCCTTGACACACTGCTCGTGGCCGACAATGAACGCAAACACAGCCTGTCGCCCGTGTACGCTGTGGATCCGGAGAGGGAGGCCACGAGGGACATGCTCATTTTCTTCACGCGGCGGCCGGTCAAGAGGGACACTGGCCACGTCTCGAAGGATATCGACTCTTTCAGGCCGCATGCAGAGCTGCCGATGGAGGTGCCTCTCTTTGCCCCGGGAATTGGAAGGTTTTGATTTTCTTCTAGTTTGATTTTGATATATGTAGCATTTCCATTTTAACTTTCTAGAAGCGATATGTTGTTTATTGTTAGCTGCAACGTGTTCGGCCCAAAACTACGCAGTGACGTACATTCTGCCGTTCCAAGTAGTTTCCCTTTGCTACTCATTTTGCATTGACCCACTCTTGTCAAATGTGTCCACGGAAATCACGTCGCCGGTCTAGCGGAACTTCTTTTTCGGTCACTCCATTTTCGGGCTGGCGCGTTTTTGGGAAAGCTTTCTAATGCGTCAATCCATTTACTCCTTTTTTTCGACGTACGCTTAACGTGGATGTACATAACCCGGACCAGGACATAACTCGGATCAGGACATAACCCGGATCACTTTTCAAAACGCGTTTATTTCCAACCTAAATTACAACGCCAACGTTGCTTATTTAACCTTAATGCAATCGGAATTATATATATTAAGCATTTTTTTATTTTCCTAACAAATGCGCGAATTATATCCGGTATTACCGCAATTACCATAACGCCGTTTAATGGTATATTACGCATTATTTTCTTCCTTATTTTCACTTTTTTGCTCCTGTATCGAACCGTTTTCGTTTTTTAATTGCAACAAATTTTAATTTTTTTATACCGTAAATAATTTTATTTCGCGGATACGTTAATTTCAATGTTTAGATTAAACCACCCCTGCTTCGCAATGGTGGACCGAGCGCTCCATATACCTTTTAACCATATAGTTTTTCGACCAATTAAATTGCTCGAAAAAATCGCGCTCGTTTTAATTTAAAAACACTTTATTACTTTTGGTCGTTTATAACGATATTTTAACAATATACCAACAATTTATAATAACGTATAGTGGGTTAAAGCAATTAAACGTTTAATTAAATAATTGGGGTTTTCAATAATTGGGGGTAAAATTATAATCGTTTTTAAATAAATATTAAAGTTAATTAAATTTTAACTGCTATTAAACAATTTTAAAATCGAATTTACTTATATAGTAATAAGCGTGCTTTATATAGATTATATTCCAAGTGTGATTTCTTTTAATTTTTACAGCTTATTTGAATTTACTTTTTTGGCGTTAATCCTGATTTTTGTCACGGCCCGGGGTAAGCATAGCACGGAAGCTAGTCTATTGGCATTTATCGACGAAGATTCTACTCTGAGGAGAAGAAAGGAAACAAACAAAATTCTGCGCTTAACGCGACGTCGATAAAGGTATCACCCTGGTGGGTCGTTGGTCAGGGGTCAGGGTTAGGGTTTGGTGATTTTATGGTCCAAATGTCACACTACCCCTTCCAAACCTCGTATATCGACGCAGGTAATCATGCGAGGCTCTTATCAAATTAACCATATCGTCGCTTTTTCCTTTTACCGTTCAATTCTCCATGCTTTGGCATATTATCCTCCTAATTCGGTTCGTCCAACTTATCCTCGGCAGCGGTTTTTATCCAGATTGCCAATCGCTTCGGCGGTTCTGCGGCATCTTCATACTTTTTGTGGAAGTTGTTAAGGGTTGTCGCTGAATTTTTGAAGTTTTCAGCCGGGTACCACGTATCGTCTGGATCACATCTTTGCCATGCGACCTGGTATTGCAATGTTTTACTCCGGCCAAATAATCGGGACGCTAGAACTTTATCGACCACAAACTCTGGTTTTCCGTTGATCTTTTCTGGCGGAGGCGGCTCTTTTTTCTGTTATGGTAATGGGTCCATTGCGGTTTTGCGGAGGCGGTTTACGTGGAATAAGTTTTTTCTTTTAAACGATTTAGGTACGTCCAAAATATAATTATATCCTCGTTCTTCTAGAATCTGCCATGGTCCGGTCCGCTGTAAATCCAATCTGGTCGTCGGTGCGGTCGTCGGAAACCCTTTTTTTTTAACGAAAATATAGTCGTTAACCCCAAAATCTACTGGTCGCCGCTTTTTGTTAGCTTGTTTTTCCTGCCTCGCCTGCGTTTTTAGCGCGTTTTAACGAACCAACTTTTGGACTTCTTTAATTTGGCGGACGATTTGCAGGGCTTTTCGTTTTTGGTTTAAATCAACGGTCGTGGTTGGCAGGTCGGTGGACAGCGGGTTTCGGGGTTCGGTCCCGAGCACTACCTTTAACGGGCATATACCAAGGCTGGAATGCCACGCGGCGTTGTGGGCAAAATCCAAAGCAGGCAAATATACGCTCCAACTGGTCTGGTATTTGTCGATATAAAACCGTAGCTTTTGGTCCAATTCTTGGTTTGTAATTTTTACAGCACTTTATATTTAAAGGTGCAGGGCGCTGCCGTGTCGGTGTTTAATACCCGTGAGTTTATTTATCGTCGCTATAAATTCGGAGATAAACGGCCCGGCGTTGTCGTTAATCCAAACGAAAGGTAGTTTTAGGAAACGGTATAGGTATCGGTAATATCGGGAGGCCAGGATTTCTGCTGTGTCGGTTTTCTGTCCTGGGATAGTGGCTATTAGGCGACTGAACTTGCAAACGAATACCCACACGTAATTGTATCCGAATTTGTTTTTGGGCATATCCTTTCCGTCAACTGCTATATATTCCCAAACGTAATTTGGTATCGGTAGCGGATGCAATAGGTCCGGGATTTTATCGTGTCTGTCTTTATTTCGCTCGCAATCGTAACAGTTTTTAATATATTTCCGAATGGTTTGATTTATACCCTCCCAAAAATACTGTTTTTTAATCGTTTGTATCGTTTTGTTTTGTCCTACGTGGGCGAATATTTTGGGCTCGTGAGTTTTACGGATTAGAGCGGTCTTTAAAAAGATCTGTCCATTTAAAATCGTTTCCGGGATTATTAACTTTTTTTGGTGTTGGCCTAGCTTTTGTTTTTCGTTCTTTTGTCGTATTAGGTTTACCAAATCTGCACCGTTTATCACGTGGCCGTTTGGGTCGGGAATGTTAACGGCGGCCACCGTAGGTGTAATTTTCTCAGGTGGGATTAAAGTTATTGTTCGTTCTTTTTTTTCCCGAGCTTTAACTGTTGGAAGGTCTGCCGTCTTGCGGGACAGGGTATCGGCGGCTATATTATCTTTACCGCGGCGGTATTGAAACGTAATGTTAAAATTGGCCAGGAAATCTGTCCAACGCATTTGTCGAGTCGAAAGGAGTCGTTTTGTGGAATAGTAAACTAAAGTTTGGTGGTTTGTAACCACGAAAAAGCTTATCCCCAATAATTTTGGTTCGTAATATTCCAGCGTTTAAACCACTGCCAGCAGCTTTCGGTTTTGGATCGGGTATACGCGTTCTGTTGGGGTTATCGTTTTTAAAAAATATCCCACAGATTTCCATTTTCCACCCGGTTGCTATTGCCAAATTGTTCCGCCGGTCGCGTTGCGTAAAACGTCGGTTTTTACTTTAATCGGTCGGCCTGGGGTAAAAAATACCATAACCGGTGCATCGCAGGCTAAACGTTTTATTTCCTTAAATGTTCGCCTTTGTTTTGGTCCTATAGCAAATTTGGCGTTTTTTTTCAACAGTCGGTTTAACGGCTCAGCGACGCTGCTGGTATGGTGGCAAAACATTCGGATGTAATTGCATAATTCCAAAAAGGAACGTACGGCTGTTTTGGACGTGAGGTCTTCGAACTTCCAATCGCTAATGGCCTGTAGTTTGTCCGGATCGATACGGATACCCAAACCTGCGTCCATAACGATACCAAGATAATCGACCGTAATAACGTTAAATCGAGATTTTTTAATATTTCCCTGGAGGTCGACCCGGTTTAATCGGTAAATAATTTCTTCTACTTGGTTCCAATGTTTTTTTTCGTTTCCGTCGGAATAAACCAAAATATCGTCGGCGTATACGCTGGTAAATAAGTCCAAAAGTTCATTTAACTGAGCGTTGATAAAAGATTGCCACCAAATTGGGCCGATTTTTAGCCTAAAGGGAAGCACCTTCCATTGAAAGGTGCCTTAACGGGTGCGGAAAACAGTAAGGTACTTTAAACTAACAACTATACGTAACCGGTTAAAAGCTCGGATAATGTCGATTTTCGTAAACCTCTTTGCATTGCGATAATTAAAGATAGTTCCGTTAATATCCGGGGCTGGTACGAATCGATCTTTCAAAAACTGGTTAATCCATCGGTAGTCGGTGCAAAAACGGCGTTTTTTGGAATATAGTTTAAATACGAACAGGACAGGCGTTGGGTCGGCCTGCATACAGGGTTCGATAAACCCAATACGCAGCAGCTCGTCGACTATTTCCTTTTCGAACGGCAGGAATTCCACAGATATCCTGTACGTCGGAGGCGATCCTGTTTTTGGTTTGTTTAGCTCCAAAATTACATCGTGCCCTGGGCGATATGGAAGCAGGTTGGTTAAAGCTGCTTTCGAAAAAAATCCCTCCAGGTAAGCGAATCGGAATGGTAATTTGCGTCGGACCAATTCGATATAGTCGGGGTTTTTATTTTCCGGGAACGGGATCGGTTTTCCCTTATTGGTTTTCCATTGGTACGAACGGCCGACGGCAAATAGGTTAATGGCGGGTTTTTCGGGTCCAATTTCTAACGTAATGGGCTGCGTAGGTAATAGGCACGATTTCCATCGCTTTTGTCGGGGGTCGGTGTCCAGTTTATATTAAAAGGCGGCTATATTTATAACGGTTTGGTCCTTACCTAAAACAACCGGGGTCGGTCTGGGTTTTAAAAAAGTTGTTTGGCGCTACGGTCGTCGAAATATTTGCACCCTTTTGGTTTTTCGTTCGAATGTTCGGTCGCGCCGCTCTGCATCGGTTTGCGCAACCGGATCGGGTTTGTCCAATATGTTCGGAAATCTGATAGCTGGCGAGAATTTTGCCAACGACGGTGTCGTTTTAGGCCATACGAACGTTTGCGTTTTCGGGTGGATCCAAACATCCTGTTCGACTAGCCAATCCTGCCCAATAAATATATTATGTCCATTTTCCGTCACGTAAAATATTTGGTTACTAAACCGGCGTCCATCGATTTCCAAGGTCGCTTTTAATTTGTACGTAATGCGTCCTGCGTCCTGTTTGCGGTAATCCGACAAAAGTAACGGGGTTTTTAACCTTTAAAACCGGGCTTTTAACCGTTTTGCGGCATATTTAGCGATCGCTGGGCTAATTAAAAGAGAAATGTCTGCTCCGGTGTTACAAAAAGCTTTAACTAATAGTTCTACACCATTAACCTGTATTTAAGTTCGAATAATAAAAGATTTAGGTCGTGGGTTATTACCAATCTAAGCTATCGTAAACATTTGGACCACCGAGAAGGTTTTTGGCGGTTTTACTTTTTTCCCGATCGCTTTTGCTCGTTATTAATGCTGTGGTTGTCCTTAAAATCTAAAGCCCTGACTGTTTTCGTTTTATTGGGGTATTTAAATAATTTGTGTCCTTCTTTCCCGCACGCGAAGCAAGTGTTAGTTTTCCAATAAACCATTTTTTCAGTTTTTATCAAACCACGTCCTGTGGCGTCTGTTGTTTTAGGTACTATGTCGTTTTTTTCTCTTTTGTTCGGGTTGCTGGATTCGTAATAACGTTTTCGATTGCTTTTTCTGTTTTTGTTTAGGCTATAGGGGTATTTTTCTTTTTTATTTTTACCGCGACTTTTCTATTTTCGCTTCTTTCGTTCCCGATACGTTCGTTAAGTGCTGTGAACTGCATCGGCTACCAAATTTGCGAATTTTTCATAAAATATTCTGGGGTCCTTGCTGTTTCGTAATAACCGGTGATCGAAATTTGCCGGGATATATTACCACAGCGTAATTTTGCGTTCTCCTGCTGGTATTCCAATTTTATCGGCGAAAATATTTACCTCGGCAATAAAATTGTAAACGTTATTACCTGGTCCGCATTCAAAATACATTTTTGATAATTTTTCCCATGTTTCGGACGTTTAATTGCTGTTATGGTATACCGTGGCCAAAACCTGGATCATCTCTGCCACGTATAAATACGGTTGGGTTTCTAAATTGTATCTGGTCTCCAGCATCGTTGCTGGTCGGTCGTTTAACAGGTTGAACAATTTTGCCATACGGTTTCGTTCAGTTCGGAAAGTTGTATTATCCTTTTCGAAATAATCTGCTAATTTCGTAATCCAGCGGTCAAAAGTGGTTAAACTGCCGGAAAATGTATCTGGATCTGATCCTTTACTTTTGGCTTTTTTACTGTAGTGCGGGTTGGCTGCTTCTTGGCTATGGCCGTACGGTTTAAATGCTTTCCTGCTGGCTAGGCCGGTCGGTTCGAACCTGGTGCCTCCAAAGGCGCTATTTTCGGGTATGGCTTGTCGGGCTTCCGGTTGGTTGTTCTATTTTTCGGTTTGCAGACGTGTGATAACTACCTGTAACCTAGCGATTTCGCTGGCTAGGTCATTTCCGTTTGCTATTATGTTTGGGTTTGTTTCCGGCGTTGTATACCTTGCTTCTGCAAACTCGAATTCGTTTAAATTTTCCTTAGGCGTTTTTATACTAGGCCACGCGGTGTTCGAAAAAAAATCAACTTCGATTTCGTTTTCGAAGGTGGAATCGGTGTTTGGCGTGAAATCGGTTTCACTTTTTGGTCGGGTCGGGTCGTCGGTGGAGCGATTTGTTTGCTCCGTTTTGTTCGAAATCAACCTTTGTGATTTCCTGCTCGCAGGTGGATGGTTTTTCAGTTTGGGCATAGGTTGGGGTCGGTTTGGGTTTGAAATTGACGTTTTTGTCAATCTCCGGTCGGATTTGGTCTGTCGAATGCGGATTTATTTTCGTCGCTCGCCAGCGGCGTGAAGATAGGTTGTTATGCCTTATTTGTTAATCGCTAGGCCAGCGATTCTTTTGAAAGTAGAATTGTGTCACGGCCCGGGGTAAGTATAGCACGGAAGCTAGTTTATTGGCATCTATCGACGAAGATTCTACTTTGAGGAGAAGAAAGGAAACAAACAAAGTTCTGCGCTTGACGCGACGTCGATAAAGGTATTACCCTGGTGGATCGTTGGTCAGGGGTCAGGGTTAGGGTCTGGTGATCTCATGGTCCAAATGTCACAATTTTTACAAATTATTAAAAATTACTTTTGGGTAATTACGTAGTATTACGTAATTTTCTTTTTATGTAATCCTTTTTTTGCCGGTCGGTGATTTCTTTGGGCGGGTGTCGTTAGGAGGGGTGTAACCCCACCTGGCCTCCCTGGTATCGGCCCAATTGTCTGGTCGTAACACCTGCACAATTTTAATCTGCATACGCGTCCTACGGGCTTTGCATAACGTCGTTAAACATTATGTCGAAAATAGTATTTTAACTATGGTATAAATAGTAAAACTGTTAATATGTTCATTTTGTTCTTGACAGCCTTTAAACGAAAGTTCAAATTAAGTTTAAATGGGGATCACCGACTTTGCTATACGTATTAAAAGCAGTTAAATAAATAGCTTTTTGTAAAAAAAAACAATAATCCCTAGTCTTAAAACAGCCACCGGCTGATATTTTAAGCCTTTGAAGCTTTGCAAATTACTCAGTGTTTAATTCGACAACTTGGCTTTCCATGTTGTACAAGTTTTCAAACTTTTTTTTCACCCACAATGTCCGAAGCTTAGACTTATAAAAGTAATCAATAGCCTCCCTCATTTTAATCGATTTTACGCATCTCAGCTTCATTCTCCCATTCAAACTCATTGATATTGACAAATTCCCAAGACTTAGCAGACCATCACTTCTTTCACCCATCTTTTTTGAAACGATGCGCTTCACATCTACACTCATTGTCGCCCTTTTGGCTCCCGGGGCTATCGCCGGCGGCAAGCCCAATATGGATGTTGAAAGTGCCCTGAACTCAAATCAGTGCACTGTAGATGATCTCCAGGCATGCAGTAGTAAGCGGATAGACCCAGCCGCTTGCCCTGCGACCTGTGACAGGACGCAATGTCCTGTCAGGGATGAATCAGGGGACATTTGTAATGTCTGCCCAGTGGAGAAGATGAAAAGTTGCAGTGAGAGAGAGAGGGACAAAAACAACAGGAAGGCCAAAGAAAGAAAGGCCAAAAAGAACAGAAAGGAAAGCAAACAGATAAGCAAAGATCCTGCCCACTCACCCGGTAAGTTGTAGAATATCCCCAATGCCAACAAGTTGCTTGGAAGCTAACTCATTACTATAGATAAGCATAATCGTCTTGATCCCCCGGACAACTTTTGGCGGGGTTGTATTGCCGTGGTATTTTGCTGCTGTCTTGTGGACTGTTATTGGAGATAATACACCTGCTTGCTTGAGGTCTTTACTAAGTCAGATCACCCCTGCAACCGGCACCACTAAAAACAGAAAATCCAATGATCAGGGCACAAAAACCTTCGTTATATTGACTGCTAGAATAATCCAACGGAATAATCACCTGTTTCAAAGGAACTAGGAGCTTGACTAGACTTCCCCACGTGTTTTTAAATTGCCTCCGCCCGGGTTTACCTTGCCTGTATATCCCGTAGCCTAACGGACGTAATATTTGGATCAGGATTAACCCTTTGTGTTTTCCGTGGTAATACGGCCGCCAATTGGAATTCCAGTTGGTTAATCTGTCAATAAGTTACTGCGAGCTTTAAAGCATCTGGAACTCAGCCATTTTGGACTTTTAAAAATAATATTTCTTGTGTGGATTCGATCCGAAAATAAAAGCCGAATTGCCATCTGACTCTCTTTTTGGGGTTTTACGTGGTTTCGCCACTTATTTCAAAGGTTTTTTCTGAATAAAACATATACATTCCCAGACCTTCTATGTACAAAAGCAATTTGATGGCGTATTGGGCGCACGAGGATCAGGAGAGCCAAAGCCCAGTAAGGGTCAAGTCGAAATGGAGCATAGCGTCCTATGCACAGGCTAGTCAGGCCGGACAGTAAGCCGCTGCCGGCGAACACGATAGGCTGGACCTGGGATGTTTCTTTGGGTCCGTGCTGGGCTCTAGTAACCAGATTCGGCTCTTGAGAGTAATGTTCTGGATAATCCGAGGGCGAAACGAACGCAAAACTTTAAACAAATCTGCCCCACAACACTCACTGCAGCCCAAGGTGTTAACGGTTGGTACTTAGCAGCAAACGTTAGGTAGGTGAACCCATATTTCTTGGGGAGTTACTCATCGAGAGTTAAGCAAAACGAAATAAAGAAAGCAAACGGGTGGAAATCAAAGGAAATCGTAAACGACCGGCTCCTACGGAAGGAAAAATGATTTACACAACTCCATCATGTATCCCGAGGCTGCCATCACAGGCTCTGGATTCGACCACAATCCATGAATTTCTCTTCTCCGAAAAGGGCAGCAATCGACACCCCCTGGCCACATCAAAGCCTGCTTTTACATGCGGCATTACGGGAAACTCATACACAGCAGCTCAAGCGTCGATACGGGTAGACCTACTGGCGAGATCACTAGCTGACCGCCTGCAGTGGCATGTGAACGATGGCGAGTCGTTGGACAAGGTAGTGGGCATTTTCAGTCTCAACGCTGTAAGTGCTTGCTCAGCCTCGGCAGTCTATACATGCAGAGTAAACCTTGGTTGAATGTATTGACCAGTTGCGTAGATGGACGGTTTAACTGCCTCGTGGGCTGCCCACAGACTGAACGGTGTCTCTTGCCCCCTGAGTGCCATGTACTCGACATCGGAGCTTACTCGCCAGCTGCTCGAAGTACAGTGCAAAGCAATCTTCACCTGCGTCCCACTGCTCGATGTGGCATTAGCAGCAGCTTCGGCATCCGGTATCCCCCGCGAGCGCGTCTACCTCCTGCAGGTTCCAGAATGCGTCATGAACGGCAAGGTTCCCCCGAATGACCTGGTTACAACAGAACAGATGATCGAACAAGGCCACCACCTCCCTGCTCTGGAGCCCATCTGCTGGGTCGAAGGCCAGGGTGCCCGCCAGCCCGCGTTCTTGTGTGCGTCGAGCGGAACCTCGGGTGCGCCCAAGTCGGTCATGACGAGCCACCACAACGTCATCGCCAACATGGTCATGATGGCGACGCTTTACAGCGCGAACCGAGCGGCCTCGGAGCCCCGCGAACTGTGCCTGGGCGTGCTGCCGCAGAGCCACTGCTATGGCCTGTTCGTCAACAACCACGCGACCATCTACGCCGGCGACGGGGTGGTGGTGGTGCCGCGATTCGAGGTGGACGAGACCCTGGCGGCCGTGGAGCGCCTCGGCGTCGCGCGCCTGTGGCTGGTCCCCGCGCAGATTGTGGCCCTGGCCAAGGCTGCAGCGACGCTGGCGAGGCGTTACGACCTGACCAGCGTCCGCGACGTCTTCACGGGCGGGTCGGCGCTGACGGAGGAGCTCTCGGCCGCGTTCGGCACGCTGGTCCCGCGCTGCGCTTCAATCAGGCAGCAGTACGGTCTGACCGAGACCACGGCGGTCGTGTCCTCCGACCTTCCCGACGACGCAGTTCCGGGATCCTGTGGTGTTATTTGTCCCGGGTTCGAGGCGCGGGTGCTGGGCGAGGGTGGAAGGGACGTGGGCCCCGGACAGGCCGGGGAGCTGGTTCTCCGAGCCCCCAACGTCTCGATGGGGTATTTGAACAACGAGGTGGCGACGAGGGAGTCGTTGACTGACGAAGGATGGTTTAGGACGGGGGATTTGGTGGAGATGAGGCCAAGTGCCAAGGGAAACTATCATTTGGTTGTGGTAGATAGGATCAAGGAGTTGATCAAGGTTATGGTGAGTTTTCCTGATTGTTTTCTTTTGTTTGTTCACCAACCACAAAGGTCTGCACAATTTTGTGCGGGGTAAGAAGCTGATATAATATGAACACCGCAGGGAATGCAGGTCGCGCCCGTCGAGGTGGAAAACCAACTGCTATTGCACCCGGCAGTAGCCGAGGTGTGTGTGGTTCCAGTGCCCGACCCATCTGCAGGGGAGATACCCTGCGCTTATGTCGTGAGGTCGACGGCGTACAGGGATGTCGACGCGCACTGGCTGAAGGAGCAGATTTTCGACCACGCTGCCGACTCTCTTGCGCAGTACAAATGGCCCAAAGGCGGCATCGAGTTTGTGGATGCACTGCCAAAGACCGCATCGGGCAAGATTCAAAGAAGGGTGGTCAAGAATATGGCTCTGGACCATCTTCGGGCTGAGGCGGCACGCAAAGCATTGGAGACCAAGGTGATCAGGGTCCACAACGAGAAGGTCAATGGTTTCAAGGCACCCGTTATTGTAGAGGTTATTGAGTTCGACTCGGATGATGACGACTACTAGAACTAGAATTGAAGCAGATCAGCGACACGCACCCAAAAATCATATGCTTTGTATTTTTTATGTAATCCGAAAGATAAAAAGAAAAAAACAAGCTTCACTACCTATCCACCCACACATTGTATAATGGCCAATTATTTCTTCCGTGCCTCTTCAACCGCATCCGCCATCTCACCCATCGACTTGAAATGCCAACTGAAATCTACCCGATCGCTCAGCTCCTCGAGGCTTCCACCCATCACGCTAGGAACGTCCCCTTCTCCAGTCCCACGTTCAATCCAGGCACTGACCAGCCCGGCCTGCTTGGCCGGCACATGGTCATGGAAAAGGCTCTGGGCGGTATGGATTATTTTGTGCTTGGGTACACCCAGCTCCGACTCGCAGTGGCTCGTCAGGTATTCAAAATTGCGCAGGTCCGGCTTGTAGGAGCCGATATCTTGGGCCGTATAGATGGCATCAAATGTGATGCCGGGGAATTGCTTCTCCAAGGTGCGTGAGAAAGACGCCTTGTCCACGTTGGACAGGATCACGAGCTTGAATCCGTGCCCATAACCGTGCTGCAGCCGCCGCAGTGCGTCCAGCGTGTCCGGGTACGCCGGCCAGTCGCCTACGCTGGCGCCGAACAGGGCCGCGGCAGCGTCGCCGGGAGATGGCAGGCCCAGCTCCGCGGCAAGACCACCGTAGGCGTCGGCCAAAATGGTGGTGTAAAGAGCGTCGGGGCGGGCGTTTTGCGCGATGCCCTCTTGCTGCACAAAGGCCTTGAGCAGACCAGCGCGGTCAGTCTTTAGAGGGTGGGCGTCAGCGAGGGCCGAGGTCAGGGGCGCAAGTGCGGTGTAAATGCCTCCCTCCCAGTCGACAAGGGTGCCGAAACAGTCAAATGTCAGGCAGGAGAAATCAGTGATTGGGCGTGGTGTAGGCATTATGGTTTTTT
Organism: Pyricularia sp. CBS 133598; assembly: GCA_004337975.1. NCBI lineage: Eukaryota > Fungi > Ascomycota > Sordariomycetes > Magnaporthales > Pyriculariaceae > Pyricularia > Pyricularia sp. CBS 133598. Next base: position 95,179 of record RRCJ01000012.1, read on the forward strand.
TCTTCTTCTGTTTTTTTCCCTCTTTTCCTTTCTTCCTTGATTTTTGTCCGGGTTGTTCACCAACACCTGCGAGGGTCAGGCGACTTGAAAAGGCTCCACTGGCTATCGACGGGGGCCGGCGTGTAAAGGGGCTGCTTTTGATGAGCTGGACATACAGGCCTTGGTACCGGAAAGTGACGAAGTCTCAAATTGAATGCTGTGAGGGGCTGGGGGGTTCTTTCAGGCTTTGAAATATTTCACGAGTCGAAAGTCGTTGAGCGACACAAAAAATATAAATAGCTGATGAGTACGTGTGCCATTGTCGGATTATGAGTGGATGACGATAATGCAGAAACTAATGCGCTCTCGTTTAGCAAAAGTAATACTTGCAGTACCACGGTACGTAATACGTCGGTACGGTAAAGTTGGTGGGATTATCAAAGTCAATTAATTGTGGCGGGCCGTTAGGGGCTCAAGTTTGACATGTAATGAATCCACTCTAAACTCTAAAATCATGCAAGGCAAGGGACCCTCGTCTTTCTTCTTTCTCCACGTCGGTCAGTCAGCCGTTGTGGAGCTAGCTGCCCTTGCTGCCTGCCGTACATACCTGGGTCGATATGAATAGATACGTACCCATAATTAGCTGGGTACCTTATCCACGGATCCTCCACAGGAAGGGGGAGAAAAAAAGAAGAAAAAAAACAAGGAGATCAGAAATGCTCAACCGGGAAGATTAGCAGCCATGACAGGAAAGTTGATGCCGTCGGGACTTATCTGGCGTCCCAAGGTCAACCCGGCATCATAACAATAATTCTTGCCGAGTATAAATTATCAAGTTCTATTCTAGTTCTAGTCTATCGTTATCCAAATGGGTAGTCCTTTTGTGTTCACCCATGCGTATTAGTGCGACACTCATCGTCAAAAGTTGGAATCGAGTGATAATGTCAATTACAAGATCGAATCCAGAACTCTAAACAAACTATCCTTGGGCATCCTCCCCGCACAAAATAGCGTTAATATTGTTGCCAAGACCGCATCTGACCTGTCTCGATGCCGGAGACCTTTATCCCCAGATGTTAGCGCCATTATAAGGGCCCACAGATTGGGCAGCCCGTTCTGGACCGTCATCCTCAACCCTTTGACGTCCTTCTGACTCAATGCTGCACCGCCCCTCGCGTCTTGTGGATCGCCTGCCTGGCCTACTGCCCCGACACCCGGGCCGTCACCGAGCCCGAGCGCTTCTCGTAGCGCCTCGACGCCGCCGGTTCCACCCTCACCGCTGTCCCCTGGCCTCTCCCTCCCCTCGGCGATCAGCAACCTTTCGGCCATTCTGAATATCTCCCCAAATAGTTCGTTGCGTTCCCACACGCTCCAGCCCTGGGACGACTCAAAAACTGCGGCCAGGAGCTTCGGCAGCCGCCGATTTCGGCTCAGGCGACGTATGCTGGCCAGACAGGATTGGGGATCGGTGAGGGTACTGCCGTAGTAAGCCTCGACGAGGCAGTCTAGGGAATCGAAGCCGGCGGCCTCGGCGCAGTCTAACATGTACTCGAGCCGCTCGTCGATGGCCGCAGTCGGCTCCGGTGGCTCCTGCGGCGGAGTGAGGGGGCTTTTGTGGGAAATGACCGACTTTCGGGGGGTTGGGCTGGTGTCTGCATCAGCGGCAGTGCCCACCGTTATTTCTTGACAGGCCATGTCTGGAGCCTGAGAGTTTGTAGATGCAGTCGACCCTGGTAGGGCTGTATGCAATGCGCCGGTCGACGATTCCGCAGGCTGTGAAAAAACGGCGTCGAGTGTACCTTTTTGATATGGAGACGTTGGTTGCATTGTAGGTACGGCGGGCTGCTGCTGTTGAGGTTGTGGGTGCTGAAATCCTTGGTCGGGACTTGAAGTTTGCTGCTGACCGGATTGGCATTGACCTTGTGACATGGGTGTGTTGAGCCCCAACTGACAGTCATCGTCAGTGGTGCCAAAGTCGAAATCTATCATATCGTTGGTGTCCGCTGCAAAGGTTGCAGCGCCATGGTTCATGTCTTGGCCAATACCGAGGTTGTTTTGAAGCACTTTTTTTTTATGACGACTGCCAGTTAGCCACAGCATGCTTGGATCTGGAGGAAAATGACTGCACCTACTGGTTACTAGTTGTTCTCTGTGTCTCATCAACTCCAAGCGGCCTCCCTCCGGGATTTCCATGCTCATTCTGTCTAATAGCTGCATCTGGTAACGAATTCCTTCCTGCAAGATGGCCTGGAATCCCTGTGACTCTTGTTCCAGTCGGCCATGGGCTGCTATTGGGGCCGGTTGCCTCATGGGCTCGAGGTTTGAAAGCTGCATTGTTGCCTGCCCGGCACTTTCAAAAATATGACCAGGCTGTGTATACTTGTTCATCAACTTGGGATCGATATAATCCTGTCTCATGTGGAGGTGCTGCTGATGTTGATGTTGTTGTTGTTGATGTTGTTGATGTTGTTGTTGTTGTTGTTGTTGTTGTTGTTGATGTTGTTGATGTTGTTGATGTTGTTGTTGTTGCTGCTGCGCCATCTTGAACTGCGTCATGTTTGACTCGTCATTCGTCTGTGACCTATGCAGCAGGCCCTCTGTCGGATCTCGCTGTGCCGAAGGCTGGTATGTCGTTGCTTCTCTGCCGTTCTCTGCGACGCTCCCTTGGCTCCCGGCGGACGATGCGGCGCTCAGTGAGTTTTGTTGATCTAGGCGGGACTGCAGCTCACCGAGCCGTTGTTTCATACGGTATCCTGTGCAGTTGATTTAAAAGTTAGAAAAAAAAGAAAAAAAGAAAGACAGCGCCATGGACGAACAGACATCCTACTTACGGTATGTGCGTTGTGCCACCCGGTTTTGCATCCGCTTCTTCTCCTTGCGGTCCTTGACACGGGTCCAGTCATCCTCGTCACAGAGCTCGATCTCGCCGTTGGCCGGCAGCGCATAGGGCTGGCTCGTATTGGTCATCATGTCGGTCATGGTGATGTCCGTTGGAGGCGGACGACGAAAAGTCACAGAGGGTGCTACTTAACCAGGACAATGTACGATCTGACTCGGTCTCGGCGCATGTACAAACTTGTTCTGGATCGATAGTGGCCAGGTCGAATGAATTGACGGCATCGTTTTTTGGTTCGGAACCGAAGGGGCCTACTCCTCCCACATTGCGAAATTAAAAACTCCACTTTGGACCACGGATTCGGCATATACACGCGATTGAAGCATTTTGTATTCTAGAAATGGACGGTGATTCCGTGCAGTTCACCAAATCACAGGGCTCCAACCGTATTGTCAGATCCTTGGATCCTAATCCCGCTAGTCATGCCGGAGTTATTGCACGCACGATGGACGGTTTCGGCCTTTTCCGCGCAATCCCCCGGGATGGTCTGCACTCGCCAGGCGATAGGTACTGTACGTTGTTTTGTTCGTACAGTACCTAGACCGAAGAAAATGCAACCCTATGCCCCCAGTTTTGGTCAACAAGTTTGCTATGGTCCCAAGGGGAGGAATGCACACCCTGCTCTTGTGGCACCTCGTCGACAAGGGAGCGAGTCAAGACCCTTGTACCACAGCACTGGCTGCCGTATAATATCCTACCAGAAAAGAGAACGGGTTAGGTCCTTGAGTCAGCAACATACATATCTTTGGATGGCAGCCTTACCACGTAAATATAGTAGCCTGGGTTCGCCAGACCCTGGCAACTGAGGGGAGGAAACGACCTGGAAAGCAAAGAGAACAAAAAAAAACAATGCACATCACTCGCATGCAAACAAAGCTTATAGTATACGCATTACACAGGTTGCATTTGGTTTCACACGCCATTTTCATTTTCATCCTCACAAACGTTTCTGCATCTTGCCAAAGTTTGGAAACAAGAACAAGACGGCAACTTGCTTGTCAGAAAATGTTTGGTCTCTATAAGGCGTTTACTTAACCATCCATTCGGTTGTATACTTTGGGGAGCGAGTTTAGTCTCCATGTCTCACTCCCCTGAGTCCTATGCGTATACGTGGTATGTATTCCGTCCCACTCTACACTCAGCGCGCGGGACCGGCTGACTGAGGAAAACCCCCTCCATCTTCAAGCAAAGCTTGTCTCCGCCTCGGTGCGACCCTTCCACCAGCGCCAGATACCCTGGCACCAGACCCAGGTTTCGATCGTTCCAAAAACCGTCAGGATCCCAATCACGACCCACTTGAGGGGGCCGGTAATCCCCATAGATTCGAACGTTATTTTGTGGAGCTAGGGATTGTTCGACTCGTATGTCTTTGTCGATTGCTTATCATCCCTATTGCGCAGCGAGATTTGGATGGAGAAGGCCCTTTGGGAGACGGTGACCGGTGTGCCGGTATGAGATTGGAGGTCGACCCTACTTTTGGAAATAATATCGCGCGTTACACCGAGTGGAGCTCGAGGGATGAGCATTGCAAGTGGGAATGGCGACATATCCGGTCTGGGATGAGCCGAAGCGAACATGGCCGATTGGCGCAGGGCAGGGTGAGGGCGCATGGAGGCTACCTGGGTCGGGTTCAGCCAAGCAGGGTAAGGTAGTAATCAAGAGGGGCGGTGAGATGTGGTCTAGTGTTTATGAAATGGCGTATTGCTTGTTTTTTTTTTCGATGGAATGAAGAAAGGGGGCGACTGAACCGTCACCCAGGAGCGTGCCAGGGCCAGATTTTATTCGCTGGACAAAACTCAAAAGCCCATGGATATTACGTAATGCATCTTTACGGCGTATATAGTCGTATTAACAAGTTAAAAATGATGCGACCATGAATTAGACTAGACCGTCCCGTCTCAATTGGAAATACGCCCGTCCGTTATTTCGGGGGTGGTAGCACACCTCGTAAGTTTCGCGCAATCTTCTTACGAGCTTAATTGAAATCATGGCATCACGCATTGAAGTTTGAAGAAACCTTACAGGGCTGATCTTCGCCATATCGGCAAAAGTAGTCACTTTTGGAGTCGGGAGGTACTTTGGCACACCACGGCAAAAGTGGGAATTAGACTTGGACCCTTGGTAATACCCCATTTCTTAGGTAAGTTTCCAAATAACCAGGAGCTGTAGGTGAGGGGTTCGTTTGAACTGTGAGAACCTATTGTTTTCCATCACCCCATTTAAATTAGGCAGCCGTTTTACAAGGGTTGGCGAATAAATCGTTGAACGCTTTCACACAAACACGTAACCAATTAAAGGGTTACTGGTGTAAAATTGGGGAATTATTACTTTGTACGTGCCTATCTTGGACTAGAACTAGACTAGATTCTATATGATAATTTGTGAACTTTGTAAATTAATATAAGTGAAATCTTTTTTTCGCCTAACGAGTGAGTACATTTTTTTCTTTTTAAATCTTTGCGATCAGAAAGTGATCAAAGAATAGCTATAGAACTTACCTTAGCTGAGGATATGAGAGACCAGTATTCCATAGCCCGGTTTATTATTTTCCTTGGCAAACGTTCGCATGTGTGTCAGCATGCCCAACTAGAGTGGATTGAGTGTTCGTATAGCCAGGTATTTGTTTGACCAGGGTTGACCGCAGAATATCGGGAAGGGATGACGGCAATGAAGAGTTCACGCGGGAAAACAAGTGAAAGCTCTTTCAATAAAAACAACGTAATTAATTGCAATAATCATCTTTTCATCTTTTTATCTCTTCTCTCACGTTATTTCAAGTGCTTCTTGTCCACCAGAGCTGACCTTCGCTACCATCCTCTCTCTTGGAAGTGATGAAAAGCAGTCTCCCATTTTCATACAGCGTATAATTCCTGACCTGCTTTGTACCGATCCAGGAAGGGACGTTGGCGACCGTCAACGGCCCGTGAAAGATTTGACCCGACGTCTCGGTAGTAGGCACCTGATCGTTGATCACAAAAGGTCCCGCATAGCTGATCGATCGCTTGGCAATCGTGGCCCAGTCGCTGTCCGATTGATCCGCCCTCGGGGGGAAGCTAAGCGCGGCGGGCCGGTCCTGTGGGTGCGTCGAAGTTATGGTCGCTGACATGTACCCGTCCACCGTGTAGAGGAGGATGCCCACCGGGCTGATGCCATAAACGTTTTCGACGAGGACCCCATTTCGCGTGCTTCAGAGGAGTTAGCCCACTGCGTGCCTTTTCAGGCTGGAGGAATGGAGGTGAACTGACGTGGTCGTGTTGAGCAGCGTCCAGGTGCCGGCGATGGCTTGAATGATGCTATCTTGGGTCGTCTTGATCTGACTGTGGCTCACGTAGTTTTGTTGTCGGTCTCAGCTTTTGATCAGCTCTCTAGGGATGGGGGACATGTTTACTTACGAGCTCGTGCTAAGCAGCATGCAAGTGCCGGCGACGGCCTCAGCCACGTTGCTGTATCTCATTTTGACTTCAGTGGGGGTGGAGTGTATGTCAGTGCTTAAACGCTAAGTCTGTACCATAGATGCATACCGTACCTTATTTATCTCTTCCTCGTACACACCACGTGAGGATTGGTGTTTTCCGTCGGGTTGCCAAAGATGTTTGGACATGTTCACATTCGTGGGCCTGCATCCCAGTCTTTGCACCGGTTCGTTCCACTGACATAGGTACAGGTATCCTAACCCTCAGCATCACGTATTGTTGAAGAGGCCAGGTACCTACCCTCTAGGTAACTAGACTAATTTGCACTGAAATTTCGCCAGCGTCCCAGGAACAAAGTTGGTTGCCTAATGCTGACGGTATTACTGGGAATTCTCGGTAGGTATTACGTGAGGGAGGCGACAGGGGCACAGTTTGTTCTCTCGCTTAGTGGCACCCCGACAAGAGTCAAGACCCTGTTTCCATTTTAGTTTAGCAAAAAGTTCCCGAGCCGTTCGGAGAATGGTGGGTTGACGAGAGTCAATGTGCCGTGCCTGGCTAGTCTGGATTAGGTAGGTAGGTAGCGATCCATGGTAAACACTGGCGGACAAGCGATTTGGATCCTGAGGTGAAGTTTATCACAACGCCGCGGTCATGCCGATTATTGTGGAACAAAGCTGAGAATTACACGGGTTTCCCCACTAGACGTTGGGAAAGTAGTGCGTAGCTTTAGCGATTCTCGACTCAGTCATGAGGTTCCAGAATATCATCAATAATTTATTTTTTGTATTGGTTCGAATTGAGAAAAAGGAAAAACAGCCTGTGATGTTCAGTTAGCCCTTCGTAGCCGCCAAACCGTTTGTTTTCTTTGACCTAATTCTAGAGCGGCACGTCTCTCCAACAGACGCCAGGATCACATTACCTGGATTGTACAACAGCAAACACAAACACACATACACATACACAAACAGACTCACACCTTATTCTGCTCAAATGCATACCGAATTCTCAACGCCAATCTGCAAAATGGAGGAGTTCCTGCGCGCAGATCCAACCGTATCCCAGGCACGGATTCTCGATCTCGAGGAGAAGGGATCAAAAGCAACCGTGGTAATCACCCTGACACAGCAGCAGGATGGCCGGGTCGCCGACCACGTCAAAAGACTCCGGAAGCTCCTAGTGGCGGCCCTGAGGAACAGCGAGCCGCCCGTGACCATTCCGAAAAAATGGATCATCTTGGATCGTCTACCTACCGTTCCCGGATCACCTGACCGCGTGGATGATGAAGCATTGCGACGGAGATTGCTGCAAGACACCATCAGCTCTCCCAATGGTCAGGCTCCCAGCCCGGCCTCGGTTGAGGATAAGCTCCGTACTATCATTGCCGACGTACTTTGTCTCGACGCCGAAAGGCTAATCGAGAAATGGGCAAAGACATCCTTTATTCGTCTGGGTGGTGACTCCATCACTGCCATCGAGGCCATGGCTCGTTGTGCCGCCGCCGGTATTCAACTGCGCGTGTCTGACATGATGCAAAGTACTTCCCTCGCCGAGATGGCCAGCCTAGCAAAATCCATCAACAGCGAGCAGCCTGCCGCCGTGACAAGATCAGCACCGGCGGCCTCCGAAACCCTGAACAGTCTTGCAGAAAACACCCTGACTGAGCTGGGCCTCAGTCTCGCTGTCGTGGAGGACGCATATGCATGCACCCCGGTGCAGGAAGGCATCCTGTTTGCCTGCATCCGCCACCCTCTTTCTTATCGCATCGAGCGCGTCTTTGAGGTGGTCCCGGCAAAAGATCCATCCTCTGACGTAAATATCGACCGCCTCGAATCGGCATGGCGATCTCTTGTTCGCCGTCACGCCGCGCTTCGGACCGTCTTTGTTCCTGGAGGTGGCAATGGCTCAGCTTTTAGCCAGCTCGTCTTGTCGGCTGACTTTACAGAGTCTCGCATCCAGATCCGCCGAGCACGTGTTGGGACTTCAAGCACGGACAATGGCATCGCGTTGCTCGAGGCTCTCGCACCTGCAGACTTTAAAGCTGATGAGCCCGGTCACCGACTTACGACTCATGTCACAGCCGACGGCCGCACCTTTGCCAAGCTGGAACTCAGCCATGCCGCCTTGGACGGCCTGTCCGCCGGGATGCTAGTGCAACAGCTCGTTTTGAACTACAGCGGCCAGCAGCTTCCTCATGCCGGCCCGCCCGGGGCTGCCTCATTTGCCGATTACGTCGCATTTTCCCAACAGCAGGATAAGCAAGCAGCGCTGCAATACTGGGAGACATACCTGGCAGGCGTCAAACCCTGCCACTTTCCCAGTCTCGTCGATGAGGAACCACGATCTGGCGGACACGCTACAATGTCCTCGATTCTCCTCGAAGTCGACGCCGCGTCTTTGCAGGCCTTTTGCAAAGTCAACGGTGTTACAATCCCGACCCTGATGCAGGCCGCCTGGGCTACAGTTCTCCGCACCTACACTCAGACCGAGGATGTCTGCTTTGGATATCTGGCCTCTGGCCGTGACGAGCCGGCGATCGCTGGCGTGCAAGACATGATAGGCAGCTTGATTCATCTCCTGGTTTGCAGAGTTCGTTTTGGAGAGGAGCAAAACCACTCCTTTAGCGACCTGCTACAGCAGCTGCAGGGAGAGCTCGGTCCTGCTTTGCGGAACCAATACAGCAGCTTAGCTGAGATTCAGAACTCCCTTGGGGACGTGACGAGCGGAAGCGGCTTGTTTAATACGCTCGTCTCCATGATATACTCACAGACCCCCCTGGGCCAGCCTAATACAGAGTCCAGCATATTACTGGACAAGATCACAACAGTTGCCACGAGCGAGGTTAGTCACTTTAGGCGTTGTATACCTTACTGCAGTCGATCGTTTTGGAACATTGTTGGCTAACTGGACATCGCCACACGTCTCGGAATAGTACGATGTGACTCTGAGTATTGACTTCTCGCCCTGGTCTAAAAACATTGCTATATCCTTCATTTATCAAAACACCATCATGGCACCCGCCGCCGCCACGGCCCTCTCTGGCGCTTTTGCCCAGATTCTGCGGCTAATCACGAAAAGTCCTTCCTCGGCTCCGCAAGAGGCGCAAGTGATTAGTGAATTTGATCTGGAGCGCATCCGCAAGGAGCAACGGCAGTCCATCCTGCTGCCTCCAAACCCCTTCCCCGATATTTCTACTAATGGTGTTACTAGTGCGGGTGCTGAGACGTGTGTCCACCTGCTTATCGCGGAGCAGGTTCGTGTTCGGCCCAACGACCAGGCCATCGCGTCCTGGGACAAGAACCTCACCTATGCCGAGTTCTACGCCCTGGCAACTCGGCTGGCCAGCAGGCTTCAGCGTGACCTGGGCGTTGGACCCGAGGTTCTCGTCCCTTTGTGTTTCCCCAAATCTACATACGCAGTGGTCGCCATGGTTGCCGTTTGCATGGCTGGCGGTGCTTTTGTTCCTCTGGATCCAAAAGCCCCGACTGCCCGACTGCAGGGCATCCTCAAAGATACACGAGCCACTGTCGTGCTGGCAGCACCCGGAGGTTTCGAGGCGACTATTCGAAATATTGACACGGAGCAGTCACTTAGCGTCCTGGCGATCGATGAAGAAATGCTGTCGACACTTCCGGAACCGTCTAGTGGCGTCGTGACGTCCAACGTCAGCCCCCACAACGCCAGCTTTGTCATCTTTACCTCGGGCAGCACTGGACAGGCCAAAGCCATGGTGATGGAGCACCGCGGAACGTGCGCAGCGGCGGCGGCGTACGGCTCGCAGATGAGCATCGGACCCGGCACGCGCGTCTTCCAATTCAGCGCCTACACGTTCGACGTGGGCATCCTGGACTCGATCGTAACTCTGATGCGCGGCGGCACGGTCTGCATCCCCTCGGAGGAGCAAAGGATGAGCGACATCGCGGGGGCCATTCGCGCCACGCAGGCCAGCTGGGTCTTCCTAACCCCGACCGTGGCGGACCTGATTGACCCGGCCGATGTGCCATCTCTCAAGATCATGGGCGTGGGCGGCGAAGCCGTCGGCCGCAAGACCATCGACCGGTGGAGCAGTCGGGTTTCCCTACAGGGAGCATACGGCCCGGCCGAGGCGTCCATTTGTGCGTGGAACCCGGACCTCGGAGTCCGCGGTATGAAGCCCACAAACCTTGGGAGGGCCATCTCGAGCTCCTTTTGGGTTGTCAACCCCTCCAACATCAGGCATTTGGTACCTGTTGGTGTTATCGGTGAACTGCTCGTCCAAGGCCCCATGCTCGCCCGTGGCTACCTGCCGGGGGCCAGCGCGAAGGAGGTGGCCAACTGGATGCACGATGTTGACTGGCTCCCGGGAGTTGATCCCACCTCACGCGTCTACCGTACCGGTGATCTCGTCCGGCAGAGGGATGACGGAAATTTCGAGTATGTCGGTCGTAAAGATACGCAGGTCAAGATCCACGGCCAGAGGGTGGAGCTCGGCGAGGTCGAGTCGCATATCGACGAGCTCCTGCCGCCAGAGATGAGCGGTATGGCCAGTGTGTTGAAATCGGAGGGCGAGGACGACAAGCTTGTGGCGTGTCTTTGGTACACCCAGGGACCCGAGCTGAGGCCCGGTAAACCGGCACGACTGGTGGACAGTCTTTCGGACGACATGCGCATAACCATATCCAGCGTACATTCGTGCCTGGTCGAGCTCCTCCCTTCATACATGGTACCTTCATTCTATCTCATCTTTGGCGGGAACCCCAAGCAGACCGTATCCGGCAAGGTCGACAGGCGTGAGCTGGTGGCCATGGCCACCGCCGCTACGGTTGAGGAGCGCCTACGCTTTTCTCCAGAGGTGGTCGAGGCAGTAGAGGAGCCCATCACGGCGCAAGAGAAGTTGCTGCGTGAGGTCTGGTCAGCCATCCTCGGGCTCGAAGTGGCGCTCATCGGACGCAACAGCAACTTCTTCCGGCTCGGCGGAGATTCAATTCGCGCTATGAAGCTCTCCACGGCGGCTTCGGCGCGTGGCCTCTTCCTCGACGTGGCCACCATCCTCAGGTGCCCCACGTTACGCGAAATGGCCGCCAAACCACTGAGCGCCAATGCCCGCCCCGAGCACCACCCTGCGCCCTTCTCTCTCCTGCAGGACGAGGTGGACATCGAGGCGATCCGCGCAGAGGCCTCGGCACTCTGCGACGTGCGTCCGCTCGACATTGTCGACGTCTACCCCTGCACCCCGATGCAGCTCGCTCTCGTCGCGCTTACCTACCGACACGCGTCTTCGTACACGGCCCGGATCGCTTTCCGGCTGCTGCAGGGCCTGGAAATGGCTCGCTTCAAGGAGGCGTGGAAGAAGGTCCAGCGTGGCAATGACATGCTGCGCACGCGCATCGTCGATTCCAAAACGGCAGGCCTTGTTCAGGTCGTCCTTGCAGACGAGGAGATGCAGTGGCGCGAAACCTGCACAGAGCTGCAGTCGTTTTTGAACAAAGAGTCCCAGATGGTTATCCGCATGGGCCGTCCGTTTAGTCGCTTTGATATTGTCAAGGATGGCGACGACCACTTCTTTGTCTGGACTGCACACCACGCCCTGTACGACGCCCTCTGCGTCCCTCTGATCGTGAAGCAGGTGGCCAGAGCATACCATGGTGATCATGACGGAGCCGAGCTGTTTCCCTTTTCCACTTTTATTCGCCACGTGCAGCAGAGCAGCAGCACGTCAGACGCAGGTGATTTTTGGAAGCGTCAGCTCGCCGAAGCCCCGAGGTTGTCCTTCCCACCCGCCCCTTCTCACAACGGTGTTCGGGCAGACGGCGAGGTGCTCCGCACGATGCGTCTCCCCCGTGTCAGGGCGCCCAGTCTCGCGGACGTTTCCGCCACGACCATCATGCGCGTCGCATGGGCCATGGTGCTCGCGGCGCACAACTCGAGCGACGACGTCCTCTACGGCTCTGTCGTCACCGGCCGTGGTGCCCCGGTCCCGGGCATCGACAAAGTTGTCGGGCCGACCATAGCGACCATCCCGCTCCGTCTGCGCCTCCAACCTGATCAGTCTGTGGCCCAGACGCTGAGGCAGGTGCAGGACCTCAGCACCAGCACCATACCGTTTGAACAGTTCGGCCTGCAGAACATGGCCAAACTGGGCGGAGGAGCCGAGAACGTGTCATCCATCCAGTCTCTCTTGGTTGTGCAGAGCTCGGACGGCGACGAGACGGACCCAGAAACAGCGGCACAGCTGAAGCTGATCGGGTTGGACAACCCCAGCATGTCTGGCGTTGGCTTCCACACGCACACTCTGGTGGTCGAATGTCGCATGGCAAAGAGCGATGATGACGACACGGTCGAGGTCAGCCTTGCCTTCGATGCCAACCTGCTTTCGTCACAGCTCGTACAGGCTCTCGGTATCCAGTTCGAGCACGTACTGGACCAGATCCTCCAAGCCGTCTCACCAGCAGGCCTTAGGCGGAGGACCAAGCTAGCCGATCTCAGCCTCGTGTCCAACGAGGAGCGAGCGCAGCTCCTGGCATGGAATACCCCTGGTGACGGATCACATTTCCCCATGGCTGTTATGGAGTGTGCCCACGAGGTAATTGAGCGCCGTGCCCAAGACAACCCCGACGATGCCGCCGTTGTCTCGACCGCAGGCGGGGTCGAGTTTACGTTCCAGCAGCTCGACCGCGCCGCTGCCCGTCTAGCACTGCATCTTAGGTCTTTGGGCGTGGAGGCCGACACTTTTGTGCCATGCTGTTTCGAAAAGTCCCCCCTCTATGTCGTCGCCCAGCTAGCTGTAATGAAGGCCGGAGGCGCCTTTGTCCCGATCGAACCTTCTCACCCCGAAGCCCGACGGCTTGATGTCATCCGTCAGCTGGGGGAGAGCAGTGGTGGCGTCAAGGTACTCCTAGTCACGCCGACGACGGTGCAGACATTTTCAGAGTCTTTGCTCCCCGACATAGCCTCGGCAGTGATCGAGCTGTCCAACGACTTTATCAACCAGCTCCCCGAGGCTCCCCGTCGCCTGACCGCGGTTGCTACCCCCTCCTCGGCAGCATACGCCATTTTCACCTCGGGATCCACGGGAAAGCCAAAAGCCGTTGTCGTAGAGCACGCAGCCCTTTGCTCCAGCGCACACAACCACGGCAGGGCCCTTGGCATGGGCCGTCACACCCGGTCCCTCCAGTTCTCATCGCACGGCTTCGACGCCAGCGTTATCGAGATCCTGACGACCCTTATGGCTGGTGGCTGCGTGTGCGTGTTGACCGAGGCGCAGCGCATGAACGACGCCGCCCGCGCCGCCCGCGAGATGCGCGCCAACTGGGCCCTCTTTACACCCTCGTTTGCGCGCCTAGTGCGGCCCGACGAGATCCCCAGCCTCGAGACTCTGGTGCTGGGCGGTGAGGCCGTCACGCACGAGAGCGCCGCGCCGTGGTTGGCTGCGGGCGTGGACGTCTTCAACGCCTACGGTCCTGCCGAGGCCGCCGTTATTATTTCTGTCCACAAAATGAGCGCCGACTCACGCGTGCCGGCCGCCACCATTGGAAAGAATACAGCCAGCGTCTGCTGGGTTGTGGACCCTACTGACCTGACCAAGCTCGCTCCCGTCGGGTGCGTCGGTGAGCTGTTTGCAACGGGCCCGTCCCTGGCCAGGGGCTACCTCGGCGACGAGGAGAGGACTGCGTCCGCGTTCCATCTGGACCCGGCCTTCCTGGCTGACGTCGTGGACTGCGGTGGCTTTTCGAAACGTGCCTACCGCACTGGAGATCTAGTCCGCCGGCACGCCGATGGTAACCTGGAGTACATTGGACGAGTGGATTCGTCGCAGGTCAAGGTCAATGGCCAGAGGACCGAGACGGGTGAGATTGAGCACCACATTGAGCTTTCATCCAAAGACATTAAGCAAGCCACAGTTGTGGTCATCAAAAAGGGCTCTGCTCGCCACTTTAACAGCGATTTAATAGCAGCCTTCTTTCCAGTTATGAGCGGGGAGGGAGACGCTGCAGCAGAACCACGTTGCCTCGCTATTGACCAAGCAATGCACACGGCAATCGCAGAGCTGGCAAGCAATTTGGCCTCTGTGCTGCCTCGACACATGATTCCGAGCCTCTGGGTTCCCATCGACAAGGTCCCTCTGAGTTTGTCGGGCAAAGCAGACAGAAAGCAGCTTCTCGCCATGGCCCAAAGCCTGACCGAAAGCCAGATCCAGGAGTACTCTCTGTCTCTCACCAACAATTCCGACAAGCGACTCGCGACCACACCCATGGAGCTCGAGCTTCGTGACCTCTGGGGGTTTGTGCTTGAAAAGGATCCCGTGTCGATTGGTGCAGATGACAGCTTCCTGCAGCTCGGTGGTGATTCGATCGGGGCCATGCGCCTAGTTTCGGCTGCCAGGCAGGAGGGTATCACCCTGACCGTAGCCAGCATTTTCCAAAATCCCCGCCTCTGCAAGCTCGCTTTGCTCGCCGTGCGTGAGAGCCAAGAGCACAAAGAGCTTTCTCCCTTTGCTCTACTCCCCGCCTCGGTCGACTTTGCAGAGCTGGCAAAGGCCGTCAAGGAGCAGTGCTCGGCCGACTTGGACAGCGACGTCGAGGACATTTACCCTTGCACGGCCCTGCAGGAAGGTCTTATGGCAATGTCCCTAAAGCAACCAGGAAGTTATGTGGCGAGAAATGTGCTGCGTATCCAGTCATCTATCGACGTGGACAGGCTCCGTGGAGCTTGGGAGTCCGTCGTTCGAAACCAGCGCATCTTGCGGACGCGAATTGTACAGCTGCCATCGGGCGAGCCGTCTACCGTCCAGGTCGTCCTTCGAGATTCGTTCCAGTGGGAGACCGTCCAGGATCTGGACGAGTACCTCGCACAGGATTCCCGAAATCTGATCCGCTACGGCGCGCCTCTTCTCCGGTTCGCCGTCGCCCCCAAGGACGGACACTGGAATCTGATCATAACGATCCACCACGTGGTTTACGACGGCGGCAGTCTCCCGCTGATCTTCAAGGATGTCGAGAGGTGCTACCAGGGCCAGACGCCGCTCAAGACGCTCCCATACAACCTGTTTGTCAACTACCTGTCCGGGGCGAACGGCCAAGGGGCCTCAGACGAGTACTGGCGAGCCCAAACCCAGGGTGCCAGCGTAACTGACTTCCCGCGCCTGCCCAAGAACGCACCAGCGTCCCATAGCCCCAATCAGGACACAACCATGTCGCTGCCGTACAGGCGCCCCGCCGGCTCTGAGATCACCGTCGCCACCACCCTCCGCGCCGCCTGGGCCGTAGTCCTTGCCCGGTACACGGACTCACAGGACGTCGTGTTTGGAGCCACATTATCTGGACGCAACGCACCACTGAGCGGCATTGACGAGATGATTGGCCCCACCATCGCAACAGTGCCAGTCCGCGTCAGGATCGATGAGCAAACGCTGTCAGCGCCGCGACGCGACTACCTGCGTGCCGTCCAGGAGCAGGGCGCGGCCATGATCGAGTTTGAGCAAAAGGGCTTGCAGAACATTGCGCGCCTCGACGCCGACGCTCGCGAGGCCACGCGGTTCCGTACTCTGCTCGTTGTGCAGCCTGGCGTCAACCGTGCCGATCTGCTGGGCATGGAGAGCGTCACCGAGGCCCTCAACGAGGGCTTTTACAGCTACCCGTTTATTTTAGAATGCGTGGTCCCTCCTGGAGAGGGCGATGCAGGTAGTACGGTGAATGTGACCATCATCTGCCGCTTTGACGACAGGATAATATCTGCAGGCCAGGTGCAGACTGTTTTGAATCAGTACGCCCACGTCATCGCCCAGCTCGCGGCGGCCGAAGACACGGCTCCGCTGAAGGATGTGGATATGCTGAGTGCATACGACCGCCAGCGCATCGAAAAGCTGAACGCCAATCTCCCGCAGGCGAAACCAGGTCTCTTCCACGACCTGATCGCTCGCCACTTTGGGGAGCGACCCGAGCACGAGGCCATCTGCGCCTGGGACGGCAGCTTCACGTACTCGCAGGTCGACGACATTTCAACCAGGATCGCAGCACACTTGATTACTCTAGGTGTCGGTCCGGAGTCGCTTGTGCCTTTTTGCATCGAAAAGTCCGCCTGGGCCATTATAGCCATGGTTTCCATAATGAAGGCCGGCGCTGCCTTTGTCCCCCTTGATCCCTCACACCCAACTGCGCGTCGACAAACCATCATCTCGCAGGCCGGAGCCCGCGTCCTCCTGGTTGGTCCTTCCACCAAGGACATGTGTTTGGATGCCAACGTGGAGCATTTAGTCGAACTGTCGATCGTGACCGTGGCCGACATGCCGCAGACATTGACAGCGAGGTCGCACACCAAACCGGAAAATGCCGTCTACGCCATATTTACTTCTGGTAGCACCGGATTGCCCAAAGGTGTGGTTATGGAGCACAAGGCTTTGGTGACGGCCGCCCAGGCCTTTGGTCCAAGCCTCAACCTCGACTCTTCTTCCCGTGTGATGCAATTCTGCTCCTACGTCTTCGACGCCAGCTTGATTGAAACAGTCGTTACACTCAGCCATGGAGGTACCGTCTGCATTCCGTCCGAAGAGGCTCGCGTCAACGACCTCGTCGGTGTTATGAACGCCATGAACGTCAACTGGACGCTGCTTACACCCTCCGTCGGCCGACTCATCACTCCCAAGCTTGTCCCGGGAATCAAGACAATCTGTTTGGGTGGCGAGCCTGTGCGGACCGACAACGTCGAGACTTGGCACGGCACAGCCGAATCGCCGCGGTTGATCCTGGCCTACGGCCCCACCGAGACGACCATCGTATGCTCTGCCTACAAGGTCAAGTCGGCCGCCGACTCGCCCACCGTCATTGGCGACGCCATCGGCACCATCTTTTGGATTGCGGATCAGAACGACCACAATAAGCTCGTGCCGTGGGGCTGCGTTGGAGAGCTGCTGGTGCAGGGACCTCTTATGGCGCGACATTACCTCGGTGACCCCGACAAGACGGCCGCAGCCTTTATCGACGGACCGAGCTGGCTGCCGGATCAGGGCCCGGGCTACCCGCGCCGGCTGTACAAGACGGGAGACCTGGTCCGTTACACGCCCGAGGGCCTGCTCGAGTGCCTCGGCCGCAAGGATACGCAGGTCAAGCTCCGGGGTCTGCGCATAGAGCTTAGTGAAGTCGAGCACCACATACTCAACAGCTGTCCGGACGTCGACGGCGTGGTCGCGGATGTGGTCCCTATGACTGACGATCCCAACAATTCCCTGTTGGCCGCGTTCGTCGCCATCAGGCCCGATTCGAATCTGCTCCAAGACGACGACACCCAAGGATCGGAGCCCACGGAGCCTCTGCGTATCAACGAGGCAATGCGACAGAGCCTTACCGAGCTCGTCTCGGCATTGAGAGAGCGCCTGCCGCATTACATGGTTCCTGCGCTTTTCGTGCCCTTCCGCCGGATCCCCACCGTGCCGTCGGGCAAGACGGACAGGAAACTCCTGCGTGCCTTTGTCGGCGGCCTCGGCAAGGAGGACTTTGCCATGTACTCGCTGGCCGGCAACGCCGAAAAGCGAGCCCCAACCACGGATATGGAGCACTGCATGCGAAAGCTGTGGGCAGGCGTTCTCGGCCTAACGGAGGAGGACGTCGGGCTAGACGATAGCTTCTTGCACCTGGGTGGCGATTCCATCGCCGCCATGCGGCTGATCAGCGCCGCGCTGGCCCAGGGCGTGCGCATCACCGTCGGCGACGTTTTCGACTCGCCGCACCTCTGCGACATGGCCCAGGTCGCCACGATGGTCGACGGTTTGGATGGAGAGGAAGATGACGACGATGGATGCGCTTTTGCGCTACTCCCGGCCTCGATCTCGGTTGAGGCGGTGGAGGCGCAGGTCGAAAAGGTTTGCGGCGTGACACCCGACAAGATCCAGGACGCCTACCCTTGCACGCCGCTGCAGGTCGGTATGGTGACCATGACGGAAAGGCAGGCCGGCGCCTATATAATGCAGACCGTCTTTCAGCTGCCGCCCGACATCGACGACGCCCGGTTTGAGAATGCCTGGAAGGTCGTCGAGGCGAGCACCGACATCCTCCGCACGCGTATAGTCTGCCTCGGGGAGGACGACTTTATACAGGTGGTTCTGGAAGAGGCGCAGGAGTGGATGTACGGCTCCGACCTCGATGGCTACCTCGATTCGGACAAGCGGGTGGCCATGCATTTCGGCTCGCCCCTTGCCCGCTGGGCCCTGATCAATGACGCCTCCACTGGGCACAAGTTCTTCGTCTGGACCATGCACCACGCCGTGTATGACGGATGGAGTCTGCGGATCCTCCTCGAGGAGTTTCACCGCATATACCAGGACGAAGAAGAAGCCATCGACGCCACAAACATGATAGTGCCCTACACCCGTTTTATCCGCTACACTTCGGGTATGGACGCTGAAGAGTCGGCCGACTGGTGGCGCGAGCAGCTCGACAAGGCTCCGTCCACGACGCCGTTCCCGCGCCCCGTGCAGCACAAGCACAAGTCCGGCCAGGGCGAGATCTGGCAGCGCCGGTTCCACGTGCAGCAGGCGGCTGCTCAGGTCACAACCACCAGAGCCTCGTTGGTGCGGGCCGCCTTTGCCGTCATTGTCTCTCGCTACGCCGACGCCGACGACGTGGTTTTTGGCGCCACCGTTTCGGGCCGCAGCGCACCGGTACCTGGTATCGAGAATATGGTCGGCCCGGCCATCGCCACGATGCCCATCCGCGTCCGGCTGGACCCGGAGCAGCCAGCTAGGGAATTTGTTGCCGATGTGCAAAGGCAGACCAACGCCATGGTGCCGCACGAGCAGCTGGGGCTGCAGAACATTGCCAAGCTTAGCGGCCATGCCCGCGAGTGTTGCGGCTTCCAGAGCCTCCTGGTGGTGCACCCACCACGCCTGACGGCCCAGAAGCAGGGCAAGGCCATGCTCGACATCCAGCCGCGTGCTGACCTGACCGTGGCGGACGGTAGCGGCTTTTTTACCTACCCCTTGGTCTTCCAGGCTCACCTGGGCGAGGGAGATGAGGTTCAGGTCACCATCACCTACGACACCGGTCTGCTCGAGGAGGCAGAGGTGGCGAATTTGGGATACCAGTTTGAAGCCGTGATGCAACAGCTGACAGCATCCTTTGACGACGTCGAGATGAGGATCGGTGATGTCAACGCCGTTTCAACCAACGACCTGACGCAGCTAAGGGCCTGGAACGATGCCGCGACCCCCGAGCTCGTCGAGGAGTGCATCCATCACCTGTTTGCCAAGCAGGTCCAGCTCCGGCCTGACGCGCCCGCAATCTCAGCCTGGGACGCGAGCTTCACCTACGCCGAACTCGACCAGGCAGCCAACCGTTTGGCAAACCACCTCGTCACTCGATTCCCGGCCATGGGACCCGACGTGCTTGTTCCCATCTGCTTCGAAAAGTCCGCCTGGGTTTTCGTCGCCATGCTGGCGGTTAACAAGGCCGGCGGCGCCTGGGTTACACTCGATCCCTCGCACCCCCAGCAGCGGCACAAGTCAATCGTCCAACAGACCCGCACGTGCGCCGTTCTCTGTTCGCCCGCGCAGGCAGAGCGCGCCTTGTCGCTCCACACGGACGTCGTCCAGGTCTCCGCCGAGCTGGATGAGGAGCTGGTAGCCGCTTTTGGCAGCGATGCCACCTGCCCCGTGTCCGAGGTTGAGCCTCAGCACGCCGTCTACGTTCTCTTTACATCCGGGTCTACGGGTCTGCCCAAGGGCATGGTTATGACTCACGGCGGCGTCTGCACGGCCATGACGGCCATTAGAGCCCGGACAGGTATTAACCCGTCGGTGCGCATCTTACAATTCGCATCGTACGTCTTCGACCTCTGCATCGGCGAAATCCTGCTGCCGCTTGTGTCGGGCGCATGCGTCTGCGTGCCTTCCGACGAGGACAGAACTGACGACATTGTCCGGTTTATCCGTGAACAAAATGTAAACTGGGCCTTCCTCACACCATCCTACTCGCGCCTTTTCAAGCCGGAGCAAGTCCCGTCCATTGAGCTCCTTTTGTTGGCCGGCGAGGCCGTAGGAATGGACCACCTTCAAACTTGGGTCGGCAAGGTGCGCCTGCTTAACGGTTGGGGCCCCTCCGAGACGTGCCTATTTAGCAGTTTGCAAGAGTGGACGACGCTCCCGGGATCGTCACCT
Organism: Pyricularia sp. CBS 133598; assembly: GCA_004337975.1. Classification (NCBI taxonomy): domain Eukaryota; kingdom Fungi; phylum Ascomycota; class Sordariomycetes; order Magnaporthales; family Pyriculariaceae; genus Pyricularia; species Pyricularia sp. CBS 133598. Next base: position 115,589 of record RRCJ01000012.1, read on the forward strand.
CTCAACGTTGGCCACCCCGTGGCTGCGCGTCTGTGGATCGTGCACCCGGACAACCCCTCCCGACTCGCCCCCATCGGTTGCGTGGGTGAGGTTATGATCCAGGGCCCTACCGTGACTCGCGAGTACCTCGGCGACCCGGGTAAGACGGCCGCCGCGATAATCACCGACCTGCCGTCCTGGGCACCGGCCGAGTCGAGACATTACGGCAGGTTTTTCAAGTCTGGAGACCTGGCCTATTTCAACCCCGACGGTACCATGACCTTTGTTTCCCGCAACAACACCCAAGTAAAAGTCCGCGGTTTCAGGATCGAGCTCAGCGAGATCGAGCACCACGTGCGCGTAAAGCTTGGCGAGTCCGCGGCATCGGGGAGCGAGCCGCTGCAAATCGCCGTCGACACGTTCAAGAACAAGGCCGGGGCCGTAACGCTGGCCGCCTACATCTGCTTCTCGGAAAACACCAGGGTAATCCCGGCAGGGGTGGATGACATTGGCGCCCTTGCCAACGAGCTGCTCCAACCCTTTGGTGAAGATCACAATGATAACGATACCGACGGTGACAAACTTCGCGCACGCATGCTGTCGCTTTCCAGCAGTCTGGGTGTCGTGCTGCCATCGTACATGATCCCGAGTGTCTTTATTGCCATGCGCTCCATGCCGCTCGTCACGTCGCAGAAAATCAACCGCATCATTCTGTCCCGCATTGCCTCCGTCCTCGACGACAAACAGCTGGCCATGTATAGCCTGCAAGATGGGGCTCAAGAAAACCAGGCGCCCCAGACTCCGACAGAGATAAAGCTTGCAGGGCTATGGGCCGATATTCTCAAGGTCGCACCCGACGCCATCGGCCGAGAGAGCCACTTCCTCCGGCTGGGAGGCGACTCCATCGCCGCAATCCGGTTGGTGACCGCTGCGCGTGATCTGGGGCTGGAGCTTAGTGTCAAGGAGGTGTTTGATGACCCTCGTCTTATGGCCATGGCCGCCACTGCGGATGCCAAGGGAACTGCTGACGATACCGGGGACGATTGGGCGGGAGAGTATCCTGAGTACATAGAGCCGTTTGCGCTCCTCCAGCCAGATAGCTTGGGTGACTGTGTTTCCGAAGAGGAAATTACGCAATTGCTGGCGGAAAAGTGCAAGGTGTCCCCGGAGGCGGTCCAGGACGCCTACCCGTGCACGGCGCTGCAGGACGGCCTGATGGTCCTCGCTAACCGACAGCCCGAGTCCTACACCACGCGCAACGTCTTCAAGCTTCCGGAAGGTATCGACGTGGAACATTTCCGGCAGTCGTGGGAAAGCGTCGTCGAGAGCTGCGACACGCTCCGCACCAGGATCGTCGTCTGCGACGGCCACCCGGTCCAGGTGGTCCTCCAAGAGCCTACTTCCTGGCGAGAGCCTGTCCCTGGCGGCGACCTCAAGGCTTTCATCCAGCGCGAGGCATCGACTCCAATCAGGTACGGCGAGCCGTTGTCCCGCTACGGTATTGTGCAGGAGAGCGGCCGCGTCTACTTTGTCTGGACGGTGCACCACTCCGTCTACGACGGGTGGTTCCTGGGTCAGCTGTTTGCCATGCTGGACAAGTTCATGTCCGGCGAGCATGACCTCGTCAGCGAGCCGGTGCCTTTCCGTAACTACATTGGCTACATCCTTTCCTGCGACGAGGAGGAGAGTCGCGACTTTTGGCGGGAGGAGTTGGACGGCACTCAAGCGAGCCACTTCCCGGCACCGAGCTCCAAAAAGACAGCCCAAGTCAACGCTACCAAGAGCCACCAGGTTCTCCACCACCAAGTTGGCCCAGCCCGTCGCGGGGGCTCCGACGTCACCACGTCCACGGTCCTCCGCACCGCTTGGTCACTGGTTCTCTCCCGCTGGACCGAATCCCAAGAAGTCATCTTCGGCACCGTAGTCTCAGGTCGCAGCGCCCCAGTCCCCGGCATCGAAACTATTTTCGGCCCCACGCTCTCTACAGTCCCGATCCGCGTCCGCCACAGCGGCGCCGCCACGTCCATCCAAGATCTCCTCTCGGACGTCCAGGCCCAGGCCGATGCCATGCTGCCGCACGAGCACGTCGGCGTGCACAACATTGCGCGGCTGGGTGCCGGCGCACGCGCGGCCTGCGACTTCCAGAATCTCCTCGTCGTCCAGCCCGCGCACCGCTTCGACAACGCCCTGGGCATCGAAGTTGTGCACACCATCGAGGAGCATAACGGCTACCATGTGTATCCCCTCGTCGTCGAGTGCCTCTTGGGCGCCGGCGATCACGTTTCGCTGCGTGTGACTTTTGATCCAGCAGTATTGCCGCCCCATGATGCACAGGCTATTTGCCATCAGTTCCAGCACGTCGTCGCCCAGCTTGTCGGCTGTGTCGGAGATCTGTCTGTTCAGGACATTCCACTCCTTGGCAGTCACGATCAGCAGGTAATTTCCGACTGGAATGCCGCCAACAAGATGGAAGCCATACATTCCACGATTCCGCAGGAATTTGCCGAGATGGTTTGCAAGAATCCCGACGCCGAGGCAGTATACTCCTTTGACGGTAGATTTACATACGCAGAGCTCAATGCTGCGTCTAACAGGCTCGCCAGCCATCTAGTAGCGACAGGTATCATGCCAGGCATGCAGGTTCCCTTGTGCTTTGACCACACCGCTTGGTACATTGTTGCCGTGCTGGCAGTACTCAAGGCCGGCGCCGCGTTTGTGCCACTGCATCCTCAGCATCCTTTACGCCGCCGTCGTGAGGTTATTGAGCAGCTCAACACGACCATCCTTCTTGGCTCACCTTTGGGCATCGAGAGCTCCGCCGAGCTGGCCTCGACTATGACTCTGGTCACTGTAAATGATGAGCTGGACCAAACACTGCAGCGTTGCTCTCCACCCCAGGTAACGGAGTTGAATGCCATGTGCAAACCAAGCGACACAGCCTATGTCATGTTTACTTCTGGAAGCACCGGAACGCCAAAGGGCGTCGTCCTGCAGCATGAAGCCGTCTGCACCGCCAGCAGGAACCACTGGGAGCCGCTCGGCTTCGCGAGGACCCAGCACGGCCGCGTTTTGCAGTTCGCATCCTACGTCTTTGACGCCAGCATATCCGAGATTACCACAACCCTCCTCAACGGTGGGACGGTTTGCGTGCCGTCAGAGGCAGACCGAATGGACCCTCCCGCGCTGGCACGTTTCATGACCAGCGCCCGGGTTGAGTGGACCCTGTTCACCCCGACCGTTGCTCAGCTGATGCGCCCGGATCAGACGCCCACTTTACAGACGCTGGTTCTCGGTGGCGAGGCGGTAACCGTAGACTCGGTCACGCCGTGGATGGAAGCCGGCGTTCACGTCGTCAACGCGTACGGCCCCACGGAGGCGTGCATCGTTATCACAAGCAACACGATCCAGGCCCCGCGGGATGCATCCCTCATCGGCCGCGGTGTCGGCTACCGCACCTGGATTGTCGAGCCCGACCGGCCCGATGTGCTGACACCGATCGGATGTGTCGGAGAGCTTTTGGCGCAGGGCCCTTGTCTGGCAGTGGGTTATCTCGGAGATGAAGCCAAGACCACTGCAGCCTTTATCGAAGCACCCTCTTGGGCCGCGTCTTCCACTGCCGGCAACGGTCGTTTGTACCGCACCGGAGATTTGGTCCGGTACACTCAAGGAGGTCTGATCGAATACGTAGGCCGCAGGGACAGCATGGTCAAGATGAACGGACAGCGAGTCGAGCTCGGCGACATTGAACAGCACGTCCGCGTCGTCATGAATGAGATTGCCCATGTCGTCGTCGACGTACTGAGTTCCGGTTCTGGCGATATACTGTCCATGTTCTTCTGCCAAGCCAACGACCTGCGCTCCGCAGACTCGGAAAACACCACCACCGGCATGCTCCTGGGCCTGGATCCCTCCTTGGAACGACGGCTGGCAAAGGCGGTGGCCGACCTCGAGGCTTACCTGCCCAACTACATGATCCCGTCGCACTTTTTCCCGCTCTCCTACATGCCCATCTCGAGCAGCACCAAGGCCGACCGCAAGCTACTCCGGAGCAGAGTCGCCGCCCTCTCGCCGGAGGAGCTGCACGGCTACTCCCTTGACGGTGGGTCCCTGACCGAGCCCAAGACAGACAGGCAGGTTATTCTGCGGTCCATGTGGGCCGAAGTCCTACGCCTTGACCCCGGCCTCATCGGTTTGGAGAGCAGCTTCTTCCGCCTCGGTGGCGACTCCATCGCTGCCATGCGACTGGTCGGTACGGCTGCCGACCGGGGCATCTCACTCACAGTCTCGTCCATCTTTGAGCACCCGCAGCTGGCACGCATGGCCGAGGTCGCAGCCGAGATGGAGCCGCAACAGGAAGAAGAGCCACTGGCACCCTTTGCGCTCCTGCCCTTCCTAGACGCCGAGGATGTCAAGGCTCAGGTCGCCCGGCAGTGCCTCGTCGACGTTGCCAGCGTAGAGGATGCGTACCCCCTAACCGCCCTGCAAGAAGGTATCTTCAGCCTTTCGGTCAAGAACCAAGAGAGCTACGTGGCCCGCAACATCTTTTCCATCCCGGCGGCCGTCGACCTGGAGCGTCTGCGGAGGGCTTGGGACGAGACGCACGCGAGGCACGAGATCCTACGCACCCGCGTGGTTTCCCTCAGCACCGAGACCGTGCAGGCCGTCGTGGCCGACGAGATCGACTGGCATTTCGAGCAGGATCTGAAAAAATATATCGAAAGGTGCAAGACCACCCCCATGGGCTACGGCAAGCCGCTGGTGCGGTACGCCATTATAACGGAGAGCGATGATCGCAAGTACATGGTCCTCACCCTCCACCACGTTATTTACGACGGTTGGAGCGCCGGCCTGATCATGCAGTCTTTCCAAGCTGCCTACAACGGTAGGCAAGAGTCCAAGCCCGCACGGTTCGCCAACTTTATCAATTACATACAGGCAGCCGACATGGAGGCCTCGGCAGAGTTTTGGAGGCAGCAGAGCACCGGCGCGGAGCTCATGTCGTTTCCTAAAGCGGCCACTGCTCAGAATACCAAACCCTCCTGGACTAGAATCCACCAGAAGCTTGCTCTACCCCCCGCAACCGGGAATAGGGACGTCACCATGGACACGCTGCTCCGGTCTGCGTGGGCAATCTCGCTCGCTCGCCACGCGGATTCGGCGCAGGTGGTGTTTGGCGTCACCGTGTCTGGGAGGAATGTGCCGGTCAGGGACATTGAGCGCATTCCTGGGCCGACCTTTGCTACGGTACCGGTCCACCTGGCTGTCCCACCCGAGCTGGAAGTGGGCAGCTTCCTCAAGACGGTGCAGCAGGCGGCGGTTGATGCTACCAACCATCAGCAGTACGGATTGCTCAACATCCGCCAGTTGGGGCCGCATGCACGCAATATGTGTGCCTTTCAAACTCTGCTTGTGATACAGACGGCGGGTCCAGGTCATGAAAATGAGGGGAGGGGTGATGACTACATCTTGCACAGCCAGCCCGAGCTGTCGGCGGCGGCTGACCACGTCTTCCAATCCTACCCCATCACCATGGAGTGCAGTGTGCGCCCGGACAGCGTTATTGTGGATTGCCACTTTGATGCAGCCAGCATCAGCCAGGCCATGATGGAGACTGTCATTGCTCACTTCCGTCAAGCCCTGACTCTACTCGTCCCAATGGGAGTGGAGAACACAAAGACCATTGCCAGTATGGACCTCTCCTCTGTCGAAGATAAGGAGGCGATACGCAGGTGGAACAGCGCCGACCCGGCCCCGCAGCAGGTGAACGACTGCCTCCACGACATGGTTAGACGTCACGTTTCGGAACGTCCGGAAGCCGAGGCCATTTGCGCGTGGGACCACTCACTCACGTATGCCCAGCTCGGCACCGCGGTCCGGAACCTCGCCGTCCACCTGGTGTACGATGCGGGCGTTCGAGTCGGTGACCTCGTCCCCATCTGCATGGAAAAGTCCGCTTGGGTGCTGGTCTCCATGCTTGCGGTTATGGAGGCGGGAGCTGCCTTTGTCCCGCTAGACCCGAGCCATCCAATAGACCGTCGGTGCCAGATAGTCGAGGACATATCTGCCAAGACACTTTTGGTCGATCCTGTCACGGCAGATGCGTTTGGGTCTCAGCTTGGTGAGGGCATCAGGCAAATTCAAATTTCAACCTCGTTCATGGATTCACTCAAACTTGCGGTCGCCAGTAATCTGACCATGCCATGTGGCAAGCCAGAGCAGGCTGCCTACGTGTACTTCACATCCGGATCCACCGGCAAGGCAAAAGGAGTGGTTATCCAGCACAGTGCCATATGCTCGGCCATGATGGCAGAGACAAAGGCGTTACTTATAAACTCCAGCACGCGAGCCGTAAACTTTGCCTCGTTTGTGTTTGACGCCTCGATTCTTGAAATCTTTGGCACCCTCATCTGTGGTGGTTGCGTAGTGGTCCCATCCGAAACCATCCGCGTCAATGGCCTGGCCGACTTTTTACGGTCCACCCGTACCGGATGGGCGCTGTTCACACCCACCTTTGCAACCACTCTCACCCCCGCCGACGTCCCGACCCTTTCGGTGCTGGTGCTCGGAGGCGAAGCTGTCCGCAAGGAAAACATTGGCACTTGGCTCCGTGACGACGTGGCGCTTTTCAACGCGTACGGACCGACCGAGGCGTGCGTCGCCACCGTCTACAACCGCATCACCTGCACGGACGACGTGTCTGTAATCGGCCGCGCCGTCGGGTGCAGAACTTGGATCACCAACGTCGAGGATCCCAACACGCTCGCACCTGTGGGCTGCCCGGGCGAGCTTCTTGTTCAAGGCCCCGGCCTCGCGCAGGGGTACCTCAACGACAAGGCCAAGACCGACGCCGCGTTTTGCACGCCCGACTTCCTCGGCGAGCGAGCCTACCGCACCGGTGACCTGGTCCGGTACAACTCTTCCGGCGGGATCGAGTATATGGGCCGCATCGGCAGTGACACGCAAATTAAACTACGCGGCCAGCGTTTGGAAGCCGGCGAAATCGAGTATCACATTAAACAGCTCCTAGGCCCCGACGCGCAGGTCCTGGTGACCCTGCTCAAAAACGTCGGCGCTGTCGCAGGTGGTGCACCGGGTAAGAACCACCTGGCGGCATTTATATGTCTGCAGCGCTCAGCCGAAACTACCCCCGTCGACCCGTCCGTCAACCTTTTGCTGCCGGTAGATGCTGCGACGTCGGGAAGGCTGAGCAAGCTGTCCCGGGACCTGGGTTCTGCGCTCCCCGACTACATGGTGCCCACTCTATATCTCCCCGTCCGGGCGATGCCGCTCAACACTTCCGGCAAGATGGATTTGCGGCGCCTCCAGCAGACCACGTCGACCCTGACACGAGAGGAGCTTGCCCAGTATTCACTCTCCTCGGCCGACATGGAAAAACGGCCACCGGTCACCGAGATGGAGACTGGCCTGCAGGCGCTTTGGTCATCGACGCTCGGCGTGCCGCTGCGAGATATCGGGCTGGACGACAATTTCCTCGCCATCGGTGGCGACTCCGTTTCGGCCATCCGGCTGGTGACCAACGCGCGGGCCGCAAACGTGGGCATCGATGTAGCAACCATTTTTGCCCATCTTCGCCTCGAGGACATGGCCAAGGCTGCTGTAAGGCTCCAGGCCGAGCAAGAGGTGGACAGCGTCGCCGCTCGGCGGCACGAACCTTTCCATCTCTTGGATGGGCTTCTCTCCAAAGACGCTCTTGACCAAATGGTTCGCACTTTCTGTCCTTCGGTCCACGTGGATGATGTCGAAGATGCGTACCCTTGTACTTCGTTCCAGGAAGGCCTGGTGGCCATGACCGAAAAGGAGACTGGCACTTACATTGCGCGTAACACATTCCGGCTCGGTCCTGACGTTGACGTTGACATGTTTAAGAAGGCCTGGGAGGCCGTGGTCGAAAATCTCCCCATCTTCAGGACCCGCATCCTCCCTCCTCACAACGGACAATCTATCCAGTTGGTGCTGCGGCACGGTCCAGAATGGGAGGCGCACTCTTCACTTCAAGAGTACCAGGACTCGGATCTAACCAAGCCAATGGGCTACGGCTGCCCGCTGTCTCGCTATGCCCTAGTCTGTGAAGGCGACTCTACGTTCTTCGCATGGTCGGTGCATCACAGTGTCTACGACGGCTGGAGTCTGGAACTCGTGTTTGACAAACTTCGACGTGCCTACCAGAATGAGCTATTGTCACGACCGCCCCCCTACAGTGACTTTATTGCACAAACTCTCATCGATCGCCCCCATAGTGCAGAGTACTGGTGCCAAGCTCTCCAGGGATCCAAGAGGACCGACTTTCCCCGCCTCACTACCCTGGCCAAGAAGCCTCGCACCGATGAGGCTGCGCATTTTGATATTAAACTTCCCTCCACTTGGACGAGGCTCAACGTTGCCGTGACCCAGGCATCCCTCATGAGGGCGGCCTGGGGAGTGATCGTGTCCAGCTATGCCGGGTCCGAAGACATAGTCTATGGTACTTCGGTTTCTGGTCGCAGCGCCCCCGTCGAGGGCATCGAGGAGATGGTTGGTCCGGTGGTTGCGACCTTTCCGTTACGCATGCGTGTCGATCCCGCCCGACGCGTTTCCGAATTCCTCCTGGAAACGCAGACCCAGGCGGCCGAACTTATCGCACACGAGCAGTTTGGCCTACAAAACATAGTCGGGCTTTCGGACGACGCGCGCGAGGGCTGCGAGTTCCAGACCTTGCTGGTGGTGCACCCGCCCACCCTGGTCGCGGCGGTGCAGAACCGCGAGCTCGACGCCTTGATGCGCCCCGTCGACGAAATGCAGACTGACATGGAAAAAGCCTTCTTCACCTACGCCCTGGTCTTTCAAACGCACCTCACCGAGGGCGGCGAGGACGTCGGCGTGACCGTCACGTACGACTCGTCTATTCTCCACGCGTCCCAAATCGCCCGCCTCGTCGGCCAGTTTGAGCAGATCGTCGGTCAGCTTATCGAGCGCGCCCAGCAGGGCCGCCGTGACACCCTTGCCGATTTGGACCTAGTCGGCGCGGCCGAGATGGACCAGTTCAAAGCCTGGAATGCAGACGACCCGGAGATTGTAGACGCGTGTTTCCACGACCTCTTTGAAAAACAAGCTCGTCTCCGGCCAGACGCACCCGCCATCCGTGCGTGGGACGCCGAGTTTACATATGGCGAGCTCAACGACAAAGCTAATAGGCTCGCCTGGCATCTGTTGGACAAGTTCAACGTGCGCCCGGACGAACTGGTGCATGTGTGCTTCGACAAGTCGGCGTGGTTTTTCGTCTCGATTTTGGCCATTAACAAGGCCGGTGGTGCCTGGGTACCTCTGGACCCCTCGCACCCTGCGGCCCGCCAGCAGATGGTCGTCGGTCAAACCAAGGCCAGGCTTGCCTTGACCTCCCCGGCCAACGCGGCGGTTTGCGCGGGCTTGGTGGATACCATCATCCACGTCAGCCCGGCATTTGACCAGGAGCTGGCATCCAGCATACCTCAAGCCACTTCCCAGGGGCTCCAGTCGATGGTCACACCGTCCAACGCGGTATACTCCCTGTTTACTTCGGGCAGCACCGGCGTCCCCAAGGGCTTTGTAATGGAGCACGCGTCCGTATGCACCAGCCAGACTGCCATCGCCAAGAGGCTGCGTCTTACCCCCGACGTCAAGATTCTTCAGTTTGCCTCGTACGTGTTCGACCTGTGTATTGGTGAGATTATCGCCCCCTTGATCACCGGGGCCTGCATCAATGTGCCGCCGGAAAAGACGCGTATGAGTCTGGCCGACCTGGCCGACTTTATCCGCACAATGGAAGTAAATTGGGCCTTCCTCACACCAGCTTTCGTCCGCACCATGCAACCTCAGGATTTCCCTGGACTTGAACTACTGCTGCTCGCCGGCGAGGCGGTCGGTCAAGATATCTTGGACAGCTGGTTTGGCAAGGTCAGGCTCGTCAACGGCTGGGGACCCGCTGAGACGTGCGTCTTTAGCACTCTGCACGAGTGGCAGTCCCTGGCCGAGTCCTCCGTCACCGTAGGCCGGCCCGTCGGTGGCTTTTGCTGGATCGTCGACGCCGAGGACCCATGCCGGCTCGTGCCCGCCGGGTGCGTGGGCGAAGTCGTCATCCAGGGCCCAACCATCACACGTGAATACCTTGCGGACCCCGCCAAGACAAAAGCCACCACGCTCGAGGCATCAAGCCTTCCCCACTGGGCTCCCCGCCGGACCGAGAAACACTGGAACCGGTTTTACAAGTCGGGAGACCTGTGTCTCTACAACGCCGACGGCATGATTGAATACGTCGGCCGCAAGGACAACATGGTCAAGATCCGCGGCCTGCGCGTGGAGCTGGGCGAGATCGAGCACAGCATCCGCTCCTCTCTTCCGGGCGTCCAGCAGGTCGCCGTCGACATCGTCCAGGCGGCAGGCGGCGCTCGCCTCGTCGCCTACTTCGCCTTCCTCAACGACTCGCGCACCGCCGGCGTCGACCTGGACGCTGACCTCGCCGGCGTCTTCCTGCCCGTCACTCCCGAGCTGCAGGGCGAGCTCGCGGTCATGCTGGGCAAGATGCAGGTGGCTCTTCCCCGGTACATGATCCCGACGACCTTCATTCCCTGCGGGTACATGCCTTTTATCACGTCCACGAAGCTCGACCGGAAGCGGCTCCGCGAAAAGACCCTGGCCCTTTCGCAGGAGGAGTGGATGCACTATTCGTTGGTCGCCTCGGTGAAGCGCGCTCCGGAATCTCCTGTCGAGGTTTTGTTCCAGGGGTTGTGGAGCGATATTTTAGGCGTGCCTGGGGAATCCATCGGCCGGGACGACAGCTTCATTGCCCTCGGTGGAGACTCCATCGCCGCCATCAAACTCACGACCATGGCGCAGGAGCGAGGCTTCTTCGTCACCGTTGGCCAGATCTTTGGAGACCCCAGACTTTCTGCGGTGGCAACTGCCGCACAGCCTTTGGCGGACGACGATGAGGACGACTTGGGAATGGCTGCCGGGTGGGACCTGTTGGGCTTCGACGATGAGGAGCGCCAGGAAATTACCGAGCAGATCCTCGAGCAGTGCGGTTTGACGGATGACTACGAGGTCGATGATGCTTACCCCTGCACGCAGCTCCAGGAGGGTCTCATGGCTCTGGCCGCCAAACAGCCGGGGTCATACATGGCTCGATTTTCGTACCGTCTCTCGTCCCAAGTCAATGTCGAACGATTCAAGCAAGCCTTTGAGGACGTGGTATACCACTGCCCGAACCTGCGGACTAGGATCGTCTTGGTGAACGGCACGACCACCATTCAGGCCGTCCTCAGGGATGACGTCGAATGGTCTACCAGCACGGACGATGAGCAGATTACCATGGGATACGGAACACGCCTCTGTCACTACGAGATGCGGGAGACTGGAGAGGGCCACGTCTTTATTTGGACACTACATCACTCGATCTACGACGGCTTCAGCATGCAGGTTATGCTGGACGCACTCAACCGTGCCTATCACGGGGATGAAATGCCGGCCGTTGAGCCTTATTGGCGACTGGTCGAATATCTTGGAGAGCAGGACAAGCAAGAAATCAACGGGTACTGGAGGGCTCAGCTTGACCAAGCCAAGCGTGCCTCATTCCCTGCTCGTACAAGCAGCAGCAGCAGCAAACCCTCGCCCAATAAGGAAAACAATGGAAGCGTGACTTGCTCCCTCGCTCGCACCATTCACTTTCCTCCCTCTCCCCCGTCCTCGGTCGACACCTCGATCGTCAAAGCCACCGTTGTGCGCGCGGCCTGGGCGGTGGTTCTCGCACGCTACTCCAACACTGACGACATATGCTTCGGTACTACCGTGTCGGGCCGCCAGGGATCCGTCCGAGGTATCGCAAACATGTGTGGGCCTGTGCTGGCCACCGTGCCCGTCCGCATTCGTTTGGACCGCGATGCAACCATTCTCGGTTTCCTGCACGAGGTTCAAAAGCAGGCTCAAGATATGGTGCCCTACGAACAGACCGGCCTGCAGACCATTTCCCGTCTCGGTCCCGACGCCAAGGCCGCCTGTGACTTTTCCAGCTTACTGGTCATCCAGCCTGCGCACATCGTGACGGCGGACTCGCTCGCCGAGGCCATCTTGACCCCTATAACTCCCGAGACTGCCAGCGGGGAGGGCCAAAGCCTTGACAATTACCTCACTTACCCCCTTGCGGTTCAGGGACTTCTGTACCACGACCACGTTGAGCTCAACTTGATGTACGACTCGAGTGTTCTGACCGAGGCACAGATACAAGCCATGTCTATGCATCTTGAACACGTTATTACTCAGCTCCTATCCCCTGCTGAGCATCACTTGCTAGGCCAAGTGTCTCTGGCAGGCGCATGGGATCTCGAGGTAGCCCTCAAATCTATCAAGACGGTGCCCACTGAGGTTCCCGCCGCCACTGTACACGAACTCATTGAGCAACAGGCAGTCAGGAGACCAGATGCCAATGCTATTGAGGCCCACGACGGGTCATTGACTTACAAAGAGCTGGTCGATGCCGCCGATAGGCTGGCACATTATCTGGCTTTACGCTACGCAGTCAAGCCCGGGAGCCTGATCCCGATCTGCTTTGACCGGTCAGCATGGCAGTACGTTGCCATCCTCGCCGTCAACAAACTGGGCGCCGGCTGGGTACCAGTAGAGCCAGGTACGACGTCCCAAGACACTGCGGAACGGTATGGGCAAGTTATCGCTCGCTGTGCTGCAACCGTCGTGCTCTGCTGCTCACGGACGGCCGACAAGATGCGCAACTCGGCAAAAAACGTTGTCAAGGTTTGTCGCGACCTGCACCAATCGCTAAATTCCGACGTCCCTCGCCGCTCCAGCGGAAGCCCGGACGACGTCGCGTGCGTGTTGTTCTCCCCTGACCAGACCATGGGCGTGGTCGTCGAGCACCGAAACATTTGCTCGGGCCAGGTCGCTGCCGCCGATCTCGTGAACATCGAGCCGGCTCACCGCGTCTCGCCCTTCTCCCCGCACGACCCGGCTCACATACTTCCCACGTTGATGCCGCTGCTCTCTGGTTCGGTTCTTTGTATCCCACCGCCGGACCTTGACGTAGACGGAATGGTGGAGTTTATTAACACCGCAGGCATCACTGCCGCGATCCTCTCTCCCCTTTCTGCGTCAGCCTTTTCCCCGCAGGATACTCCCCAACTCGAGAAGCTTGTCCTGGTGGACGAGGAGCCACTCCAAACAACTTGCAACGGCTGCGATCAGTGGCTGGTAACCGCCCAAGTTTTTGCCTGCTGGGCCTCGCTGGAAAGCGCATGTGGCATTTGGAACGCTGTGACGAGCTCGGACGGCAACCCCCGCCGCGGCGCCAACCTCTTCGTCATCGATGAGCACGACCATGAGCGTCTGGCCCCCGTCAACTGCGCCGGGGAGCTGCTCCTCCAGGGCCCGACCGTGACGCGCGGCTACTTTGAAGACGAGGACGCCACAGGCAGTTCGTTCATCGGCGACAAGGTCCCGTGGATGCCCTCAAGTCAGTCCGTAGCGCGCGTCTTCAAGACCGGATACATGGCCAGACTCGGTGCGGATGGATCCTTGGAGTACCTGGGGCCCAAGGGCGTAGAGCTCAGCCCGTACTCGGCAGAGTTTCACACACACGCCCAAGAGATCGACCCGTCAGTCACGGTTTCGAGATTGTTAACCCTTTCGAATGGGGAGGTCGTCGCCCTGGTGGACTTTGACTTGAAAGATGGGCAATCTGATGCCGTGCAAGAACGAGTCGCCAGGTTGGCTGCTGGCATTTTGGCCAGCGAACTACCCATCGTTGCGATACCGCATTATTTCATTCCGCTTCAAGGAGTCTCATGCCACAAACTCACCATGCTGCTGGCATCCATGTCGTCCGAGCAGCTGTCTGTCTACAGGGTCGCCAACAAGGAAGACGCCACCGACCTTTCGGTTTCCGGCAAGCTCGAGGTCGAGCTGCGCAAGCTGTGGGCTCGGGTCCTCGGTTTAGACGAACACCAAATCGGCAAATACGACAACTTTTTGGATGTCGGGGGCGATTCGGTCCGCGCCATCCACCTCGTCAGCCTGGCCCGGAGAAATGACATTGACCTGACCGTGGCTGAAATCTTCAAAAACCCTCGGCTGGCTCAGATGGCGGCCGTTGCTCGTACATTGATTCCCGAGACTGAATCTTCCAGCGACGCGTACCATGAATTTAGCTTGCTACCGGCGGACGACAATGCCCTCATCATCGATGATGCCGCTGGCAGGTGCAATGTTGGCGTGGACAAGATAGTGGATGCCATGCCTACCACTCCTCTTCAGTCCGGCCTTATGGCGCTTTCCAAAAAGCAGGCCGGCTCTTACACCGCACGCTTCCTCATCAAACTGCCTGGATCCATTGATGTGGGCCGGTTCCAAGAGGCCATGCTCAAAACAGTTTCGATTTGCCCCAACCTTCGTACGCGTATCGTGATAACATCTCGGGGTTCTTTCCAAATCATCCTCTCGGAAGATGCGGCTTCCGTACTGCACCAATCCGAGGCCACTTTGGCTAACATTAAAAGCCAGCCCATCCTGGATGTCGATTACGGCTCTCCACTTTTCAAATATGCTTTTGTCTCGGACGATGATGGGAGCCATTATCTCGTTTGGAATCTCCACCACAGTGTGTACGATGGTTGGACCGTCGGCTACATTTTCAACATTCTGCGCCAGGCCGCCCTCGACCAAGACCTACCAACACCCGTGCCGTTTGCACACTACCTGCAGTACACGACATCTACCAAACAGCAGGCCTGCGACTTTTGGCGTTCGCAGCTCACCGACGTCAGCCCGGCCAAGTTCCCAGAGCTGCGCGGGAATAGCATGTCCGAGGTCCGATGCGACGGCGAGCTCATCCGCCAGATACAAGTCAACGGAGCCGCCCACTCCGGCATCACGGCCGCTAATCTCATCCGCGGCGCCTGGGCCCTGACTCTGGCGTGCTACCTCGACACGGAAAACGTCGTGTTTGGAAACACCGTCTCTGGACGCAGCGCCCCCATTGCGGGCATTCAAGACATTGTGGGCCCCACGATCGCCACGGTTCCCTTCTCGGTCAAGGTCCAGGCTGCGCAGAAAACAGTAGCTGCGTTCCTAGGAGAAGTTCAAGAGCAATCCAATGCCATGATACCTTTCGAGCACCTCGGCCTCCAGCACATTGCCAAACTGAGCGACGAGGCCAAAGAGGCGTGCAATTTCCACAACCTCCTTATTATCCAGCCCGGCCTCGCAGGTCCCGACGCCGTCGACGACGAGGGGCAAGGCCTCGGGTTTGAAATCTCCGACCTGACCACCAGCAACAAGAGCTACCACACCTACCCGCTGGTTTTCCAGTGTCTGCTCGGCCGCGAGGGACGCGTCGACGTCAGTGCCTCGTACGATCCGAGGATCTTGTCCGACGCCCGCGCCACCGCCATATGCGACCAGTTCGAGCATCTAGTCCAGCAGCTCGCCACGGCGGACGGCGCCACGCCCCTATCCGACGTTAACCTCTGCAGCCCGCGCGACCTCGACCAGCTCATGGCCTGGAACGCACCCGCCCTCCCCGCGCCGCTCCACAGCTGCGTCCATGAGTTGATTCTGGAGCAGGCGTCGCGGACGCCGCAGCAGGAGGCGGTTTACTCTACAGAAGACTCCCTCAGCTACGCGGAGCTCGACCGCTTCTCTCGAGCACTTGCTGATCGTCTGCTCGACATGGGCGTCCGTCCCGAAAGCAAGGTTCCCATCTGCCTTGAAAAGTCCGTGTGGGCAATCGTCGCCATGGTCGGTATCATGAGGGCCGGCGGTGCTTTTGTCCCACTGGATCCCACACACCCCGAGGACCGTCGGCGAGAAATTATCCGCCATCACCTCGAGGCGAATATAATCATCACGTCCCCCCACTCCGCCTCATCCTGCCAAACAATGGCTCCTCACATATTTTCTTTGTCTCGCCAATTTTTCCAACAACAACCGCTACAAACAAGCATTGACGAGTCATCCTCTCAACTCGTCGGACAGAACTCCACAACCCACAACCCTTCGCCTCGCAATTCTGCCTACGTCATCTTCACCTCAGGTTCCAGCGGAACACCAAAGGGTGTCGTTGTCGAGCACCAAGCCGTCTGCACCAGCGTCCTGGCCATGTCCGACAGGAATTCATACGCTCTCACCAGAAACAGCAGGACTTTGCAGTTCTCCAACTTTGTCTTTGACGTCAGCCTGGGTGAGATCCTCGCCACCCTGGTCGCCGGCGGAACGGTCTGCGTGCCGTCCGACGAAGAAAGACTCGAGGACGTCGCCGCCTTCATGCGGCAGGCCCGCGTTAACACTGCAATGTTGACTCCGTCTTTTGCGCGGACCATCGATCCCGACGAGGTTCCCGAGCTTCAGACCCTGGTGCTCGGTGGCGAGGCGCCAACCAGGGATAATCTCCAAACCTGGCACGGCCGGATCGAGCGGCTCGTTAACGGCTATGGACCTGCCGAAGCCGTCATCTACTGCTCGACTCATGTTTTCGAGTCCGCCGACCAGTCGCCCACAACCATCGCCCGCGGCCGCGGCTCAAGTGGCCTCCTGTGGGTGGTCGACCCGGACAACCACAACAAACTGACACCCGTCGGGTGCGTCGGCGAGCTTGTAATGCAGTCGCACGCCCTCGCCCGGGGTTATCTAAACGACAACGACAAGACCCAGAGCTCGTTTATCACGAGCGCCGACTGGCTGCCCGCGCACTCGCAAAGTGCCTTCTCCGGCCACGACGTCGAGCCCAGGCTGTACAAGACGGGCGACCTGGTGGTCCGAAACCCGGACGGCACCGTCGAGTACCTCGGCCGCCGCGACGGACAGGCCAAGCTCCGCGGGCAGCGCCTCGAGGTCGGCGAAATCGAGCACCACATCAAGGCCCTGGCCGGCGGCGCCGTGGAGCACGTCGGAGTCGGCGTCGTGCACAGGGACTCCCGCGAGGCGTTGGTCGCCTTTGTCTCTTTCGTCGGCCCCGCGGAGAAACAGGATCGCTTCCAAGGCCTGAAGAGCATCTTGCCCGTTCAGGACTCCATGCGGCGGACCTTTGAGACACTCGTCGACGATCTTGGGACCAAGTTACCGTCCTACATGGTCCCAACCGTCTTCCTGGCTTTCCGTCAAATGCCATTCAACAGCTCCGAGAAGCTCGACCGCAAAAAGCTCCAAGCTCTCGCCCAAAGCTTGTCCTTTGAACAGCTTACCGAGCACTCATGCATTTCAGGTTTGGGTGGGAGCCGGGCCGCGTCCGAGCCCCCAACCACTCCGATGGAGTTGACTCTCCGCGATCTTTGGGTGCGTGTTTTGGCCATAGCACCCGAGAGGATCGGTAAAAACGACAGCTTCCTGCAGCTCGGCGGCGACTCCATTGCTATCATTCAACTGGTCCAGCTGGCTCAGCAGCAAGGCCTCAACCTCAGTGCCGCTGCCGCCTTTGAAAATCCCGTGCTTTCGCGCATGGCCGCAGCCATAGAGCAACAAGAACTTCCCGAGGAGTCAGACCTCCCCGGGCTTACCGCCGCGGAAAATCAAGACGCCTACGATGAACTCCGCGAGGAGGCTGCAGAGCAGTGTCAAGTCGGCATGGAAAAGGTCGAGCAGGTCTTCCCCTGCACGCCGCTCCAGGAGGGGCTGGTCGCCATCTCGCAGACGCAGCCGGGATCCTACATGGCGCGCTTCATACTCGAAATGACGCCAGCCCTGGACGTGACCCGCTTCAGGGACGCCATGGCAGCCATGGTGGCCGCCTGTGAGAACATGCGCACGCGCGTCGTCATCGCCGGCGAGTCACACATGCAGGTGGTCGTGGATGAGCCCATCCGCTGGACCGAGCTGAGCGGCTCGTGCCTGTCGGACGTGCTCAGCGGCCACCCCGTGCCTCACGTCAGCTACGGCGGCCCGCTGTCGTTTTTCGCCCTGGCCGTCGCGGAGCCGGAGAATAAGAGATACTTGGTCTGGGACATGCACCACTCCGTCTTTGACGCGTGGTCGTTAGCGTCCATGATGGACATCTTCCGGCGCGCGTTTGCCGGCCAGCACATCGATCAGCCGGCTTCGTTTGCTGATTACGTCCGGTATACTCTGCGAAGCCCTCGAGATGCCGCCGAGAGCTTTTGGCAGTCGCAGCTCGCAGGTGCTAGTTCCAACAAGTTCCCAGCGGTGCCGGCGAGCGTGCGCGCCAGCGGTGTGCGTCCCGACAAGACCATGACGTGGCGCTTCGACGTGGCCGGTCGACTGAGCACCGGCTCCGACTGCACCGTCCCCACCATTCTCCGCGGCGCCTGGGCCCTCCTGCTTGCCAGGTACCTCGACGCGGATGATGTCGTCTTTGGCACCACCGTGTCTGGCCGCAACGCTCCGGTAAAGGGCATCGCTAAGATACTCGGCCCTACAATCGGCACTTTGCCAGTGCGTGTCCGAGTGGGCCGTGGTAGTGGCGGCGAGACCATGGAAAACAAGAACGGCACCGTTTCCGAGTTTTTGACCAGTATGCAGAAGCAGTCAAACTCCATGATCCCCTACGAACACACGGGCTTGCAGACCATCGCCAGGCTGAGCGCCGAGGCCCGGGACGCGTGCGACTTCCACAGTCTCTTGATCATACAGCCGGCCATGAACGTACTCGACGGCGTCGGCGCCGACGTGACAGCTGCAGAGGAGGAACTGAGCAACGGCATCCGCTTCGTCGACGGGACGACGGAAAACCAAAACTACCACGTTTACCCGCTGGTTCTGCAGTGCATGCTGGCGAGCGGTGGGAACGTCGAGATTCGTGCGACTTATGACGAGCGCGTCCTTTCCCAGGCGCAGATGCAAGCTCTCTGCAGGGATTTCGAGAGGATAACTAGCCAGCTGGTGATTGGCGATAACGGAAGTAGGAGAGTGGAGGAGATTTGGCCCGAGGGTGGGATTGAAGTGCCTGCGTGGACCAACGGACAAGACGCCATCGCTGCCGAAAACGAAATAAAAGCTGGCAAGACCACGGGCGCCGATTTCAAGGCGCCATCGAGCCCGGTCGAGTCGGAACTCCGCGACATATGGTCATCGGTACTTGGCCTGGACGCGGAGACCATCGGGATCAATGACAATTTCTATCACCTGGGCGGAGACTCGATCAGGGTCGTCACCATGGCCAAGAAGGTACGGGAAAAGTACCAAGTGAGGCTCAACCTCGCCCGACTCAACAGCAGCGGGGTCACTATTCAGCTGCTGGCTATGACTATCAAAGAGTCCAACGGTGGCAGCAAGGCAGTAAGCATCGGTAGCAACGTTGACCTCATGATCGAGGTCGATGAAGCCGTCAAGATGGCCATGGGTGAAACGGGCAAGGATCCTTCTTCGACTTCTCCTTGCGATCCGTCAACCATCGACCCCATAACATCACTCCCAGACCAAGCTTCAGTATTCCTGACGGGAGCCACCGGGTTCTTGGGTACGGAAATATTGCGTCAACTACTTTTGTCGCCCAAAATTAAGCACATTATCACGCTCGTACGCGCAGCTTCTTGCCACAAGGGCCTCGAGCGCATTACTCAAACAGCAGAAATCGCCGGGTGGTGGACGTCAATCACTCCCGACCTCCTCACCAAGCTCGAGGTCTGGACCGGCGACCTCGGCCACCAACAGCTCGGCCTGTCCACCGCGCAGTGGGATGTTCTCGGAACCAACGTCGACGCCATCATCCATAACGGCGCCACGGTCAACTGGAACGCCGACCTCGCCACGCTACGCGCTCCAAACGTCTCCTCCACCTCGGCTTTGCTCAACACCGCCCTCTTCTCCCCCGCCGCCCGGGCCAAGATGGTCTTCGTTTCGGGTGGTCCCAAGGGTCTGGACACCCAGGCCGACCGCACCGCCGCCGCGAGCCTGCTCTCCGCCGAGGGGGTGACAGGGTACATGAGGTCCAAGTTTGTGGCCGAGAGCGCCGTCTGCGAGGTGGCGTCGCACTTGGGCGCAGCGCAGAACCGCACCTCGGTGGTCAAGCCCGGCCTGGTCATAGGATCCGAGGCCGGCAGGGGCGTCGCCAACACTGACGACCTCGTCTGGAGGGTCGTGGCCGGTGCGTGCGCCATCGGCGCGTACCCAGTTGAACCCGAGTCGCACTGGATGTACGTGGCCGACTCGGCGGCCGTGGCTCGCGCCGTGCTGGCGCAGGTGTTTTCGGCCGAGGCGGTCGAGACGTTTGTCGACCTCCAGGAGGGAGTTTCGGTTCCCAAGTTCTGGGCCTCTGTCAACTATGCCCTGGATGCATCGGAGCCCCTGGTGCCTTTGTCCTGGGAGGAGTGGACGAAAAAGGTGCTGGTTGACGTCGAGGCCGTCGGCACCAAGCATCCGCTGTGGGCGGTGCAGCATTTCATGACCGGAGGAGGTCTCGGCGTGCCAGTTTCCGAGCGGGAGAGGAGTGCCCGCTCGAAACGTCCTGTGGAGGTCGCGGGAATTGAAGGGGCCATTGTCAGCAACATGAGGTACCTGCAAATGGTCGGTTTTATCGGCAAGGCCGCACATCTTGGGAACGGCGTGGAAGCGGGTGTTATTGGCCGGTCAGGTCTGTAAACGCAAGGGTCTGGTTTATTTTGTGCTGTTTTTTTATTTGATCTCATCTTCATGATTTTCTTTTTGTCATTTGCTTTTCCCAATATTTGTGTTTATTTTGGTTTTATTCTGCTCTATGGCGTATTCGCACCTATCATACTTGATAAAGATTTTCTATATACCTTACTTACCTAACTACCTAGATACCAACTCAGTCTCCATATTGTGATTACTTGATTTGCTTAGGATTATCTAAGTCGCGTTTACTATTTTGTTTCACCGTTCAGTTGAATCTCGAAAGATGCACTTACGTTCTGTAATCTAGACTAGACCTAGAAAATATTACTTGCAAAGTTAAAAAATTACACGGAAAATGATGGAACATTATTTGCGACCGCCTGTAGCTAGGGCAAGATGATGGGAAATTCCAATTGAGGAAAATTCATCAGTCGGTACTGAAGATGATTCGAAAATTGGTGGGCCTCGCGGCCCTCGCCTACGATGTTTATGAGTTGCTTCGCCAGTACCTACCTACCTACCTACCTTAGGTATGCCTTGACTGTTGCCGCTGGGTTCGAGGACTTACATAGCTGAATTATGCCCCGCCGGCTGTTGCTGATAAGCTTTGTGTCAGAGGGGCTTTGATTTACTAATACTCTGGGGGTAAGCGCTAATCAGACCAGGACAGGGACCAGACTGAGACAGTGGGGTGCAATTGGATGACATTGGATGCAAAACTCCACTGTCAAGGTTCCAAACATGAATTGTTTAAGCCATTCACAAACAGCTTGCGGGCGGGAGCCATTTAAAATTCCCATACGGCAACACAACCAATTGAAACAGCACCCAAAACCGTCGGCTAGTTTGTTCAAGTCAACTAAATCCAAGCATTTATGTTGGCAAGACACATTCCCAAACTCAGACATCAGTTCCGCACATCGTTGCATTTCACATCCTCACGCTTCGTCAGCAAAATGGTGAGCAATTTAAACAGATAGCATCACGCACGAATAGCGCTTTGTCGGCCTCGGTCAAGAAACTAACGCGCAACTCAGACAGCCACCATACCGCTGTACCAGCGCGACGAGTCGCTACGGAGCCACGTCACCAAAATAACCTCGGTGCGACCCGTGTCGGCCCTCTCTGAAGAGAACAAGCTACTTTTCAAGCAGGCCACCACCGGAGATTTGGTGGTGGTGACCGCCGAGACTATATTTTACGCCCAGGGCGGCGGCCAGCCCTACGACACGGGCGTCATGCGAGGCAGCACCGGTGCCGAGTTCCGCGTCACGGCCGTGCGCAATGCGGTCGACGGCGGCGAGATCCTCCACCTGGGCAGCTTCGACGGGCCAGGACAGTTCGTAGCAGGCGAGGAGGGCGTCGAGCAGGTTGTCGACGACGCGCGCCGCACGCTGCACTCGCGCGTGCACACTGCCGGACACCTGGTGGCGCTCGCGGTGCGCCACATGGCCGACAGCATGCCCGCGCCCGTGGTGGAGCTCGGGGCCTCGCACGCGCCCGAGAGCGCCTTTGTGAACTTTGAGGGCACCATCGACGGGTCGTGCAAGGACGTCGTGCAGGCCAAGGTCGACCAGTTCGTGGCGGCCGCCCTGCCGGTCAAGGTCTACTTTTGGACGGAGGAGGAGCTGAGGGCGAGGTGCGCGACCGTCCCGCAGGCGGTCGTCATGCCCAGCGACGGCGGGCTGGTGCGGGCGGTGGATATCGAGGGCGCCGGGGCGTACCCTTGTGGTGGGACGCATGTGGGGGACACTGGGCTCGTGGGCAGGGTCACGGTGAAGAAGATTTCAAGGTCAAAGGGGAACAGCAGGGTCTCGTACAGCGTAGAGTAATTAACATACGCGGTTTGTAGATGAGCCTATTGACCTACGTGTTTACGTGTAGGGCTTGTATCGTAGGAGTCATATGTAAAAAGATGAATTGATTGCATGAGTAAACCTACGGTAGTCTACTTGGTAGATTTACAGGTACACAGGCCGTTCCCCTTTTTGGTCCCCATAGGTCGATGGATCCAATCAAAACCTGTAAAACGACTTACTAAGGTCTGGAGTAATACGCGTGTTTCCTATCTAGGTATAATAAATAACTCGCTCACCACGTAATCGGCACACCCCTACAGAACAATTTCCGACAGCTACTGAGAGGCACCTCAATCCACCAATTTCCAGCAGCAACGAATGCTAAACTCTCGGTCAAAAATGG
Organism: Pyricularia sp. CBS 133598; assembly: GCA_004337975.1. NCBI lineage: Eukaryota > Fungi > Ascomycota > Sordariomycetes > Magnaporthales > Pyriculariaceae > Pyricularia > Pyricularia sp. CBS 133598. The sequence goes on from RRCJ01000012.1 coordinate 138,335, forward strand.
CTGCAGTTAGCATTTCGGTGAAGCTTGTGTCGGATAGCCCAATTCCGCAAGGGATCGAGGTCGGCAAACACCACCAGAAGAATGGGACTTTCCAAAACCCCTGGGCAAGCTGGCTGCCCTGGGATCCAGAGGCAGTCAAAGCTCACTTGATGAAGTACACACATTTTTTCCCGTTCCGATTCGCTCTCAAGAACACTCATTTATATTAACGCACAAGCAGGCGGAAATGGGGAAGCACTTGGACGCAGTAGGTTTCCATACTCGATGCAAGCTTGATCAAGGTATACCCCAAGAAGCAGCGGAAGGAGAACAGTCAAGCTGACTACTTCAAAAAAAATCCCAAAGTCCATCCGTAGCACATGCAGAAATGCCAGTGATGCAACCCAACCTGCACAAACAGCGCACTACGGCAGATGTGGGTGAGCTGCGCGCCACCTGGCTCGGCCACGCATGCTACCTAGTCGAGTTCCCGTCCGGTTTGCGGGTATTGTTCGACCCAGTAATGACGGACCGCTGCTCACCAGTGAGCTTCCTTGGCCCGAAAAGGTTTACCAAGGCGCCGTGCACTATCGGCGAGATACCCATTGTTGACCTTGTCGTCATTTCTCACAATCATTATGACCACGTATGTGCCTGCGGCGCGTATTTTTCAAGTTTCTTCTTTCTGGAACCAGTCAACGGCTAATAGTCAAATTAGATGAGCTACCCAACCATCGCAGAGATCCACAAACATCACCCGCACGCGCACTTTCTTGCGCCCCTTGGCAACGCCGACTGGTTTAGGTCCTGCGGTATTACGGCGGTAACGGAGCTAGACTGGTGGCAAGAGGCAGACGTGATGATCACCGGGCAGTCACTCGGCGTGCCCAGCATCTCGGCGCGCCTGACCTGCCTCCCAGCACAGCACAACTCGGGTCGTACGCCCTTCAACACGGACCGGACTCTGTGGGCTTCGTGGGCCGTCGGATCGGGCGGAGCAAAGGTGTTTTTCGCCGGTGATACCGGCTACCGAGCTATTCCTCACGCCGTGGCAGCCGCCGCTGAGGCCGCACGCGTCGCCGAGGCGGAAGCTAAAGGTAAGACCGAGGTTGACGCGGACTTTGAGGACGAGTACTACGATTCACACGTGGACGAGCTGCCGCCTCCCTGCCCGGCGTTTGCGCAGATCGGAGAGCTCCACGGGCCTTTTGCGCTGGGTCTGCTGCCCATCGGGGCCTACGAGCCGCGTGGGCTGATGGCGAGCATCCACGCCAGCCCCGCGGACGCGGTGGAGATCTTCCGGGACACGCGGTGCGGGCGCGGCCTGGCCATGCACTGGGGCACGTGGGTTATGGGGGACGAGGATGTGAGGGACCCACCGAGGCGGCTGCGGCTGGCACTCGCGAGGAAGGGAATGCCCGCTGAGGGTCTGTTTGACGTGTGTAAGCTGGGGGAGACGGTTACGGTTCCGGTGGGGCCGCCAGGAGGACAGTAGGGGGTGATCTGGGCAGCGGGCATGTTTATTGTTGCTGACAATCCCTGTTCTGTGCATCATGTAATACATGTGTACCTCGTTCATTGGTGTTTGATCTTGCCTACCCACTCCCTGTCATGTTAAAAATATTTTTTATTCATTATTATGGTTTACCCTTTTATCCTTTAAGTTTTCATTGGACGTTCTAATTACAGTCAGTGTCATTATTATCCTGCCTCTTACAGCTTGTACTTGGCGCCAAAGCCGCATTTCTTCGTCTCAGCCATGTTGAACGACAAGAATCCCATCAAAGTACAATCAGCACCACGCGGCCAGGCCATCCGACCGACGCCGCTCTTGCTGATCCACGACGGCGGCGGTACGACCTTTAGCTATTTCTCCCTCGGCAGCCTGGGCCGCGATGTTTTGGCTCTCCACAATCCCAAATACTTCACTTCGGAGCAATGGGACGGTGGCATTGACGAGATGGTGAAGCACTACATCGACCTGATCAAAGGTGCTGGCATTCGTGGCACCATCTTCCTAGGCGGTTTGTAACCCTTTTTCTTTCCTTTCCTGCCCCCAACACCTTTTTAAACAAACAGAAATATCGGACTAATGCAAAATGCTATATAACACAAGGCTGGTCACTCGGAGGCTACCTCTCCATGGCCATTGCCCGGTCCCTCGCCACTGAGCCAAGCTCGCGTGTCCGCGTAGCGGGCATCCTGCTCATGGACTCGCCCTTCCTCGTGTGTGGCGCCAAGTTGCCCAGCGACACCCCAGCACCGGACGTACAGCTGCCAGAACTTGTGCAAAAGTCCCTGGACAACTGCCACGAGATGCTGCACGACTGGGAGCTTCCAGCATGGGGCGCACCGGCGTGCGGCGGCAAGAGCGTTCGCTTCACGACGGAGAAGCGCGCCAAAAGCTTTGTGGTCCCCAGCAAGTCGGCCATGTACAAGCCGATGGATAAAGAGTGGATCTCGGTCGAAACTGGGAGCTTCGAGGGTCCCGAGCCGCAGCAGGGAAAAGCGGCGCTAGCAGGCAGGGCGATACTACCGCCGGGCGTCTTGCTGCGGAGCGTAGACCGCGCGCCCCCCAAGGGTGGTGACAAGGGTGTTCCCTGCCGTGTGGACGTGTTCCGAGACGAGGCGCTGCTGGGTTGGGATCATAAACACCTAGCGTTCATCAAGGCCGTCATTGATACGCCGTCGCACCACTATGGGCTATTCAACCAGGAAAATGTGAGTTTGTCCCCTGTTTCCTACATGCTGGAGATTAGAAAGACACTAACATTGAAAATTTGTGGAGATGGCGCATGTGACTGCAACTGTCAATAATGCCTTGGAGATTCTCACCACGATCCGATCGGTTATGTAGGTAAATTACTCAGTCCGTGGGTGATGTGGCTTACTATCCTGGGTCCACATCGGTAGTATTATTCTTTGTACAACGTACTTTGTTTATTATCTTTGATCTACGCTTTGTGGGATCCGGAAAATAAAACTCTTATCCGTTCCATTTATGGTTAATGACCCAAAAATGGCATTGGTTACCGTTGTTATGGAATTAAGCATTAAATTTGCGTTAATCTCGATTGGGACTTGAAAGTAATTTTAGGGTTGTATTTCTGCAACCTGCAACCAACAATCAACTGCCTGCACGTAGTGGCATTACCTTTGTTCCAAGCCTCTTAGATACTTCTCAGACCAAACTAGAAGCTTGCAGCTCTCCTTTGAAGAAGAAAAAAAAGGAAGACAAGTAAAATGACTCCGTCCGCAACCCTACCGGAAGAGACCCAACTGCAAGGTCCCAAGGTGGCCGCCGGAGAGACGGAGATGGAGTGTCAACTTCACGAGCTCAGCCTGGGACCCAATCCATTGACGGGTGCGTCCGAGTCTAAAAACGGCTTTTGAACAGCCATGTGCCGGTAGAATGGGAAGCTGATAAGCGCAGGCATCCCGAATTTTGATACCCATCAGAAGCACAGGGAGCACATATTAGTGCATATGGCCGCCGCATTTCGCAACTGGGCGCGCGTTGGCTTCACCGAGGGCATCTCGGGCCACATCAGTGTGCGAGACCCGGAGTATCCAAACTACATATGGATGAACCCGATAGGAAAGCATTTTGGGCTGCTGAACGCGAGTGATATGCTTTGCTTGGATATTGATTCTGGAGTTGTTGTTGGTGGGAACCGTGTACGTGCTTTCTTTCTTTCTTTCTTTTTCTTGTCCTCTTTTTCTCTTCACACTTAAAAAAAACCCCGACCTGACACTCAAATACACTACCGCAGACCCGCCCGGCAAACAAACCCGGCTTCCACATCCATGCCGAAATCCACAAAGCCCGCGCCGACGTCCACGCAATCTGCCACGCGCACACCATCGCGGGTCGTGCCTGGGCGGCGCTGGGGAGGCCGCTCGAGATGCTCACCCAGGACATCTGCGACCTGTTTGGCGAGGCCCTGGCGACGGACACGACCTATGGCGGCATCGTGACCGCCGAGGCGGAAGGGCGGCGTCTGGCCTCGGTGCTGGGCCCGCGCGGCAAGGCCGCCGTCCTGCTCAACCACGGCCTGATAAGCGTGGGTCACACGGTCGACGAGGCGCACTTCTTGTTTGGGCTTTTGGATCGCAGCTGCGACATCCAGCTGCGCGTGGAGGCGGCATGTGCTGCGAATCCCGGAATGAAAAAGCGCATCGTTCCGGACGAGTTGGCCTTGTCCAACTTTCGCATGGCGGGCGAGAAGAACTGGCTGTACGTCGAGGCGCAGAACGATATTGAGTATGAGATCGTGACGGCTGGTGAGGTTATTTCGGCTGGGGTGGAGAACATGCGCGTGGATGACGTGCAAACTTGAGGGTGGTTTGTTGTTTTCTCAATATGATTGTTGTTTTTAACTGTTACTGGGAGAGGCGTTTAAAGTACAAGTTTCTATTACAATGTTAAGCCGTAAATTCTATACCAAGAGTCTAGGAAAAATAACCCAAACAAATGCGTCTAATACCAAAAGAAAAACAAAAAAAAAAAAACAATAAACACACAAGGCCGAATCAAAAGCTTAACGTCTGGTCTCAGTCTACAGTGACACCAAAAAGCTCCGCAACTGTGTCCTTCATCTCCCTCAGCTGCCTCTCCTCGGCCTCCTTCAAATCGGCCTCGAAGCCGTCACCGTAGCCAAAATACTGTCTGATCCGGCTCCAGTTGTACGCCACGTCCAGCATAGCCAGGGTGAACCTGCCGCGTATCGTCCGCCAGCTGGTTCCGACGAAGCCGGTGATGCCGACGTGGCCCCTGCCGCGCTCCAGCTCGTCCTCCTGCAGGGCACGCATGGCGCAGAGCCCAATTAGCTTGATGCGGTTCACGGGGTCGCCGAGGAAGCGGTTGCTACCCTGCACCAGGGCGATGTTGCGCTCCAGGAATAGCAGCTCGCGGGGGAACTTGCCCTCCTCGCCAAAGTAGGCGCCCGCCTCCCGGGTGATGCGGTCCTGTCGCTCCTTGGTCGTCTCCTCGGTCCGTTTCTTTCCCGTGCCGTCCTGGCCCTCGGCCTTCTTGAGGGGGCGGTACATGGACGCCTCGGCCCACGCGTCTACGTTGTCCATGCCCCACTCGGCCGACACTTTGTTAAGCGCCGCCTCGTCGCCTGTAACCATGGCCTCCCAAAAACGTGCGTATTGTCGTCGCAGGTCGTCAGACAGCGTGAGGTACAACCCGTGGTCGAGCAGCACCACCTGCGCCCGGCCGCGCTTGGACGGGTGTTGCCGAACCAGGATGTTACCCGGATGAGGGTCGCAGTGCACAAAGCCCCAGCGGAACATTTGCACCGAGAATAGCTCTATAACGGTACGCATTACGTCGTCCAGCCGGAGGCCGAAGCCGCCCTTGTTTTCGGTTCCCGCGGGAGGAGGAGACGGGGCGGGTGCGGCGGTCATCTTGTCCTTGTCCCAAAGGGTAACGCCGTGGATCCACTCCGTCGTGTAGACATGCTCGGTGGTCAGGTCGCGGTAGACCTTGGGGATGTGCACGCGGTCCCCGAGGCTCGGATCGTCGGCGAGCAGCTCGGTCATGCGCTCAGCGTTGGCGGCCTCGTTCCGGAAATCCGTCTCCTCCATAACCCTCTGGGCCACGAAATCACCAATGGTGGTGACGGGCAGGCCGGTCGACCACGCCGTCCACTTGGCCATGACACTAAGCGCCCAGAGGTCCCACGAGACCTGCTTAGCCACCTCGGGCTTCTGCACCTTCACCGCGACCTCCCTGCCGTCGGCCAGCCGCGCGTAGTGCACCTGTGCAATCGACGCCGACGCCTTGGGGGCCTTTTCAAAAAAGCCCGACGTTCCAGGTGAAGCGTTGCTGACATCATGCCCCTCCTCGACTATTTGCACGCCAAAAACCTCCTCGACTCCGCGGCCGTCAAAGTCTCGGCGCACCACCTTTTCGATGTCCTTCCATGAGGCCTGCGGCGCGTCGTCAAACATCTCGCCAAACAGGCGCTGGTACTCCTCGGGTAGCACGCCGCCCTGCATGGCGAGGGCCTGGCCGAATTTGGTATACAAACCACCGTTCCGCTTCAGCATGGCGACGACGCGCTCGGCGTTGCGGCGGTGCAGGGCGGTCTCGTGGGATTCCTTTGCCGCCGGTGAGCCGCTGGTGTAATGGGAGCCGCCGATCCACGAGTCTCGGCCAAAATTGAGCCTATAATCCAACCCAACGAGCGCCAACGTGGCGTAGGCGTCGGCGGTGCGGATGGTTGAGCTGCCCAAGACCCATTTGTCGAAATAGTAGTCGCAAATGGCCAGCTCGACGAAGATGATGGCGGCATGGTGGTACCACTTGAGCCTTTTGTTCCATTCCGATATCTTTTCGTGCCATTTCTTCTCGCCCTTGTCGACGGGTGGTTCAGTTTTGGCGGCGGGAAGCCCGTCGGACGTCGAGGCGAAGCGCACACCATGGGGATGTGCACGCGCCGAAAGTGTCGTCCGCAGTCCGGTAGAAAATCGGCTCGGGATCGTACCTGGCACCTGCACTCTAACTCTAGAACTAAACCCGGCGCGGCAAACTAGCGCCGGCCGGATGTGGTGGAAGGGGGGCATCACGTGATACGGAAGGGGGTGGGGGGAGGGCGTTGAATTCAATCGAGACAATATTGGATGGAGTAGGTAAGGTAGGTAAGGTACAGTATGTAGGTAAAAGTTAGGTACCGTAGGTAAATGCAAAGACTCAGTGTATGGTGGTCACTGAATTACTCACTAATTGGCACGCACAGCATCAATGAAGGAACAACAATCATGCAATTGCATTTTTGCCAGGGCGCCCGCTGCTGAGGGTGGTCTATTTCGTTTGCAGGGCGTATCGTAAGCCCGGAACCAACCACCAACAAACCCGAACCATCCCGAGGGTCTCGTGTCGTGTCGTTTCCCTCTCTCTTTTTTTCTCTCTCCTATCTTTTTTCTTTGCAAATAATTCAACACCAACATCCATACATAATGCTCTTATTGGGTCGCTTCGAAAATGAAAACGGGGTCTTCATGCATAGAGTTTAAATTAGTGTTCCCATTCAGGTGGAGAAAGGTCTGACTGTCTGGCTTACTGTCCAAATCCCCACAATACGCCCGCTTGCCCATTCAATTCACTTGCCTCCACTGCTTGGCCCGACTGACAATAGTCTGAGTCTGAGTCTGAGCAGCTAGCTATTCGTCTGTCTTCCTTTCTCTGCTTCTCTAGTGCTTAGACGGAGCAAGCAGTGCGACGCTAATCTCATTCCGGCGGAATCTGCGTGTCGGCGTTTATTTTTGTCTTATCGGGTCGCCGTGCATGATCAATCGCGTTCCGTGACATTTGATTGCATCGCTCCCGATCATGTCGACATTCGGACCCGAGCCGGCCTGCCCAGTATCCATCGACCGATCTTTTGGACCCTGGGCTGGGCCGGAGTGCCGCGGAGGTTTCGACTTTACGCTTCTCTTTGAAGAAAGCATCCTTTCGATACCAGTGTCGAGCATCTTTTTGCTGTTCTTCCTACCCGTCGAATTAGTTCGCTTGGCTGCCCAGCCTGTCAAAGTTTCTGGCGGCCTGTTGGGCTGGCAAAAAACAGTATGTTGTATCAAATCCTTCAGTACCCATCCACCTCTTGACTGACGTTCTTCTTCCATCTCCTCTTTGCTTGATTTCTTTTCTTTTTAGCTCGCATCAATATGCTACCTCGGTCTCAGTGCCGCCCTGCTCGGCTTGTGGGCTAGTGACCACGGTTCCGGTACCACGCAGACCATCACTACCATCCCCAGCGCTGCTCTTACGTTTGTATCGTCTGTGGCCTACGCCATCCTGTCATGGCTTGAGCACGGCCGGTCCATCCGGCCGTCCTCCTGCCTTTCCGCATACCTCGGCGTATCCATCCTCTTTGACTGCGCTCGGGCCCGTACTCTCTGGATGCTCGGGGACTCTCGAACCATCCCGGCCGTTTTCACTGCATCGTTGGCCATTCGCGCCATCATGTTGATCCTCGAGTCAACGGAGAAGCGTTCCATCCTCCTGCCAGAGCTCAAGGGGTGCTCGCACGAAGTGACCAGCGGCCCGCTAAACAGGGGCGTCTTCTTTTGGCTTTCCACCTTGTTCCTCAGGGGTTACAGCAAGGTCTTGTCCCTCAACGACCTGTACCCCCTCGACGAGGCCATGGTCTCCGAGGTCTTGTATGGACGCCTGGCCGAAGTTTGGGACAAGGTTCCAGACCGTGCCGCCCCCGGTGCTCTTTTCAACGCTTGGCTGTCGGCCTTTGGCGGCCCGGTGATGGCCGCTGTTATTCCCAAGCTGCTCCAGATCGGCTTCACATATGCCCAGCCATTTTTGATCACCGCCGCCATCGAACTCGCGGTTACGCCTCAAGACGAACCCAACAACAATAGAGGATACGGCCTGATAGGGGCTTACTTTCTGGTGTATACCGGTATAGCTGTTAGTTCCAACTGCATTCCCCAGTCCCCAGCTTCTGGCGCCAACTACTGTCGTCAACCTTTGACTCACTCCCCACCCCCAAAAGACACAACTATATAACCCAAAATACTAAAACAATTTTTAGGTGACAACCGGACAATACGAATGGCGAATGTACCGCGCCGCGTCCATGATGCGAGGCAGCATGGTGCCCCTCATCTACCAAAAATCTCTCCAGCTTGACAGCACCACGTCCACCGTCGCCCCCTCGGCTGCCTTGACCCTGATGAGTACCGACATAGAGACCATCGCCAACGGCATTGTCCAACTGCACGAAACATGGGGCAGTCTCGTGGAGATTGCACTGTCCATGTACCTAATCTGGAGGCAGCTCGGGGCCGCTTGCGCCATGCCCATCGCCCTTTCCATCGCCGTCATGGTCGGTACCGGATTCCTCGCCGTGCCTACGGGCAAGCACCAGGCGTCTTGGATACAAGCGTCACAGAACCGAGTTGAAGCCACCTCCAAAACCCTTGGAAGCATCAAGTCGCTCAGGATATCCGGCCTCAACGACATGGCGTTTTCCGTCATCGCCAAGCTGAGGTCCAAGGAGCTGTTGATTTCAAAACAGTTTAGGGTCCTTTTGGGCACTTCATTAATGCTGGCCATCTGCACCCCCGTCCTCGGTCCCGTCGTCACCTTTTCTACCTATGCCGGCATTGCTTCCAAGAGCGACGGCAGCTTCACCATCGCCCAGGCATTTACGGCCTTTTCCCTCATCGTCCTTCTGAACAAACCTCTCGCTGCCATTATTTCTGCGCTTCCCCTCCTCGCCGGAGCCATGGCCTCGTGTCAACGCATTCAGGATCACCTCAACGTCGGAGAAAGAAACGACAAGAGGACTCCGGCAGGGCAAGATTCCAACCGAAGCCGCGGCGGGATACAGACCCGGGAGTCCAAATCCACCAAGCATCTCCTGGAGGGAAACAGCCCCGACGACCAGTACGAGCTCGCCGAGACCATTCGAGCTGGCAGCGACAGCATATCCACGGATAATGCCGATGTCATGGTTGCTCTTCAGGGCAAGTGTTCCTGGAAGGAGGACACCGAGCCGGTCATCGACATCCAGGAGGAAGTGCACATTCCGCGTCGGGCGTTGACCCTGGTCTTGGGACCCGTCGGCTGTGGCAAATCGACCCTCCTCAAAGCTCTCTTGGGCGAGCTTTCCCTGTTCGATGGAACGGTCCGTACCTACTATTCGGGCGTTGCCTACTGCAGCCAAAACGCATGGCTGCCGAATCTCAAGATCCGTGACATCATTATCGGCCACTCCACATGGGACCAGACGTGGTACGACGCCGTCGTCAAGGCCTGCGCGCTGGAGACCGATATGGCAAACTGGCCGCAGGGAGATCAAACACCCGTCGGGACCAAAGGCATGTCGGTCAGCGGTGGCCAAAGTCAGCGCATCTCCATCGCCAGGGCCGTGTATTCAAGAAAAGACTTCATCGTGTTGGACGACGTCTTTAGCGGCCTCGACTCCAACACCGAGCACCTTATTTTCCACAACCTGTTTGGTGAGAATGGGCTGCTTCGCAGCGCCAGGGTCACCGTGGTTCTCGCAAGTTCCAATGCTTACCGTGTGCAGGATGCCGACGCTGTACTCGTCCTGAACGAAAAGGGGCAGGTGCGATTTTTCGGAACACCTCAGGAACTGGAGCCAACCGTGGACATTGGGGCTAGATCAGGTGCAGGCAAGGCCCGCGCAGAGGCCCAGAAAGCAGAGCCGAGCGCCGTCGAGCTGGTTCCCGTACTGGCCAACGCTGACGAGATCGAAGCCGCCGCCAATGCGGCAAGGCAGCTCGGCAACCCGGCCGTCTACAAGTTCTACGGGCAAGCGGCCGGCAAATTCGTCATCATCACCTTTGCCTTGTCCATGCTTGTCTTCGCCTTTTGTGACGCCTTCCCGAGCGTCTGGCTGAAGTGGTGGGCCGAGTCGGCAGACCCCCTCTCCGGCCTGGGCAAGTGGATCGGCGTTTATGTGGCTCTCGGCATCGGTGCCGTCGTCGCCTGCCTCATCGGCACCTGGCAGCTATTGATCGTTGTTATCAACCGTACCGGCCTTTACTTCCACGACGTGCTGGTCGAAAAGGTCTCGCGCGCACCCATGTCTTTCCACACAACCGTAGACAGCGGTGTGACTGTTAATCGTTTTAGCCAGGACCTGCAGCTTATCGACATGGAGCTCCCCGTCGCGGCGCTGGGGACCGTTTTGGCCCTCTGCTTCGGCGTGGCGCAGTTCCTCCTGATATGCGTGACGTCGCGATACTTGGGCATCACCATCCCCTTTTTCTTTGGCTCTCTCTACCTTGTGCAGCATTTCTACCTGCGCACGTCGCGGCAGATGCGGCTGCTTGACATTGAACTGAAGGCGCCCCTGTACTCTCAATTTATCGAGACCATCGACGGCCTGGCCACGATCCGCGCCTTCGGCTGGGAGGACGGCAGCGTGAAAAGGAACATGGCGATCCTGAATGATTCCCAGCGGCCGTCGTACATTCTCTACTGCCTGCAGCGCTGGCTAGTCTTCTCGGTGGACATGCTTATCATGTTTCTGGCCTTGATCCTGATTATCCTCACGACGACGCTCCGCCAACAAATCGGCCCGGGATTTATCGGTATTGCGCTGAGCAACATTCTAGCTTTTAGCGCGACTATGAAGTCAACTATAACTTCGTGGGTGAACTTGGAAGTTTCCCTCGGCGCCGTGTCCCGCATCCGCTCCTTCGCGCTCGACCTTGAAACCGAGCTGCCCGAAAAGCTACCCGAGGCTTGGTCCGAGCCGAGCGGTGCGTCCTGGCCCGCCCACGGCGCACTGGAGCTCCGCGGCTTGGCGGCCTCGTACCCTTCCTCGGGCCGCGTGCTCAACGACATTAGCCTGTCGGTCCAGCCGGGACAAAAGATTGGCATTTGCGGCCGCACCGGCAGCGGCAAGTCCTCGCTGACAATGTGCCTGCTGCGCATGATGGACCTGGACGACGGTGCCATCCTGATCGATGGCGTCGACACCGCCACCCTGCCGCCAGACTTTGTGCGCTCGCGGCTCGTGGCCATCCCGCAGTCCGCCTACATTTTCGACGGCACCGTGCGCCTCAACGTGGACCCGGCCGGCGCCGCTGCTGACGAGGAGATCGCCACCGTGTTGCGAGAGGTGCGGCTCTGGGCCAGGGTCGAGGCCCTCGGCGGGTTGGACGCGACCATCGAACACGGCGTCCTAAGCCAGGGCCAGGCGCAGCTATTGGTCCTCGCCCGGGCCATGCTGAGGAAAGGAACGATTCTGATCTTGGACGAGGCCACGAGCAGGTATGTGCCCACCCCTTTTTTTTTTTTGCCGACATATTATCCCTAAATTTGCGGTATTGTTCATTCCCCAATCTCATATACGTACAAGACTAATATCATCGCAACAGCCTGGACAAGGAAACAAGTGCCATAGTCGACAGCGTGGTGAAGACGTGGTTCGCAGACTGGACTGTGCTCGCCATCGCGCACAAGCTCGATTCCATCCTCGACTTTGACAAGGTTCTCGTCCTCGACGCGGGCAGGGTTATGGAGTTTGACAACCCGAGAAAGCTGCTGGCGACAGAGGGTTCTGTTTTTGGGGATTTGTACAACTTGCATAAGGACTAGGCCATTAGGCGCTGGGCTTATGGATTTGTTGATTCGGCTTTTGTCGCTCGCATTCCACAAGATGAGTAATGCGTGCGTTGTATAACTACGAGGACTCTTCACTCGCTTTTCTTGTAAACAAATCGACTAGGGTCTGGGTATTTCACCACCAAAAATTGCTTCATAATTACTATAGAAATAGCTTTACAATGCGAATAATTACCGATACATGACCTTAGACCACAAACCGTATGGTTGCGGAGCGATATCTGCGGTTTTTATAGGATTGCCGAGGTTTTGACCACACCACCTGCATCTCAAACGCTTTCCACCCAATTCCTGGAGAAATGTCGCAAGCAACTATATGTAAACTGTTCCAAATTTTTCTTTCTTTTCCCACTACCACTAGGGACCAGGAAATCTAATCAAATGCGAGGACGGGTCACTTGGTGCTAGTGACTAGAAAGTGGCTGGGTATCTAGGTATGTATCTATACAATGGATTAGAACCGAACTGCCGGCCGGTTGATATTACCGGGCAATTGTGATGATTGAATACATTATGGGCAGCGGTGGATGCAGAGACGAGTATCCATGGAAGGATATCCCGAGCTTGCTCAACAGTGAATGAGATTAATCGCAGGCTAAAAGACTCTCATCGTATGTAGCATTCTCTATTCCTAGGCTCCTGTTACTTAATACCTTTTGAATGAACCTCGGTCCTCCCATTGCCAGTTATCCATCCACAACTAAAGACTAAAAGCTGATTTGCAGTCCCTCCAACCCACCATTTTCCCTCCATTTCTTCAAAACCTTCGCGTACGCATTTACGCCGGGCATATATATCATTGCTCCCATCATCTTTGGACTGAAGTCTATCTCACCTTTGTCTGTAATGTAGCCAGGCGTGCAACTAGCCAGCGGGGTGGAGTACGCCGCCCGCGAGACGAGCGTCATGGTCCAGGCAGCCTCGGCCTCGTCCGTGGGTTGTATCTTTACTCGACCAGCGGCTAACTTTCCAGCCCGTCGCGTCGCCGCGGCCACCACATGTGCGGTGTGCCGGCCTATAATGTCGATCAGGTACGTGTTGCTGACCGACGCGCCTGTCATCGTCGGTCCAGTTAAGAACAGCTGTATGAGGAAAATGACGCATTAGTACGGTAAAATTATTACAAAATGCATGACGGCAACCTTTGCAAGGTGATAAAGGGGAACAAGAAAAAGTCGTTACGTTTGGAAAGTCCTTAGTCAGTAAGCCATGCAACGATCGTGGCCCAGTTTCCGACTCGAGCCATTTATAATGGAGCGTAATACCGCCGCAGCCGGTAATTGTAGCATTGGACATGCGACTTTGTTCCGCAAAATCTGCGCCTGGTGATCGATATCCGGTCGCAAATATAATAACGTCGAGCTTATACTCTTTGCCATTTGCCACCAAACCTTTACTGGTTGCTTTTTGTACCCCGTAACCATCGGTTTGAACGAGCGTGACGTTGTTTTGGTTGAATATTTGCAGATACTCGTCGTGAAATGTTGGTCTTTTACACCAAACGGGATACCACGCCTTGAGTGCTTCGGCTGTCTTTCTGTCTTTGATCACCTGGTCGACCCGCATTCTTGCCCGTTCCGCCGTGGGCATGTCGAACAACATCATATTTTGTAGATAGTCGGGGAGTTCTTCAAGCGGTAAGGGGTGCTTTGCGTGCTCTCCGCCTGTCAAAACCCTATACGCCTCCAGTTTTGTCCATTCGTCGTCAACTAAATTTTCCGTCACGTCCGCCTCGCGAGCCATCACGCCTGCAAAATTGGCGTTCCGCGCAGTCCACCATCCAGGCCCTGTGGCGACTTTGTTGGCCCACTCGTTGGCATCGTTATCCCTTTGGTTTCGCTCATAGATTGCTGACGGCGTGCGTTGAAACACAACTAGCTCTTTGGCGCATTTTGCAAGCGCAGTCGCGCATTGCACACCCGTTGCCCCCGTACCGATGATGCCAACCCGTTTACCCTGTAACTTGTCGCAATCCGGATCCCCAGGCTTGCCACCGGTGATATCGTACTTCCAGCGGGCAGTGTGCAACGTTTGACCCTCAAACTCGTCAAGCCCCTCGACTTTCGGTATTTTGGGATGGCAAAGAACTCCGTTGGCAAGCACAACGAATTGCGCCGTTGCGGTGAAATTGAAAGGCTTTTTATTTGCACCTCGATCCGTTGTCAACTCAACCGCCCACCGCCTCCGTTCGTCGTCCCAGGTAAAGCTTGTAACGGCAGTTCTGAAAAGCGTGTTGTTTTTCAATCCCCATTTTTCAGCGATACGTATAGCGTGCAGCCGGATTTCTTCGCCTCCAGAATATCGTTGCTTGGGTATATATCCGGTCTCCTCCAACAACGGCAAATAAATGCTCGCTTCGGAATCGCATTGCACTCCAGGATACCTATTCCAATACCACGTCCCACCGACGTCGCCGGCCGTATCCACCAGGCGAATATCGTCAACCGAAAACCCGGCTTCGATTAGACGCACGGCGTACACGAGCCCGCAAAATCCAGCACCCACCACCAGGAATTTAACGTCGTTGCCATTTTCAATGGGCGGCGTTGCAGCGTTGAGCGCCTCGTGATCGACCCACGGATCTTCGATCAGATGCGTAAGGTGCCGCGACGCCTCGCGGGCCTCTTGGTCCTCCTCGAGATCCATATACTGGCTGGTCCCGTCCGGGAGTATCCGTTTTTCCGCCTCTTCTTCATACTTGTCGAAGAGGTCAGAGAGAGCGGCCAAGTCCGGTTGCGGGGCGTTGGCGCCGGCGATGCCGTTGGTGAAGCCATTCAAGGCACTTTCTTCGCTGTCAATTGTTTTAATTTGCATTTTCGTTTTCTAGGATATGATCAATCGCTGTACAGTACTGTGGCAACTTCCCAGTACCTTTGAGCGGAAGTTGTCAAACAATCCAGTCCTTAAATCAATATGTTTTTTGTATATGCCAGGGATGCGGTCTACTTGTTGTACGAATACGCTTCTACGGGTTTGGGGCGATCTACAAAAGCGCAAGTGAATCATCAAGACGTTCTAGCCTTGGGCAACTCGGATTTCCAGTACAGCCGTCTCTAGTGCAAGGTTGAACCGTTAAACGTAAAGGTAGCTGATGTCCCAAGGCTGCAACGGGGAAGCGTAAATGTGCACATTCCCGTGTACTTGCGTACATTCTTAGACTCTGTCCTTTACACTGGCAAAGTCGATGGGATTGCATGTTGATCTGGGTTGAGCCCATGGATCTGTAGAAGTTAGCCGAAGAGGGCAAAGCTTGTGTTTTTACCTTCACATCCTTAACAGTGACTGGATGGAGGGGAGATGAGGCTCCTTAGTTTGGCCAATCTCAACTTTATCGGCGTTGCAACGTGTCAGCGCCGAGTCCCGACTAGGGATGCCGCAGAGATGCCGTATAACCCAATTGGGAATCTACGAAGTAAGGGGGATCTTGTATGCTTACTCTTCCAAAATGTCGTATCTCGTATATCAGATAATTGTTTGTCCAATGTGGCGCTGCCAAAAGGTGCATGGGACATGAACCTGGGGGGGGCGCCTACACTTCAGACTTGGGGCATTTCCCCAAAATAATTTGTGGACAACCTCGACTTTTTCGGGTATCTCAATCCCATGCAATGTCTGGATCCGATATTTGCAACCATGTGGATTGAGCGACCCTGCAACCGAGGACTTCCTGTATAATCACGAACCTATCAAACACACTCTTCTTCATTCACAAAGGATCAAAATTGTTCTGAATGCGTACAGGGCTATATGGACTATCTATCCAATCAAGGTGTAAGTTTTGTCAGATGGGCGAAAGCCTTTGAGGAACGACAAACCGGCGCCGCTATGGTTGATGACGTCGGCTCCGGTAAACAGTGATTCGGCGACGGTTTTGCTGAGATATAGACAGGGAGCGGTAACCGGGGCGGCGAGATCGTCAGCATGGATGGAGACGCGGGGATCGGAGGAGGGGAGCGAGGACGGAGGGGGCTGGTTGCATAAAGCTACCTAGGCAGTGGAGTTGAGGGATGCTGGGCTGTCACAGGAGAAACATGGGGAGTTGCCATCCCAGAAATCCTTGTACGCCCGTCATCTGAATGACTTGAGACGGCGCAGTGACTTTGGGTGCCACGCTACCGGGCACGATGCTCGGGAGTAATTCGATGCATCAGCTGAAAGTGCCAGATGGTTTGTGATTGTAATCGGTAAGTTTTGTGAAACTCAAAATCGAAAGTGTGCCTCAAAGTTTACAAATCTGGCCTGTCTACCTGGTACCCATCCGTATGTATTGGTGTTGATTTCTATTTTCTTCCCATCTCACTCATCCCTTGCTGAGGGCTGGTGGATTCATTCTAGCCAGACAGCTAGCGAGGAATTAGGTTTTATCTAGAAAAAGAGTGTGATATGTCTACTTTGGGGGTTCTCCCGAGTGCTGGAGATGCCAACTTAATTTCAAGATCAGCGGAGTTGGTTTTTATTTTGTCCGGCTGACATCTAGATAAACGATCCTTAAGCGCGATTGTTATATTAGATATATGCTATATAGTTTGAACTTGGTAGGAGTACGATCATGCTGTCGGACCCTTGACCTAACCCTTCTTCTGCCTTTGATTACAAAAGAACTCATCTGTATTCACAGTATATAAAGCACTTTAACCAGGCACCTTAAGTACAACCAGCAAGCAGCTCTTTGGCCCCATTGTTCTCTGCAACTGCCCTACCAATAGCCACCATGCTTGAACACACTATAAAGATCGAGATCGCAGTGCTCTTTGCATTCGCAACATGTTATTACATATACCAATCAATCTTGGAAGCAAGGAAAAGGCCTGCCTTTGCCATCTCAGGCGCGAAGCCGGGCGACTGGTTTCCCCGCCTACAGGCAAAGATACGCAACACTATGGATGGCAGAAAGGCCGTGTTCTTGGCATACGAACACTTTCGTGAAGAACCCTGCTATCTTCCAAGCTTTGGGGGGCTGAAAGGACAAGTGGTACTCCCATTGCAATGGATCAAGCACATTCTAGCCCAGCCCGACCACGTCCTTGACCTTTACGAAATCGGAAAGGAGGCATTACAATTCGATCGAGTTTTTTTCGATAAAAGATTCAGCAACCCGCCTCTACATCTTGATCTTGTCATTAAAGATTTGACAAAAAACATTGTCAATTTAATGCCTACAATGGCCATAGAGACGGAATTTGGTTTTACGGAACAATGGGGACGGCCGGAAGAATGGAGTACGGTTACGGTTTACGATACGGTACAGCAGATCCTGGGCTTAGTAACCAACCGGGTGACGTACGGCCTTTCCATAAGCCCTGACCCCAAACTAAGAAAACAAACGATGAAATTTATTCACAGGGCCTTCGTGGAAGGTAGTATGGTGCACATTCTTTGGAAACCTTTACGACCTTTCCTTGGACCGTTAATCCTACTGCCTCTTTGGCTTTCTATGCGCAAGTTTCGCAACTTGATTGTACCCGAAGTTCAAAAACGACAGGCAGAGCAAAAAGGCCTCGAAACCAAGGGAACCGACCAGCCAAACGACTTTCTGCAATGGGCTATCAATCAGGCAAAAGAACTCAAGGACCCATATTTCTCCAAACCAGAAGTTGTGGCCAATCGTGCCCTGTTCATGAATTACGTTTCAATTCACACGTCGACCTTTACGCTCACACACGCCATTCTGGATTTAGCGTCAGCCGGACAGGAAGTTCAGGAAGAACTACGACAAGAAGTCATTTCAGTACTGGGTTCGTCTAATGGCGAATGGAGTAAAAAAGCCTTGGCTAAGATGGTAAAGGTCGATTCTGTATTAAGAGAGTCGGCCCGCCTCAATACTCTTGTTTGCCTCAGCGGGCTCCGCCTTGTCTTAGCCCCAGAAAGCCTGGAATTGCCCAACGGCATGACCGTGCCCCAGGGCACCCCAATCTCGTTCCAGGCGGCCCCCATTATGGAAAATGAGGATATTTATCCGAGAGCAAACGAGTTTCAACCGTTCCGGTTTGTGCCAAAGGCCAAAAACGACAAAGCGGACGCCCAAGAAGAAAGTCGCGCGCGTACAGCCTTTGCCTGCACCTCGCCTACGTATATGGCATTTGGCCACGGCAAACACGCCTGTATAGGAAGGTTTTTTGCTTCAGCAGAGCTCAAGCTTATACTTGCACATATAGTGCTGCACTATGAGCTTGAAAAGATTGAGAGGCCGCTGGGCAAGTGGTATGGAATGGTAAGAGTTCCACCTATGACCGCCAAGCTGAAGATCCGGACACGCAGACATATGGAAGTGTGATGGGGGCGTTAGACTGGATAGGGTGGGATAGCCGAGTTAAACATCAAGCTTGATGTTCAAGGTCAGAACCGTTCTCGGGTGACGAATTCAAGGATCAACTGTCGGCGCGAGTATGCTTTGATGGACGCTGGGGTTGCAATGACTGCCTTGAGAAAGATTGTGAATCTGCCAGTCGTCAATATCCGAACCCAAGCTGTTTTTTATGACAAGAAACAACAATAAAAGTACTGCTTATGTGGATGCCGAGGTCTGGTTATACATTTTCCTCCAGCGGCAAATCCCGCTGTCTCAAACGGTGCTAGATGCATGAGGTACTTAAGATAGTTCAGTTCCTAGGTATCTTACCTGCCCTTGGACATGTTGGCCAGCTTCGCGCAACTCCCGGTTTGGCCCACGTTGGGCTCAATGCTGTCCACGAAAAACAGGCCATTGGGTGATGTGACTGCGCCAAAGGCTACGGCAATAAAATTGCTCAACAGTAAATAACGTGGGGGAGAGGGAAATAGCCCATTCCTTCAAACATTAACGTCGCTCAAGTCGTCTTCTTTCTCTCACAATTTACAGCTTATTAAATTAATATTTGCACCTCCAATATAATCGAATTTACTTTTGCCTTGTTTGTTTCTTTTTTGGCTTCTTACCAGCACAATTATTCCAACAAAATATTCGCTTCCTTGTTTCGTTCTATTCCAATTTCGTACCGTTATTTATACATAATTATACCGCCCCAACGGTACCGGTAATAACCGCAATTTTTATATTTACAAACGTTATACGGCCGGTGGATTAGGGTAAAAACAAGGTACATGTTAAAAATTGCTAATATTTAATTAAGTGTCGGAATATTATTTATGCGCCATTCTGACTAAGATAATTATGGGGTAAAAAGCCTGTATATATAGACCTATGGACCTGTAACAGACTTACTTCTGTACCTGTTTCCTTCGTTAATCAATTTTATACTTACATTCGTATCTGTTACGATCAAGGTCTGGTCGTAACAGTATCCTGTTGGTTCACCCCTTTTTTGGCCATGGTCTTAACCAATCCAATCAACATTAAGTTTAATTTACCCTATTCCTATGAAATTAATTCGAAACGCAGCCCCAACGGTTTTATATGTTTTGTACCTTTAAACTAATAGGGTTTGGATAAAAAATCCAAGTTTTCCAAAAACCAAAATATCGCTTTTACGTTTTAATGGAGTATTTTCGTGGAATATTTCTTATAATAATTATAGATTCCAAGCATTCATTTGTGAATATGATATATTATTACACCGTCTTATTAGGAATTTTCTTACGAACCAGGGCATAAAATAACATTATTAATCCTTAAAACTTATTTTTGTAATTTCCAAACCTGTATCCGACTTTGACGCGTAATAATTTCGTGCATTTTGCTAATATTAATCGGTATAGGAGTTTTATACAATACGCCATTATTGAAATGTAGAGGTGTTTCGTGTATTTTACTATCAAAAGCACTTTTTGGGTATACCTATATATTATTGTCATTGTTTGGTGGATACGCCATGCTGCCCCCGACTGATGCCTCATGCTTGTTATTCTGGTTGTTATTAGCAGCCGCCCTGTGGTGCCTTGTACGGTAAATAAGAACAGCAGCAAGAGCGATACCAATGACAGCAGCAGCACCGATGGCAATGTCTGCTATGGCACCGGTGGGAATGCCATTTGTAGAATTGTCGCCGCCGCTTGCGGCGCTCGTTGTGTCTGGAGTCTCATTTGCGAGGGCTGTGCCTGCTGGAGTTGTGGTTGCTGAAGCTGAGGTTGCCGAGGCTGTGGCTACCGGGGATGCTGCAGATATATTGGTTGCTGTTGTATAAGCGATCTGGTTTGTCGTCAGCGCTGGTGCCGGCACACTCCAGAGATCTCAAGGGCAGTACTTGAAACCACTTACCGAAATCAACCTGATCCCCCTTGCTCCAAGTCTCTCGTCCGTGGACGGTGTACGTGTGACTGACTCAAAATTCGAGTTTTCGAGATTTGTAATCGCCCCGTCCATACAGCACCGACTGTTGCTGTTGCGTGACAATCATACTGGTGATCTTTGCACATGGCAGAGAAATTGCCGCCGCTGACACTGGTTACCCGAGTTTATCAGCTGACACACCCTGTGGTCCCCTTCGGTTTGACTGTCGACCCGAAAAGATCTTTGCCATCTGGGAGATCTTGCAAAACCCGAGGAATCAACAGCGACAGACCTACCTTGGGCAGCTGGTCACCGTGGTCATTTGCTTGCCCAACCGACTTGTTCCGGTATTGGTGCAAGCAGTAGTGTATCCCGTCAGACAACCGCCATCTGTTCTAAAAGGCCCATTGATGGTAAACGACGGGGGGATACAGGCGCCGGCGGGTGTGTTGCCGTCAAAGACAGGTGTTGATGTTCCCTATAGGTTGCTGAAGAAATCATCCTCGTAAAAGACGCGGTAGTACAGTGTACTGGCAAAACATGATGTTGGAGCAGTCCATGTTGCAGCAATGGTCGGTAGAGCGTTCGTGTCCAAATCGAGTGCCATGACTGTGAGGTGTATCCTTGCTTTGGTTGTCAGTTACACCAGGGAGTTCTGTTGCTTGGAAATGGCGAAAAGCAAACGGGCAATTCTCTAACAAAACTCAAAGCGCGAAAGCGATAATTATGTAGGCACCCATCCAATCTATTCGTCATTCTGGACATTTGGTTCCCCGCACAAGTACAACACCTACAAAGTAAGATGAGCGCCCAAACCTACCCACCACAACAACTAGAAAGACTAGACCCAGCTCAAATTTGCCCCTTGATGGTCGACTGGGCCTTTTGGAAGGGCGATGGGCGCACACAGGAAATCAAGCGTTCCGTCAGCAATGCGATAGCATAGTAATTGCACCTATGTATCAACCTCGGGTGCCCAGCCTTGCCAGCTTGTTCATCATCTATGCGCTACCCGTACAAACAACCGCATAGATCGCCGCGCCGCTTTCCATCTAGATTTGATGGAGATAGACTTGGTCACGCTTTGCGAAGTAGCAAGTGCTAGGCTCTTAATCTTTTTTCTTTCTTTTTCTTTTCTTTTTTTCTCGTTCTTGCTTCAGCCTTGCCAAAGGTCACAGCGGGGTGATTATCATCCGTAAAACCAACAAAGGACTGGATTTATTGCCGATCATTGCTTCCCAAGAAGACAACGAGTGCCGTTGTTATCAACATGTAAACCAATGGGGAAGGTCGCATGTCGCCGTAACCATGCTGTCAGCTTGCTGGTCAAACTATACTAGTCCAATTTTGCTGCCGCCCTTGGCATGTGGTGACCCGATGTGAGTACCCAATCAAATGTCAAATCTACAAAGTACCTTGGTAAGTTGGTATGCCGAGGGCTCCAATCTTGGGCTCATATATCTTTCTAGTTCACTGCTCAAAGCACAGTATTCGTAGCGCAAGGGGATCCATTTCAGCTAGCTACCTTAATTCTAGAGGGACACTTTTAGCATCTATGTTACCTGGTCCTTGATATTCGTAATATTGAACCTGTGGTATTTATATATTCGCTGCATATGCATGGCGATCAGGGGCTCTCCCACTAGCCTTACTTTCTGAGTGGTTTTCCGTACATAATACTTGGTGCCTAGTACACTAGGCATTGAGTCTTACCCTCCTAATGAGAGCATTTGCGCTTACAGGCGGATTTTTTCGCATACTGGTATCGTCGTATTGCTGAAGCCAGCCGGATAGTTGTGCCTATTGGGGGATACTCGTTTACCTCTGCCCACTTATCCATGCCCAGACATTGCGTTACCGTCGTCAGATTTACATTAACGAGGAAGCTTACAAGCCAAAGGTGCATAAAATTACATTGGTAGCCTGGTTGACTACTTTTTTTTAGCAGGACTTTATTTCGCTTTCGTAGAAGCTTTTTGCCCGCCACTTACTTTTGTTTTCATCCCATCGACTTTTTACAGTCGCAAAACAAAGAAATTTGTCAATCCTTCCAACACCACAAATATTATTATGGAAGGTTAAATATTTTACAACTTCTGCATCACCCACTTTTATTTTTCAAAAGAATTACAACCCTGAAAACACAATTACCGGTGAGAAGGTTAGCCTTAAACTAAGTCCTGAGCAGCACCAACTTAAAAATGAAATCTCAGCATATAAATAACTTGCAGACGACATTAGTATCCCTTTTCTTCACCTGGATCGCTCTGAGCCCAAGGTTAGCCTAACTATTACTAACAGGCTTGGACCAAATCTTAAGGACCTTTTCAAACTTTGCGGTAGTTGGTTATCTTTCAAGTCGATTTTGCTTATTGCTGACCAGGTAATTTCTCGCCTGAAGTTTATATATGGTGCAAGCTGTATGTATTTGTGTAAAACCGGCAAAACTTTACAATTTAGCTTAACTGTAGTCCCTGTTGCGCTTTACCAACAGGTCGTGGTGCTCTTATATCAGATCTTTAAAAGAAAAACAAGCACTGACGGATTATACCTGGTAAATACAATCAACTCACCCATACAGCAATATCCATTCATCCTAGACAGTTCATTCTAAGTTCGACTGACTTTTATTTAGTAATCTGGTGGGTCAGGATGGGGAAGGGACTTCATCAACCGCCATTTTGGACACAACGAAACCATTGTCTCAACCTTCAACTCTCTGCCAAATGTCGGCATAAAGTCCGATTTGCTTCGATAACCTGGCAATAACACCAGTAATGTCAGCTTGCTCCAATGCGTTACAGCGATACGAAGCTGTCGCGGGGAGGACGTTCCCCCACCCTCAAAGGCCATGTCCACGTCCGACTTTCTTGTATCTCGAATTCCTTGTAAAATTAACGACCCTGGAACAACGAAACATACACCAAAAAAGGACCTGGCTTAAAGCCTGCAGCACCATCCTTTCGTTGTCAAATTGTCCCACAGTCAAGCCTGGTTACTTGAATCGCAGGGAATGAGGACGGATTCGCTGTATAACAAACAGTGATTGAAACCAAACAATATCTTGCTGCATCCGCACCATTATTTGAGCAAATAGCAGTCGTATGTATAATGGCTTTTACCAAAGATGTACCAGCAATTGACTATGAGTGCTAATCTATATTTCGAATTTCTTTGTCGACATTTCCCCATCCAGAATCAACTTTCTTAGCTCCTGGGGTCACGGAATATGTCCATTGGGGCCGCAGCAAGCTGGCTGGTGAGGGTCATGGGTACAGGCGCCATTGAGACAAAGCTATATGTCGGTAGAAAATTTAAGATCAGAATTCAAACTCTTCCTGTCGAATTGCGTTCGAGGAATACTCGATTATGTAAAAAGGATGGATCGCTCCGACTTACGGTGCAACTATCGGCTGGATTGGTTCCGTCACCGTTGCTACCGACTGAGCAAACAAATTTCTGCCTGGCCTCAAGAACACCATATTGCGCGGGACTAGTCGCTGCTAGCTGTGCTAGGCCGAAAACTGATAAAAGGAAAAGAGCTTTGAAAGAATACATTGCTGATTATATGGTTTGTTTGTTTCCAAAATAAGCTGCCAAGTTTGCAAAATTGGTTTGGCTGGCTGAACTGAGAACTGGCAAAACCAAGTGAACGGCCTAAATTAATCTTTTTATACTTTGTTTTCCGCATGTGTTTTAGATAACAAATAGTATGATTATTTTTACCTGACCTGAATTGTATAGCCTTCATTGGTGAAACAATGGTCGTTTACGAATTGAGCGTTTACACTGCGTGTTCATTAAGTAGTGTTTGAATAGTTTAAGTTTTTAGACGACGAATTTCGACACATCCCCGCGGAGCGCTAGTATTGGCTGGCCGCATTTAGGAGTGCTGGGCTTGTTAAGAAATCTGACCAGGCATGGTGAATGAGTTTCGAATTTTATTACACGATGCAATCATGACACAGTTGCAAGACTTTCATCAACACAAAGCTGTCCGAGGTAGCCGAGCTCAACTCGATGCGGAGAGTGGCTAATTCTCTAGCTAATTGCCAGGATATCGCAGAAGGACCAGTTCCTCGACTGAAGAATCTGGGCAGATAAGAACGCCGTTGGGTATTCCAACTGCATTGCTGCTGCGGAATTTGGCCTCTATGAGTTCATGATGGTCTGCTTCTATAACCAGCATGGAGGCCTTCGGACTATTCAGCAGGTTTTAAGTTTATTAGCCCTGCTAGGAATCGCCAATGCGTCGAAAGAACCCATATAAGTGGCATGGCACTATTGCAAAAAGCTGCAGTGTCCGGTGATCTTTAGCTTGCTAGATTCAAGACACAAGAACTTGAGGCATGAAACCACCTTAGCTCAGTGTCTGTACAGGCTACATCGAGGTTGCAAGGTCTCTCACAAGGCATTATGCAAAGGTGTCCTGCGAAGATGGCATGGGATCACGCACTATTCTGCACTTCCTCAACAAGCGTACAGCCTAGAGGAAAGAAGATGGCAACTTTCTAGCCTGAGACTTTTCTAGGGGTCTTGCATCTTGCTCACTACTTGCGACCAAGGTCAGCCTTATTCATTGCCGTCGATTTGGGAAGGGAGTCGTGCGAAGCTCGGCGCCCTTGAGTCGCTTGAAAATGACGGACCAGACCGCCTCGCCGCAGCCATACCTGTTGACGTCACCCCGAAAGGCTTTGCCACTCCCCATGTGCGCTAGGAAGCCAGCGGCCTTTGGCTAGACCGGCCATGGCATCGGGTGAGCAGGCAAGCATAGTTCCGCCCACGACATCTATGTCGCAGCTTCATCTGACGAGCGCGAGGAGCAGTCTGGCTTGTGGGGGAATATGTTGAAGAGCCCGGTATCAAACCAAAACACCTAGTCGAGACACAGCTGTTTGGCAGGGTGACGTCGGGGCCGAAACGGAGCTGGCTGTGTGGCCTGCTAATTTCTCTATTTCCCTACCATAAATAGAAAGAAGATTCTGCAAATATCCCTTCGCACTCAGCGCCAGAAAGATTCCCGCTGACACTCACAATTGCAACCCTGCCCAAGCCGCTCAGTACAAGGGCTGGAAACAGTTACGAAGTGAAGTCCTATTTCAACTATGCAGCTGAGGTTATGAATTTTATATACGTACAGTGCCAGGCCTCCAAAGCCTGCTACACGCTCCTTCCGTCCACAATTTTCATTTTAAAGGCAGCAAGTAGCTCATAAAGGTTAAGCGCCCCGATGCAAATCAGCGGTATTTAACAAGGTACAATCTGTAGATATTTTGCCCTCATATTATTTTGCCACGCGTCCCCCATGCGACGCTGGACCCCGCATTTTGCCGCCCACGGATAGCGTGCCGCGGTCATGAAGGGCCTCCTGCATTGGGATAAACGCCCTTGTGGCTGGGATAATTGATTTAAAATGGCTTGGTTGTGTGCAGGGCTATAATGGCGACTTAGCAAATCGAAGTTTCAGCTCTGTAAAGGTGTAAACCTTTTTAACAGGCATTCAACACAGCCGTCGAGTAACCAATTGCAGGAGCCGTCCATCTGTCCAGATTCGGTGCAGATAACAGAGTGTAAGTAGATAATTTCCATTCTTTTCTTCCTCCTATCGTCTTTCGTTTCTCTCCCCAAGTGTACGTCTGGAGCTAAAGTCGGTACACCACAAGCTGTAGTTGGCCAAGGCCTCTATCTTGAGTGTCTGCGGCTTCCCGCTCACGACTTTGTTGCCAGCTAGGCATCAAAAAGGCCAGCCTAGCCTGACAGCGTGTACCAGCAGCCGTTAGCGGCAAAACTGGCCGCGCCTCTAAATCATGATACAGTCTTACGTGTACTTAGTCGTGACTCGTGCGGGTGTACTTGCGTCGTTGAGTTCAAATGACCAATCGAAAAGTTCTCGTTATCGAAATGGGGGCAAATTCCTGGCAAATCAGCATCCTACACGTCATTACAGTTCATGAGCACCACCCTGGTCCCTACCTATCCGGCTGCTGCTTTGCTAGAGAGGCAAGGTCTCGTATGGGTCAAGTCGGATATGTTTCGACTTGGTCCAGGCCCGTATGGTTCCGACTCTATTTCTGCAACAGGGGAGGTGTCAAAAAAAAACTAAATTCGGCTCGTCGATCACGAGCAGGTGGCTGGCTATTAATGTTTTGGTTAACATCTTTTCCAAGCTTCTAGGCTCAAACATACTCTGATACTGAGGTTATTGAACCACTAAGTAGTCGACTTCTCAAGCCTCGAGCTATCCAGTATGTGTCTATGTGTCTTCTGGGGAATTAACAATTTGGCCTTCATCCCTTTCTAGAATACCAGTATGCGCGACTACCATTCCCCGTAAGTGGAGCCGGGCATGCTTTGGTTATTGATCTTGTAATATTGCCGGGCTTTTCGAATTGAGTAGAATACACAAAAACCAGGATACGCCGCGCCTTAGCCGTGTCTCGAAAGTCTGGGGGATTCACGGACCGGGTCCCGCCTTTGAGCGCGGCCCTCCTAGTTTGTAACTGATACCAAAGCTGGACTAGGTTCTCGCAGATTACTGATTGCCACCCACCCACCGACTATTCCCCCATGTGAACATGTAGTCTGGATTCAACAGCCGTGGCCTGCGAGTGCAAAGGAAGAAAGCAAAACGACAAATCCCAACGCAACTTCGACCTGGACGGGCAAGCCATAAAACCCGTCGATAGCAATCATACACAAGCGTTTGCGTGGTGGATATCCTGCGATCGCGACCGGGCGAACTCACGCGGTCGCCAGCAATGCCAAGAGCGAGAGTTCCAGTAGCACCAAAAGCGAGAGCTAAGGCGACGAAAGCAAAGCCACAACACGAAAAGCGAAAGTTGCGGCAGAAGATGCAAAAGCGGCGTTCGTCGAAACGCTCTCCCTTCCGAGTCCGAAGTGGTTGAAGCCTCGTAGCTTTTACTCGACTGTATATTCCTCGATAAAAAATGTGCCCGAAAAAAAACCCAATTTACCCACGCGATTCAGTTACGAACAAACGCAGGAAGTGTATACTAGAAACAATGTTATCAAGGCAGCTCATATCAGACCCTGCGGCCCTCCACAACCCAGCTGTATGTATTCCTCTTCCTTGCACCTGGTCAGCTTGGTTGCGATGGCGAGACCTACGGGACATAATGTGAATGCTGGCTGCTTTGTTAAAAGTGTAGTATTCTGTCCTCGGCCTGCATTTGTATTATTTTAGCACAGTCTTTGAAAGCGCATTCCTCCATACGTTGGGATGCGCAAAACTCTTACGCGTATGCAGAGATCACAGTATGCCCCCGATCGTTACGCCCGTGAGAGTGTCCTCGACTTGATGGCTCGGCGCATCTTGAAGAAGGTTTTATGAGACTATCGAATCTCCTGCTAAAACCGTTGGTTGAGACAAAGGCCGGTGCTTCGAAGCAGGATGAAAAAGAACGTCTAGGCTTGTCTTAGGAGGGAGGGAGTAGAGGACGGAGATTAAATACGTGGCATGTGCGAGCTGTCGGAATCGCTGCCGACCCTCGACAGGACGTACGAGGTGGATGGGGTCTGCATGGCACGTTTGCCATTTAGCTTTCTTGGTCGGATGCTTGCTGCAGCTTCATCGATTATCTTCAGTCGCATCATGGAGGGCATGTTGAGAGATTAGCGGCTAGGGAATGGTGATTAGACAGCAATTTGGACGACGCAAAACGGACGCGGTCCTTGGGTTCTGGTCTCGGGGGAGGTTGGTCTATATCGCAGCTGAGGCAATATCTGTTGTGTATAAGTCGAGGAAAAGCCCTTGCAGTATTATAATCCGGGCCCGGGGGCTGCGGTGAGGCTTTTGGGGAGGGAAGGTAGGTCCAGTTGCATCCAAATTAAAGCTTGTAGGAATTGGGGCGAGGTTCATATTTTCAGGAAGGTAACGGCCACGGGAAATCTCTGCAGTACCAATGTCAAAGTCCGTGCATAAGATGGCCTCATTGGGGAAATTATTGGGGTACGTTGCGGAAACCAAAATATTGGATATGTACCATAGCACATCCAGATATGATTTAACTTAGCATAAGGACAAGGGAAATCGTAACTTTCTATGGAAGAGTCACGGCCTTCCAACCTTGCACAATGCTACTCCAACCCCTTTAGTATAAAAACTAGAAGCGATTTCCCGAAGCCTTCGTCGCTAGCAAAAGGTGATATATTTGGGGTACCCAGAGTGTTGGGGGAGCTTCGGTCAACTGGCTAACTGTATAGGCAGGTACTATTTCCAAAAACAGAAAGAAAGTAAATCGGTATTGCGGTAGGGCCGATCCTGTATCCTGGGCTTTTGCTTTGACCTCCAGTTTGGTACTTGTTCCTTTCGCCTGCTCAATGGTTCCCTCTTGTTGCTCCAGGAAAGCAGTTTGACTACTGATTAGAGCCGCTACAAGTATCGTCATCATTGTAATCACCTAAATTATTTCCTGCCATGTAAATGATTCTCAAGGCGACAATCTCGAATCTGGCGTTGACCACTATTAACCTCGCCGGAGACGGCAAATCCGGCAACCCCTGAAAAAGATAAAACTGGGGACAAGGTAAATGTCAATCACCCAAGCACCCTTCGTCCTATGCCGGCAGTGCGGACTGGCTGAAAAATGACATCATTGAGACTTTGCTTTTGAGTAATCGGGTTCTCCCTGCATCGCTAGCGAGGAAAGGCTCTTCGTCCTGGCAAGTCTGGGCACCTGTAAAGTTTACATGCGGTGCGACGTCAAATAATAGAAGACTTAACATTTCTAATCTTGCTAGGGACTCATATAATCCGGTCAACAAAGTTACCCAGGGAACATGTGCTCAGGCGATGGTCCTCCCGATGCGGGGATTCGGGCGAAAGGTTGGATACACTGTGCCGTGCTCTAAACAGGCGCCGTTGCCCAAGAAGAACAAAGTGGTCCTCTGGACTGGTGGTAAACATCTTGCTTGCCGAGGCAGCCAGTAGTCGAAAGGTCGGCAGCGCTGCACCTCGAAGCAAGCGCACAGAACGACTCAGAAGCGGAGAAAACACTGTCCGATTCCCGACCAGTGCAGCGGCAAAAGAGAACGGACGGTGCATTCCAGTGTACAAGTGAGCACCACCACACCGTTAATCCAAACTCCAACAGGGGGAATTCGACGTGGCACATAGCTAAATGGGCAGACACCCGTGCGACAGTCTAATATTGGTGTCAGCCTGCCATTACTTGCTCTCCGTCATCCACTGTCACCATAGTCAAGAATGGATGTGCCTCACATCCTCCCCCCCCCCCCCCCCCCCCCAATATTAGAAGAAATTTGGGGATTGAATCAGACAATGGGACTTGGCGTGCAAGGGCTGCTGGAAGTGCATGCTCGAACAGTATACAGCTTCGGTTTTTTAGCCGAGTTGAACAGCCCCTGGGATAGCCTGGCAAACAATCACATCTCAAACAAGCGGGCTTGAAACATTCCTGGGCGATACGGAAAGCTTCCGGAGACAGACTAGAGCAGACTTGAGAGCGATATGCCCTTTGAAATGGTCCTCTGACCTGTCCTCCAAGACTGAATGAAGCCTGCCTTGGGTGGCAAGATGGGTAGCATCAACCGACCGGCTTGGGACAAAGGGGCTATCAACGGCCATCATAGATGGGTAATGAATGGTACGACTAACTCAACCCCCAATGGTTGATCCATAAATGAAATGTGCAGGTTGAAAAGAAATGACGGTGCTTGCACTGAGTGAAGCCAGCACGAGCTAGAAGACGCGCACCATCCCTCTGCAAATTAAGCTAAGCCAAGCCGCTTGAGGTGTACACAACCGCTACAACACACAACCCAACCCACCTGCAGTTGGTCTCTGTTCAATTTAGCCTATATGGTGGGTGGCGATTTGACTGTATTCTGACATGGGGCGGACCCGACAGTCTGGCACGTTAGGCAAGCAGCTGGGGAACTTTTTCTAGTTTGCAACCAATCAAGCCCAACTTCATACCGTCCCTTTCCGATTGCCACCTGTCGGCATGTCATCTCATCCCTGCCATTGGCTGGATATTGCAACTTGTATTGATTGAGTCACCGTCGGGACACACGGAATGTTTGGGCTCATAGGCGGCCAAGCATGACGAGAAAAGTACCTACCCAATAAATCCACATCACGATTTTGTGGAAGCGACAGGCAGCAACGAGCAGGTTTTTGGGGAATGTGAGAGTAACAGATTAGGACTTCCGGTAAACTACCTTTACCTACCTAACTAGGTAGAAGGATGAGATACCTGTCAAATGATACAGGGCAATGCCAACACACCCAAATCTCAACCGAGCCACTCTAACAGTAAACGCATCCATTCCGTGAAAGTCCCCAAGATTCAACTAAGATGAAGGTGGGGAAATATTGAATTCTACGGGAGTTCCCATCGGTTCAGGGAAACTGAATTGAACCCATAACTATTCCTGAGGCGTAAAGATGTAGACGTGTATTCATCGTAGAGCTAGTGACTTGGGAGGTACCAATATATTCACTTTTGGAAAAGAGCAAGGAAATACACAAGGGTCGCAAGGAATCCTATGACAGCGCAAGCCTCTAGGGGCAAATCAAAAACAAAGAGCAACATTAGGCTCGAGTTACCACCAATCAGAAATACATCAACCACTCCAATGAACGGTCCAGCTTGCAGACTGGACAGAATTTGATACAAAAAAAGAAACAAGAAAAGAAGGGAAAAAGAAAAAGGAAACAAGCATCCATCTCCAGTTGTGCAACTCAGCGGATCTAGGGTTGGTATGAGCCTGGGTTGTAAGCTGGTCGAAAGTCGTCTTGATGATGCGAATGTTGGGATCCGCCCCAAGTGTCGTATTCCATGTAGTTTGCCGAAAATATCTCGCCCCCGTCCAATATGTATCCAGAAGACTCTATTGGCATCACTCCAGCACCCCGATAATGCCTGCGGGCCCCAGCTGCCGCAGCTACAACATTCCTCTGTTTGTTGTAATGGCCCGGCGACCGCCCACGCACGACGAACCTGGGCGACCGTTTATAGCCAATCTTGATCCATTTCTCTTCTTGGTTCTTCCCAACATCAACCCAAACTTCAACATCAACGTGGTAGTACTTTTGCGGTGCAGGTCGCCTGCCATTGTTGGGCGTCGCGCTTTTGAACTGCACGCGTTCGAATGTGTGTTGGACCATGTGCATCCAGGCGTTTCCGGCCCGTGCCTGTGCGGGCTTGGGTTCGAGACGGACCTTTCCCGGGGTTGAAGCTGTGCCCTTGTCCCTCTTGGGTGTAAGTTGAACAAGCTGAATCGGCCGGTCTTCGCCACCCAACACAGCCGAGAGCCTGATGGCAAATCCCGACACAATGTGCATCTGTCCCGAAATATCTAAAAGTCTGATGGTGGTGCCCTGCCGTTGATCGGGACCAAGTGTGTATGAAGCAGTGCAGGAAAAATAATTGCGCCTGTAACAAATCCATTCACCATTGGCGCGCATAAAGCCTTTGGCGTGTACCCCAACATCGAATTCAATCGGAGTTCCATCGGTGGGGCTGAGATTGCCGAGCCTTACGACTGGGTGGAACTTGGGGCCTGGATCTGCCGACGACATGTTATAGTGGTCAAGATTCATGTCGGAAGTTGGTAGTTGGTGTTGGGTCGCGGGGGGCATCCGACTTGTCTGATTTTGATTGCTGTTTTCTTGGCCGCAACAAAAGGCCCAAGATCACTGGGACTAGACTTTGAACAAGGAAATTGGAAACAGTAACATTAGCGAAAATATGGGATACCGAAAATGGAGGGTTTTATCTATAATAATAAAAGACTGGCGCTTGTTTAACTCTTCTCTATATTGAACAAGTTGCATCCTTTTACCATCTGACAAACAATGTCACATTTTAGCTACCAGTCATTATTTGCGCATGGAGGCGGGGGAACCTGATCGACATTGAGGTAGCGGCGTCGACCTCGGGTACCTCTAGTGAAAAAGAAAGAGAAAAGAAAAGCCCTCATACGGGCTTGGAGGCTGCAGTGAGTGGTATAGGAGGCCGATAATTGAGACCGGGCATTTTCGGTCTGCATCGTAGTAAGCAAAGCACACCGGTCATAAGAAGAAGAAGACTGGTCGAGAGCGAAATGGGTCGCGTGGTCGGTGGCTCAAAGATTCATAAACAGCTTTCGATCTTGGGATTCTTGGGGTTGCACAACACGGCAGAGTAAAGTGGAAGAAAAAGAAAAGCAGAGAAAAAAAAGAAAAAGAAACGCTTAGTTGGCACCACATATATTAAGCGCCGATACCGAGGCCATGCAATGAGACCGGTCTGTAAAGGGCCCATGGGTGCTACGAGCGCCAAACAAACCTTCCGTTCATCATGAAAAAGGTAGCAATAGTCCGTTAAAAGGGAAGGCAGGCTGCTTTTGTTGAGGAATGTAAACGGGCAACGTGTGAAGGGTTTAGCCGACACTGCCTTTCCTAAGTGATGGTTTTACAGAGAGGTTCTGGCTGACTCTTTGACGTGATTTGGCACTCAAGCTAGGGCTATTTTTACTCATGTAGCTTGGGATTGGCTGGACAACCTACTGTACCCTTTCCACAGCTTCATGTCAGCCTTGGAACTTTCCTGTGTCCGACGTGTGCTACTCGCCACAGAAGCTACCCCTCAAGGTCGTTTATTCACCCACGCCATTTTCCCTCAAGCTGGGTGAAAGTCGCGTTGCATCGCACCCAGGAAAAATGGTTTGTTGCAAAGCTGCGTAAAAGTGGGGTTTGTTTTCACTTCTTTCCTTTTTGGAAACTTCCATTTCATTTGCAATGACGGCGCCATCAGCACCAATCGCAGCTTGTAGCGCCCGCGCGTGAAGCTCGAGGGGAATCTTTTTTTTCTTCTTTTTTAAGCAAATGAAATTAGTGCAGGTATTGCCTTCACTTTTGACGGCGGAACATGACTAGACATCGCGCTCGCTTTTCAAGTTGGATGTTGGGAGCAGCATGGTGGACAACGGGAAAGTTGAGCAAGCGAGGTGGTCACCTAGGACGACAGTGATACAATCTATCTTGAAAATCAATTCAGTTACTTACCATAGTCGGGAGTAAGTAAAACTCGAATAAGGCAATAAACAAGCCGCAAGGTTCAATGTGTGATGCCACCTCATGATTGGTCATGTCGAGGACCGAACCGACTGCTGTGCACAAGGTGAGCCAATGGCCATCAAATTGCCACCTTCTTTCAGTGCTCTCAGTATTGACACGTGGCTTCGATGATATCGTTTTCAGACAACATAATTCCTAGACAAGGACCACGAGGTACCTCGGTGGGCCGGTAAAACTACACTGGAAGCTGTTGTTAGTTCTGCTGGACAGAGCCTTGTTCAAGAGGGAGTAGCACAGCGGCTAAGCTTAGTACAAGCTAACACATGGTTACACAATACAGTGGGAGTCTAACTAATCGGTAAGTTTGGACAACTTGATATACCTTGGATACCTATGCTGTCCGGGCACGGCTCGTTATGCGGCCCTGCGTCGGCAGAGCTCAAATGAATCACATGTGAAGTACTCAGCAATCTACAGTTTAATGCCCGAGGGGTGGTCTTCATTTTGCCGAATCCTGACGCAACAGCGGCGACGGATGTGGTAGGCAGTTGCAAATGACCTGTGGCCGGAGGTACGAAGAGCAGCGGATGGGGCCTGGTGAATCGTGAGTTTTTCACTAATACCTATTGAGTTTAATGGGCGGAGATAACAAGCCCTACACTATTTCTTTTTTTCGCAGAGGGAAAAATACGGAAGCTCAGTCCTGGCGGTGAGCATGTGGAGTAGCGCTAACCACGCCCGTTGCCTGATCTGGATCAAAGCCAATTAGAAGGATGGAACAAGGTAGTTCATCATCCAAGGGAGGATGATAGGGTCTTTGGAATACGTGGATATCCGCCAAAAGATTCATATTCAAGGATCCAGAAAGTTAAAAGCGGTCGGCTAGCTTGGTCTAAGTTAAAAACAACCTAGGCTATTGTTATACCAAAGCCTTGTTTTTATTGTTAAACTGGCGATGAAGGCGTTACAATGGCCTCGGTTCAAAAGAAAAGAAAAGAAAAGAAACCCAAATACACAAACAAAAAGCTAAGACGAAATAAAAAGAAATACAAAAGAAATAAAAAAGGAAAAGCGATAACCAAAACAAGGGGGCCAAGTCTAACAAATGTCAACGCGAGCGTGTGTTATAATAATCCATCGTTTCGGCCCGGTTTGACCGACATCTTATCGGACCCAATAGCACGAAATCTGTTTCTATCCTTTCTTTCCGCCGTTCAACCCCGAGTCCTTGTTATCCGCAATCATAGTGCTGTAGCCAATAGCTGGTACGAATAGGCCGCGATTTAACATTAATTGATATTCGCCTGCCGAGCGACCAACCGCCATCATACCATACGGTATATACTTGGTAGGATCCTGGAGCCGAATGTTGCAATAGGACGGATACCTTTTATTGGGAGAGGTTTCAAAGTTCCAGATCTTCCCTGACCAATCATCACCCTGGGTGAACCAAGCCTGGACAGGTTTGCCAGTTTCGTTTTTGCCATATGCAGCCAACACTCCAGTGTCAGCGTACAAAACAAGAACGTGACACCCTGGTTTGTCCTCCGTCTCCTTCAGTTGCGCCTCGGTGATTCTCGCACCGGGCACTGGCTTTATCCCGCCATTCTCCTGCTCTATTCTGGATATAAAATTGTCATCAACAATCAATCCCCTCGGGGAATCGCACCCGGGAACTACGTCCTCTAGGTACATTTCCTTGTGATTCCGTCGTAAGTGATCGGCAGCGTTGAATAAGTCTTCGGTGAGTGGGGGTAATTCGGGTATCCAATCTTGATAGTCGACTATGTCCTCTTTGAGAGGCTCTTTTTCGACAGGCTTCTTATTTATGGGCTTTCGTGAAGAGCCAGGATCGGATGGACTGGTGGCCGAGACGAGCGCAGAAGCTGCGACAAGGGTAAAAAGAAGGTTTAATTTCATTTTAATGGTTTTATTTGGGCCGTAAGGGTTTGCAAAGGGTTTTTGTAAAGCGATGCTCAATAAAGCAAAACCAAGAGAAGAAAAAGTGGCTAATGAGAAGGAAGGTATATCGAGATTATGATGGAAGGAGAGACATTAGCCGGGAACCTGTTGGAGTTTATAATAAGTCACAAACCACTCTTTCCCCGACTTTTGAACATAATCCCTGCTATTGAACTTGTAAGTATTAATGCCTGTACGCCATTTGCGGTAGCGGCTCGTGTTAGCAGTCATTTAGTAAAGTCCGGCGATCGCCGATACATAAAGACCATAGCCTTAATGACGAAAACAAAAATATCTTTTAAGATACGAGTTTGTAATGTGGATAACCTTCGGTAAAAAATGTGCCAAAACTTTAAATAGATGCCTGCTCTCGTGAGCGGCCAAGTGAGCCAGCCTGTTATGCAAGGAACTCCTTGTTTACTTTTTAGGCAAGGCGATCGCATTATATCTTTCAGAGGAGGCATAGTTCTTCACTGCATGGACGACCCTACCTTCCCGATCAGGTCACCTTTGCAGGACTTCGATCAGTTTTGACTTGAGGCTTACGATTCCGTTGACGAGACCCTACGGACCTGGAATACGTCCCTGGAACAAAGCACTGAGTATACAGTCAAATCTGGCCTTCAGTTCCATAGGAGGGCTACTAAGCACACCATAGTCGATGAAATATTTCCCTGTTACTGAGGTAGTGGAAACGTATGCTGAAGAATGTATCATTTCCCAACCGATGAGACGCGATACCTTTGCCGTCCCTCCTAAAGGGCTTTTTGTTTCGAGCGAACAAAGTGAAAATAGCGGGTGGACCATTTGTCATATACGAGTGCTGGTCGCAGAAGCTAAGACCCTGCCCCCTCCGCAAGACGATTCGTGCACTCCACCCCGTGTCCAAAAATTACATGCTGCATGCGAATCGTGTTAGGCCACGGGCGAGTCGAGCGCACTATGCATATACCATACAACGGATGTATAATTTTGATCTTATTACGTCTTTTCGGTGAACACAGCAATGCATGCAGCCATTCGAAGAATGGGCCCCGGCTTAACTCCTATCTGAAGGGAGGAGCCGAAAATATAAGCGATATAAATTCTGTTGACCGCGTCAGGAGCCTTGGAGCTCCCTGGACGAACCTTGTTGATTTATCCGCTGCCATTACGGCCAGAGTGCGCAGGATTGACAAGATGCACTTCCTTTCTGTTCGAATTCTCCAAGCCCCGGCCATAAAGCCACAGTTGTAGCTTTATGTATACAATGTACTTATAAAACATGTTGGTCGCGTAAGTCTTTATCATTAAGCCTGCACACTGCCGGAACGGCTGTCTAACTGCTACACTTCTAACAATACCCTCACTCCCGAACCCGGATCTTCGGCTCACTAATTCTATAGCAACAATGGTTCTCGGAGTCCCCGATTTGTCCAACGGGTCGGGGACTGGGTTAGAATGTTGGCAAAAGCTATAAATATACCGCTCGGAACTCTGCCGTTCCTCAGTAGGTATCTTCTATTTGCCGTCGGGCCCGAGAGTTAATATGAGCGACTCGTCCGCAAGGGTCCCCCCTGCCCTTTGGACCGCTCCTGCCTCCTACTCCTGCAATGGGAGGGATGGCTGAGTCATTGGCGGAATCATCAGTAGATAGGAGGGTCGAGTACAACTTCTGTCGAGAAAAGATGTTGGCAGCTTAGTTTGAGTAGTTTTTCTTTACCGGCAGGCAATCCACTCGGAGATAATGGACCGCATCCAATCAGACTCATGTTATTCTTTTAGCCCAGCAAACGAGCCCTTTACCATGGAAGATTCATTTGTCCGGACTTTTCGGGTGAATTCCTTCTACTCCGCATATTTCTTTCAGCAGGGGTTACTCGTCAGTCGCCTTTTTCTTCCTCCTGATAATATGCTACCATAACTTACTGCCATATCAATATTGTATTGCGCGGTGAATGGTTACTATAAGCTTCCTTTATTGGGTTGCCTCACGATATTCCAAAGAGCCCGGCAGTCTTCAATAGTCCGGACACAAGTCTATCTGGTAATCATCTTGGAAAACAACCGTACAGGTGCCCAAGGTGGAAAGGCAGCCGCTTTGTCGCTTGATAGCATAGATTACCGGTGTAACTTGCAAAAGGGTCAGAAGGGGCCAAGATCGCTTGCGCCGGCAGTTTGGTGGCGGTTTCAGTCAACTGGTAAAGCGGGCTCTCTCGGGCAAGGAAACTCAGTTGATGGTCGGCCATAATTTCGTATGCTCTGAGGCTTTGTCTGGGGGTTTGAAGCTCTGCTCGACGTAGATCATACGGACTCTGGAGTGGAGATCTTAGAGACCGCTGATGAAGGCGACCATTTTGGACAAGGCTGTTGGGATCTGACGGCTCGCATCTGACCTGCCGTACAATTCCGAGTGCTGGCTCTTGATGTATTCCACGCTCAACAGAGCCCGGTTGAGGTGGAAAAGGAGAATTGTAGGTAGATTCGGTAGCACTCGCGCTCTCGGGGGGATGTGGTAACAGGCTTTCCTTTCGAGTGTCGACGTAAGGCTGCTCCAAGCGCAGAGGGTAGTTATAGGAGCGGGAAGACTCCGCGGTATTTTCTTGAAATGGGTGACAAGCATTTATGATAGGCTAAAGGGAGATATATATGTATATTCTTGTCTAAACATCACTTTATGTAATGTATTATAATAGAAAAAGCTATATTGCATAGCAGGTCAAACGTAACAACCCACATTCTTACCAGAACAACTTTCCTCTGTGATAAAGATGCATTGCTTGTCATTTCATATTGCTTCTCGCTGCTAACCTGGTCTTATTTGGGGGGCTGAATTGTTTCCATCGTTGAAGCTGCTAAAAGTGTGTTACAATGCTGGTAATATAGTCAAAGAAGAAATGGTAGTGTAATGTATTTAATACCATTGATACTGAAATAAACTACTTTCACGCCTTATGTAGGTGCGTTTGCCGGGTAAAAAGGATGTTGTAAATCAGTGTCACCGAATGAAGCCATCTAAACTAAACCGGGATTCCGGAACCAATCGGAAATCCCTACAAATCACATACGATATGTATCACGTTTTAAGCAAGGCAAAAGGCATCGATAAGTGTGTTAACTTACTGCTGAGCTGCATTCCGACCTTACTTCCCACTGGAAGATATACTTTCTAGGGAATGAGCGAGTGATGTGGACTCTGGCCAGTAATCGTGCAGGAACAAAGGGTTTCCGGCTGAGGGGACTAATTGGCGGGCTTTAGCTCAAAAATAGAGGGCCGTCTTTCTATGTTCCCGCCGTAAACCCATATGAAATCGACATTGGGCTTGTGATGTAAAAGGCATCCAGATGTGCGCCGATATTCGCGGTTTGCTACCCGGCGTGAGTGCTACTGGCCGCCTCTCGGAATTAATAAAGGTACAAAAATAATGCTAACTAGCATAACGAAACAATTAAAAAT
Organism: Pyricularia sp. CBS 133598; assembly: GCA_004337975.1. Classification (NCBI taxonomy): domain Eukaryota; kingdom Fungi; phylum Ascomycota; class Sordariomycetes; order Magnaporthales; family Pyriculariaceae; genus Pyricularia; species Pyricularia sp. CBS 133598. Next base: position 177,090 of record RRCJ01000012.1, read on the forward strand.
GCGGCAAAAAATAGATACCCTGTAAATGAAACCGTTTTCTTCATTCGGCTTTGATCAATTTGTTACAGCAAGCGTTCTTTGCTTGCTTTAGTTGCCCTTATTTAACAGGGAATAACTGACTGCCTGTTCTGGCCTAACGAAGCAGAGCCAAGAGCAGATGGCCAATATGTCGAGTGAAACAAAAGCCTCGTTGACTTCTAGCCCACCGACACCAACCTGAAAGCAAAAGGCCCAGCAGAAAAGGTTCAGCTTGAGTGGAGGCCAGCCTCAGTCGGGCAGTCCCTATGCTTATTTTGGGACCTGGGGTCGCGCAAAGCCTTACAACTTGCGATGAGGATGTTCAAAATATTGGCTGTCGTGATGGGCCAGGCAAAATGCTGGTGCGAGAAATGTTACAAAGACATCAGTTGCTATAATAACCGATAGCTCAACTTTGAGTTTCTCACGTCCAGACTTATCGCAGCGTTGACCTGAGTTCAGAAGGGTGCAAGACTCAAAATAGAGCATCTAACATTTTCCACCTCAAGGCAATCAAGTCCGAGTTTTGAGTCACTGCAACTGGGACTCATTCAAAAGTGTAAAAGGCTAGATGTTGTGTGTGCAGATAAGCCTTCTTTTATTCGTCCTAGCATGATAAGGTACGCACGCATCGAAAACTGGCACGATCTTATCTTGAAGTTCTGCTATTTCTCATGCTGCTGACGTCTTAGCCAGTGCTTAATTGTCGCAGACGCAAGCAGAGCCGTTACAATGACCCGAGAGTGAGCGTCGTCGGCACTACCATGTAAAGTGATTAGCATGGATAATATAATACGCAAAAACGACGTCAATAGTTTATCTACTTACTAAGTCCACGCAGGCCTGAACACCTCCAGATGTATTGCCGCATGCTTTATCGCGAGCCTCAAGGGTGGACGGCATGGCTGCGACGCCAAGTGCCAAGGCGAGTATGGCGAGGGTGGTCTTGAAAAGCATGATGACGAGTATATAAACTTCGTGTTGAGGGGATTTAAGTAGCTTGAATATTTTAATACGTGCCGTGGATACTTTGCAGGTAAAGCGACATCAATGGACAGCAAAACACTTGGCTTTCATAGTTCTTTCTTTTACGCAGGAGCGGATTTCGGATATGAAATCGAGCTTATTTTCTTACCTCCTAGTCAGGGGCCTGTTTTTTCTTTGTTTACGAATGAAACTTTCAAGATTTAAAACAAGCGTATGATTGATGAGCGAACGAGTTTTATTACTACGAGGTAAGCGAAAACTTATTATAGTTCCTATGGACCCATCCTATCCGTTTCGTACCTGGTAGAGGCTTTAAATTACCCAATTGGAGAGACATTCGTATACATCTGCCCCTGAATCAAATTACCGGTCAGGGTGGGGCTTATCTATTTTAACAACCTGAGGACGAGAAGAGGTGAAATAGCTAGCGGGGTGTTATTACTGAAATAAAAACAAGGAAGGGCCTAGTGTGGCCTTTCGGGTGCAGGGTCAAGTCGAATTTTCACTACAGACCCCGCTGGTGCATTGGTTCAGGGGTAGATGTGTACGTTGCGTTTTGCATAACACCAACCGTTTCGTTATCATGGGCTGGGCCCAGGGGCTCCGATAAAGAGATACGTAATAGGCTTAAACCGAAATGTTTATATATTAACCTGAATCACGCACACAACCGAACCAATGCAGGGTAAATCTGAGCCGCAACCGATGATGGAATGCATACTGAAAATGCCACCAAACAATTGCCGAGGGGTAGTCGTCCGACTGCATCGGGACTCTAAGGGCGATAACGGCACAAGGCGGATAACGGCACCGTGTTACTACCGCTTACGTCTACGACGAAGCAATCTGGGGTTTATCGATGGCATAATGAAACTACGGCGCAATGAGGTGGGAGTTGTGTTCCGACACGGCGGGACAAAGAATCTTGGTCGGGGTCTTGGGCACAACGGATTGATCTATCAGGTCGGCAATTGCGGTCGCGGCCGGATAAACAGGAAACAGTAGCGATCGGTTACTTGCTGATGGAGGCTTATATTTGTTATTGTATACAGCTATACCCACGATTCAGGCGAACGTATGAAGGGACAAGTAAAGGCGTACATGCTGTCAAATTCCAGGATGCGGTACTTTGATTTTGTCTGTTTTGTTATCTGTGTCTTCTTTTACCTTTTGGCATTCTTTTCGTTGGTCATCTACTGCCAGCCACACGGTCTGACGCTGATCTTGACCTAGTGCGGTACAATCTAGGACCTGTCCGCAAAAATTTGATTTGTAAATCGTTATCGCAACCGAATGTAACAGCCTCTATATGCTCCTGGCCGCTTTGCCGCTATCAGGAAAAGAGATGGTAATGGCTGGGCCATCACCAACCCCCCTAACCATCCATGTCTTAATACGTGTGTTGTTCTTGGCCATATTTGAGCCACATTTTGGGGACATATCGGTGTTTGCAACCTTTCTGTCCTCAAAATTTTCGAGTTCGAGATGAGAGACGTCCATAGCTTTCGTACATTCCGAAGTCCGCTTTAACCTTCCTTCGTAAATGGTATGGTCATCTTTGGACCAGTTTTAGTGTTTGATATTTTGAGCCTGGATGGATGAATGAGGGGGCTAGGACTGAAGTGTGGACAAGTGGCTGTTTTTCATCAGACAGAGTATCTGCCTTCTTGATGCTTTGTTAGTTGTTTCGTCATTTTCTAACATTAACAATCCAATGTGCAATAGTAGGAAATCGAGCTATAGAATCAAGTTGAACACGCATGTGCGGATCCCATCTGAGCTACGACAACAAAGAAATGCCCGGCATCGCATCTGGGGCCGTTTTGAAGATTGACACTAAAAGTAGTGCCCAATCAGCTGGGAGAGGGTGTTTTGGTCTTATCGCGACTGAACTAAGGCTCAGCTGGCTTGAGCTGCGCATTTCAAGTGTTGAGTTTGTTCCCGACATGAGGATAGCTTTTCAATAGCAGATGTTGCCTACCATCGACTTAATAAGCACAAGGCGGCCGGCATGATACATATGGCTAAGTGCTAAGAATCCCCCAGAATGTTTCCTTATGGGAGTTGGACATAATGCTTAAGAAACCTCATTCATCCCTGGGCAATTACTTCAAGAGCTTGTGCTAAACAAATGTGCGAAAGAATAATGGATCATTCTTCAGAGACTCAAATGTGTGTGGAAACATGATTCCATCAAGCAGCCACTACGAAACAGTCCACCAGCGGCGGTACTTATTACTAACGCGACCCGCCGTAATACTCTGGGCCTGTCGACAAGCCCAACCTAGTCTCCAGTGCTTAGGAACGCTTCAAGGCTTCCTCTCCTACGCCCGAGCTATTGCCTTTCCGACTCAGGGTTACCTTTTTTAACACCGTCTAACAGCCAGTGTCCCATCAGGAGCACCGCCCCCCTAACAAAAGACCGGAAGTCCTTGCCCGTGAAACTCAAAAAAGGGAAAAAGCACGCCAATATTATCATAGCCCCGCTTTCGGTAGCACTTATGACTATCCCTGGCTCTGAGATTGATAACGATAACATCATTTTAAAGGAAAGGCTTGTCGCAGGACAAGCGTGGCCGAAGGAAATGTTGATTCAATAGCCATATAATCTGCCAACGGCGAGCAGATATACTCAGTGGGCTATGTCTGGCCAAGGCGGCGCCCCGTACAGCACCCTGCTGGCCATTTGTAGTAAACTCCGACGTAATTGTATCGCTTGTGCCCATGCCCATCCCAACAGCTATTACAGTAACTTAGGTAGGGCCAAAGTTGTTTGAAGAAGCGAGGATGTTAATTGTATAGGATCTGCCAGTGGCGCCGGATGAACAGCACAGGCTCAAGCAGCCTGTCTTAATCAGACCATTGCCTTCCACACATGTGCCGCTGTTTCTCGGTTCGCCAGCAAAATTAAGTTATTATGCGCGAGCACACGCCGCAATGCCGCCGAAGAGCGCAAACCAGAAATTCACATCTTATTGGAACCAATGCAGTCGAAGAGTCAGTTCAAACTCTTATAGTCTTTGGAGGACATAGGACCGTCAGGGTCGATGCAAACACCTTGTATATCAGTAGATCAGACCTTTGCCGCGCATGTATGGCAACTAAGCGAGTCGTACCCGTGATGGGACAAAAGCCAACGAGTACTCCTCAACTGGGGCCAGGTATGCAACTCACTATCAAAAATGAGATAGTCTCTGACGACGCCATTTGGAATAATCCTCTATCAGAAACGCTATGTGTTACCGAAAGAGTAAGAGTGGAACTTCACAATTACCATGAGGTGGACAAAAATGGTCAGCGTTGAGCAAGGGAAAGTGAGCATGACCAGCCTCGACATCTGCTTGAAGATACAGCCAGTCCAACGCGCTTGTGCAACTAAAAAGAGCAAAGGACCCCAAAACCCCTGGATATTGGCGGTAGGACAGAGCCTGGACTGTGCGGCTTGGTAGAGGGTTGTCAGATGTCACTTTACAACAGAGCGAGTGCCAGCGTCCATCACGTTCAACATGAAAACGATTGGCGTTGGTATGCGGGTGTTGTGTTACCCCAAGTTCTCCCGAACTGCCCGGTGAAATGTTAATGTATTTAGTACGAACAAGCACATACTTTGTAGTAGACGTGCATGCAGGTGAGCGTGTCCGGAAGAGCGGCAGAATACATCAATATATAAGCCATGGCATCCCCATTTGCCAAGAGCTGACGTATAGGTATCGTAACGTGTTGTGGGGAACCTTGGCTCGCTAGTCTGCCCGGGGTAACTCGGAGAAAGCTGCACCCAGTTTCTGGGCATTCGGCGATCGGCATGTAACCCCCTGGTCCCGCCCTCAACTAGCGCTGACCCGGTCCTCGCGCGCGATAGTCTTAATTGGCGAGCCTTGCCAATTTGTATTACAGATGCTGATCACTATGTTGAAAGAGGAAGCTCACAAGAGCGGGCGACGCAACGCCAAGAAAACAGCGTTGGTCAAGGACCCCTGCCTGCCCTGGCAAACATCAGCTGCATATCTGCATTTGTGGAGAGTGAACCATATCTGTGGATAGTTGAGGGAATATCTGCGGAGATTGAAATGTTGGTGAATTAGAGGGATTCATCTGCCTATCGTGGCGAGCTTCCATTCCGGGGCCTTGGACCGGTCAATATTGCCAACTGCTTATCTGCAAATACCTATTGACAGAGTGAGTAACAAAGTACCTTGCAGCAGAGAGAGAAGGGAACAATATCCAATATAAAATGGCCCCGTCCATCCTGTCTCCAATGGCTGGTGTTTAATCGGCACCTCCGTCAAGCCAGCCAACCCTGAAACCGGAATTTTTCTCTTCGGTCCTCTTCCCTCCAGAGCTCGTCAGCATGAAGGCCAGCGTCTCTTCCGTCCTCCTCGCCGCCTTGGCGGGGTCTGTCGTGGCCGAGAAGATCAACACGTCTCAGTTCAACGCGCAGTTCCTCGAGGCGCACACGGCCCCCAACGCCGTCGAGATGTCCGTGTTGCGCGAGAAGAAGGTGACGCAGCACGAAAAGGATGTTGCGGCCGGTCGCTTTGACGTGGACCGCTACCAGGCCACAGGAGCCATCCCCTGCGTCGACGGCAAGGCGGGAGAATACAAGTGCAACGGCCTGGACCTGATGGGATTCCTCCGCCACCAGGACATGGGCAGCCGCACCCGCGTTGGCAACGACGTCTGGGGTAAGTAAAAGCATAAAATATAATGAGAAGACCAACACTCGCTGACCAGATCTCGTTCCGGAAATTCTCAGGCTGGACTGACCCATCGAGCGGCCGTGAGTTTGCTCTTCTCGGCCAGAGCGACGGTACTGCCTTTGCCGAGGTGCACAAGGACGGCAGCTTGACGTACGTCGGCCGCCTGCCCACCCAAACTGTCGCTTCGTCGTGGCGCGATATCAAGGTCATCAAAAACTTTGCCTACGTTGGGTCCGAGGCACCGGACCACGGCCTTCAGATCTTTGACCTCACCAAGCTGCTTACGGCCGACCCCAACAACCCACCATCATACAGCGTGAGCCAGGACCTTGCCGCGCATTTTACCGGGTTCGGCAGCAGCCACAACCTTGTGGCCAACGAGGCCACCGATCTCATCGCCGCTGTGGGTACCGAGTACCGCCTTAAATGCCGGGCCGGCTTGTGGATGGTTGACGTGTCCAACCCCCGCCGGCCCCAGGACGCTGGGTGCGTGTCGTCGGACGGCTATGTCCACGATGCCCAATGCGTCATCTACCGCGGTCCTCAAACAGCCTACCAGGGCCGTGAGATCTGCTTCAACTTTAATGAGGATGCCCTCACTATCGTCGACATTTCGCGTCGCACCATGCCGCGTCAACTGTCGCGTACTACTTACAACGGCGCAACCTACACCCACCAAGGCTGGGTAACCGAGGACCACCGCTATTTGCTGCTTGACGACGAGCTTGACGAACAGTATCAGACGGGTCCGGCCGCGGACCAGCACACCACCACTTACATCGTCGACATCCAGGATTTGGCCTACCCCGTCTTCCGCGGAGTTTACAAAAGCCCCCAGCGCGCCATTGACCACAACCAGTATATTATCGACGGGCTGTCGTGGCAGGCAAACTACGGTTCGGGTCTGCGCGTCGTCAACGTTACGTCCATCAGCCAGGACGACTCGGGCGCCGGCTTTGAGGAGGTGGCATACTTTAACATTCACCCCGAGGACGACGAGGTTGGCGGCGAGGCCACCTTCAACGGTGCCTGGTCTGTCTACCCCTATTTCCAAAGCGGTAACGTCCTCATTAGCTCCATTGAAAGGGGTCTCTATTCCGTCCGCCGTTCGGCTTGACGGGGCGGCTGTCGGCGACGACGGCACCATCAAGAGTAGAGGCATGTTAATGTTGACAGGTAGCCAGCGTGGTTGATGGATCACGTTTCCAGGACTTTTCGTTGTTTTGGGTACGTGTTGTAAGTTATTGCGACAAGTTGGGGCTGGATGCAATTTGAGCCTTGTCAGCAGGAACGATATACAACTACATAATGAATATACCCAGTAATTATAGGCTGTCAGACAAGGACAAAAACAGACCCTCGTGACGGAGCCAGCCCTGGGGCAGAAAAGTGTCCATCAAATCGGGCAGTCGGGCAAGACGGATATCAACACCCCCTCCCCGTAGAGTGCCGGAGGTTGGCTGTCAGACCGCGACCATACAGCCAGCATCGCAGGGTCCCCAGCGTATAGTCAAGGAACCTTTATAGTCCGCAGACCAATGCTGGTAGAGCTAGTGTAAGTCAGGTCACCGAGGCACAACTACTGTTGTACAGCGAGTTCGAGCAACCTCGGAACACACCAGTCCAGCAAGTCCACTTAGGGCGGAAATGGTTTTGGATCTTCAAGGCACATTGCAGTAGGTCAGACGAGGATTGTTGCCATGGAATTATGGGATTCAACAACCGATTAAAGATGGCTGCTGGCTCGATGTTCGTAACTTGCGTGGCGGGTGCGTGGCGTACGGCGAGTAAGGGGTGTCATTCTCGGGATTTGGGGTGCCATTCTAGGAGTAAGGCTTGAAAAGCGGTGCAAGGTAAAAAGAACTGGGGCGACAACGGGCGTCGCGGGGCGCAGCACAATAAAACGACTCGCCAAACCAATTTCGAATGCGTATGGAGCCCGTACCTTCATGCCGGTACAGTAGGTACCTAGGTAGGTACCTGGTAAGGTACCTTCAACAACTAGAGTCGTCGCTACTCATTATAGGTACCTTTCTAAAGGTAAATATCGTAATACAAAGTTGCGTCCCCCTTCCAATAGCTTGAGCGCTCAAGAATTTTGAAGCCTCGACTACTCCTCGGCGCCGTCGGATTCATCTGATGCTTTTGTAGACGAAGGCCGGCTGTTGCTATCGCTGGACCCACCCTTAATTCCATCCTGCGCATTCTCCCCATTCTTGCCCTCGCTCCGACCACCTCCCCGCAGCTCAAGATGCGGATCGATCCATTCGATGAAGCAAAATGCCACAAACAGAACACCAACAACCACGGACAGGTAGCCGCAAACGGCAACCCAGGGGTGACGGGCGACAAAGTCGAAATGGGCGAGGACGCGGGCGCAGAGCCAGCGCACGACTGGGGTAACGAGTTGGCGCCGTTCGTCGTCCAGGTCCGGGTTTATTGTAATGAGTAGGGCCAGCAGCAACCCCGCGATTGACCCCAGCAGCACGACCGTAAGCACTTGGATCCACGACAGCAGAACCGAGATGTTCTTGATCGTTTCCAGCACTTTGTAGCCCTCACCCACCAGCGGTGTTACTTGATCAAAAGCCGCATTGATCTGCTTTGAATATGGCATGCCCATTTTGGCGGTATTATATCGCGGTCGGCCAGGGTATTAGGGCCTGATTAAGGGGCGCAGAGATGAATGTATTTCGACTTCTAATGGCAAGAAGATATCAGGTTAGTTCGGTGGTTAAGCCAAAAGGCTTGCTTGGGACCGCCGCCAGGACGGGTACCTTACTTTCTTGGCGAGGTATCTCAAAGCACCGTACCAGACCAACTTTAATATCGCGCCGACGACCCAATATTCTTTGCTATTCTCCGCGAATGGTTGCAAGTCATAAGATCAAATGAAATGCGCAAAAAAGACAAAAGGTTTTGCGGGCAGATATTCATCATGTCAAGGTGACGAATACAGTACTCCATGTTACCCATTCAATTGGATGCACTCTGAAGGAAATCCTGCAATCTTGTTGTCACCTGCAGGCCTGGGGCCCTGGGGCTGTTGACGTCACACCCACCCTCCACCAGCAATTCATGTGCTGTAATAGTACCTTACCTTGCCTAAGGTAAGGTAGGTAAGGTACCTTATCTTCCGTTGGTTTGTAGGGCGGCCCAGCCCACAATTACAACTTGGCAGGTATCCAATCGTCGACGCGCCTGCCAGAATATACCAAAGTGCTCTTGGCATACCTTAAAGACATGGAATGGATCCTTTACAAAAAGGTAGGGTGATAAATCCAGAAAACTCGATGGCCTAGGCCGACTATCGCGGTGACCCGCCTGGCGATAGCGACGCCCAAAAAACCTCACCAGTTTGCACTGCTGCCTGACGCCGGCGTCTGCATGCCGCCCACATCCCGACTTAGCCTCTTTGCTAATTACATCAGGCCTCCAACTGTTTTGGGTGACAGGAGGATATATCTGGCCAGAGCTGAAAAGCTTGAAATTTTGGTATCATGATGGAGGTTGCCTAATAGGTACCTTGCGTGATGAGGTTGTCCGATAAATGCCCACGCTGCTTGTTTGCAATATTTCGGAAAGGTAATCGATGCTGGCGGTGCACCACCTCGACACCTGTCATACTGGCTACGCTCACCAACTGGGCGTGGCCTAGCTGGGGACTCCCTATGAGATGAAAAAAGGTTGAGACAAAAATGTGGTTGGCAAGTGAATGGAAGTTCTCTCTGGAAAGCGGGGTCGTCGAGTAAAGAAACCCATCGTAGTGGTGCGCTAAATAATTAGCTAGGTAAGGTAGAGTGTATCGTATCCAGGCGGCCGTGCTGCTGCGTTGCGGGGCTGGCGTGGATGTAAGATAGGCTCAGCCACAAAGGGTGTCCCGCCCAAACCGCCATATTCTGGTGAACACGAGGCAAGTAAGGTACCTTGGGGAAGGTACGTACCTTAGGTATCCAGTGCCCCGCTGTCTGTCCCGCGCAGGTTCACTTTGGCCATGACCGGCGATAATGGTGTCTCTCTGGCTTTTGTGGCACCAAGCTGCGCAATCGCTAAGCCCTCCGGGTCGGTCCCGCTACTTTAGCTAGCACTTTCGCTTGAATGCCATTCGACCACTGTTTGTTTTTACACTTGAAAGCATCAAAGATTACCACAACTCGACTAGCTCATTTTGTGAAAAAGGCAGGCCGGTATGTTAGACCAACCGAGGTAAGTAAAGTAAGGAATTTTCAGGTATAGATATATGTTTAGCATCCTGCCCCTTGTGTTGCTTACTGCTAGCCCCCCAAACACATCAACCAAAACCACCCACGCCATCATCCATCACTGCCGTAACACACGCACACACACAAACATCCCACGACATGTCTGCTAACAAGCAAGCCGAACCAACCGCTGATGCACCGCCTACGTATGATCAGACCACCGCCAACAGCTCTGCGAGCGCATCAGCATCAACACCAGAGAAGCAGCAGCCGTCAATTGAGTCGCCTTTCAACTTCCCCACAGACGCGCCGCCCAGCTATGCGCAAGTGAAACCAATTGAACGACCGATAGCGCTGCCACAGGAGCGGCCAGACGCAAAAGCACCGTTCCTGTCAGCGTATCCACCGTCGCTGCAGATGTACGGTATTACAGCCGGTACTTGGCACGCTTTTGTTCACACCATCAATGCCTTTTTGACGGCGTCGGTGAGCGACAAGGCAGTCTCTCACGCGGCTGATATGGCACGCCAGGTTGGCAATGTGCCCAAGCATTTCGGCCAGGCCACAGCGAGCCACGCACGCAACGTAGGCCACGACATCGCCGACAAGGCCCGCGCCGGCAACTACGTCGGTGCCGGGTTCGGCGTTATCGGTGGTGCCATCAGTCTGCCCGTCGGAACCGCCCTCCGCGCGGTTGGCGCTGTGGTGCAGTTACCATTTGCCGCTCTCAACGCCGTGGCCACCAAGCCCAAGACCCCCCGAGAGCGCGCCACCGCCTATGTTGGCGCCGCCAACAAGGACTGGTTCCATCCACGACAACTGCACGCCAGCATCCTTGATTCGTCCGAGGTCGCTCATCTGGTCCACGCTACCCCCAATGTCATTGTCAACAGCGCCAACGAAAAACGTGCCTCCGGCTCCGTCGCCCAGATGAGTGTTCTGAGCCAGTGGCTCGCACCTGTTGTGGTCGGCGACGGTGCCGAACATGTTTCGCTCAACCTGACGACCAATACACTGTGGCTTGTCGTCACCCACGGGCATTGAACTAGTCACCGAGAGCGGCGACCAAGAATCAAAACGGCGAAAACAACACCAAACTTTTCATGACGGAGTTTAGCGTTGGGCCGTCTATCATATTTCTAAGATGCGACTGAGAATTTTGCGCATTTGAGATTGAGGTTGTCACAGTACACGGCAACCCATCACTGTGCTTTCCTTGCCGAACGCCGATCTTTTCATCATGGACATTTACGGCAAGGATACAAAGCAAAGTCTAGATCGGGCCGGTAACCGTCAAAAAAGGGGTTCGACCGTTAACTTGAGAAATTCGGATGCCTTTTCGAGTTCCCAACAATGGCAGCGGCCTGGACAGAAACAGGAAATCGAATCCGAACCTGGTTCTCAGTGCGCGTCATGTGGACCAGGTTCGATCTGTCAATGACGATGCAAATCCCCCGACCTTTGGTCCGCGCGGGCCCGATGTGACCCTCCCCATCACGACCGCAATGCCGGTGCAGGGTTTTGTGCACCAATCGCCGCCGAGCCGCAATTTTACCAAGACCAGGCAGCTCTTGGTTTTGATGTCATTCAATGCATCATATGGCGCGATTACGGCTGAGCTATATCGCGCCCTTGATGGGTATAAGTGGTGGCGAGGTTACGTTCGTATTGCTGCTCGTTAGAGGCAGGTTACGGCACAGGTATATGAGTCCTTTGCTCGCTGCTGTCATTCTGGTGTAAAGCAGCCAAACTTGTGTGGTCGTATAAACATACAGACACTTTTCCAGTGTCAAACCTTTATCTAATTAATCTTTTACCTTTCCGCAAGCCCCGCTCCCCACGCTGCAAGCCGAAATTATGAAGTTCTCCTTCGTTGCCACCCTGGCCATGGCCGCCAGCGTCATGTCAGCCGCCGTGCCGGCCATGCCCCAACCCGTCGGCATGGCTGTGGAAAAGCGCCAGTTCGAATCCAATGGTGCAATTCTGGACACTCTCAAACAAGCTATTGTTGAGCAAACGACTCAAATCAGTAAGCATACACTACTTACATATACCTCTTTTGAGGCTCTTTCACCGTAACAGGGTTTATTAACACCGACTACCTATCCAGACGCTACCCTTGACGGCGCACCCGAGAGCCCCTCAACCGCTGAGGCCAATGCTTTTGCCGACGAAATCAACCCCCACTTCGCCGCCATTGCCGACGCCCTCAGGGAAGCCACTTCCTCTTTCCAGCTTGGTTCTTTGGCCGCTCGCCAAGAGGATGATGATGAGGAGGCGGATTCGTGCGACGCGCAGTGCGTCACCGAGAAGGTACTCGATATAGTTTACGAGATTGCCAGCACCATCCGCGCGGCAATAGAACGGCTTGGTCTCCGCCCACTCATTGTGCAGATCAACCCCCTCTTGTTGGCTCTCAGCGCGCTGGTCATATCCTTGAACGTCTTGATCTCGGGCTTGCTGCTGACGGTATCGGCTGTTGTGACCACTCTGCTCGGTGGGCTGGGTCTTAGCTTATTGTTGCTGGGGTTCCTTGGGTAAATGATCGAAAAGGAACAGCCTCTATAACTTGAATACTTATCGACAGCACACGATCATGTAATATATCTTGCCAAGTTTACTTGCACTATCACTAATATTCCACTGTGCCGATTTATTCTCGTATTCTCCTTTTCCCGCCATGCCCAGAAATCCCTCGCTGATATGAGATGCATTAAGCATGAGTAGAGAGGTCTGGAATGATTTGCACGTCATAATTATTCCGGGGCTGCCGAGATTGGCAGGAAACCAATCATGGCGGACAAACTAAGAATTCCAAACGCTCAGTAAATGAAAAGCTTAAATCCAATCCTGTCGGTCCCGAAACATTGAGCCACCTATGACAGCCATTATCACACTCAGGCTGTAAGGCACAGCAAAAGCAGCAAAACATGGACAATCACCACGTGTCCAATCAAGACATGCGCCACATTCCCCCATTCCTCTGATCCCCAAAGATGAGCGGCTCGGTGCAGCAGAGCCACGCCGCTACGAACAGTGGGTTCAAGGCGCGACGGTACTTTGTGCTAACCAATCGATCGTAAACAAGGATTTGCAGGATGACGGCGACTCCCTGCAAGACGAAAAACAAAAATTCCTTGCTCGGTTCCGTCGGTCCCGGCAGCATGTATGAGCCACAGTAGTGCATTGCGCCTGACAAGAGGAATGTGCAAAACGTGCGAACGAGTCGAAGTAAAGGCTTCAGCTTGGGGTTGTGGGAACGGGGAATTACGAGGTCTGAAGCGGACTGGAAACCAAACTTGAAATAGTTGTGCCAGGTTACGCCCCATAGTCCTAAAGGAAGGTAATGGTGTTAGGACCACTGAAGAATATGGAAACCGACCACTGCTGGAGTTACTTACCGGCAAGGCCATACTCTATTATGGCACTCATCGGACCCCAGGGGCTCGGATTGTAGTGCTGGGGGTTCAGAGTCGAGGAAGGGCTCACCAGGTGCCTTGATAAACCGATCAAGGTCCAGGTCGAGTGACAGAAGTTAATAAAAGGCACACTGCTGGCAATCCAGGTCACCGTGTCTAGGGTTTGCAGCTGCCACCCAAACAGTCGCTTGTCCAGGTGCCGTGCGATTTTCAGAACACTCTGGAACATGAAAATGTCCCAAAGCAACCCGAGCCACAGAAAGGCAACAGCGAGTCCGTTACTGGGTGTGTATGGCGCGGTATCCTTTGCTGCGCCGTGGCTTTGATCTTTCCCTGTTGAATCGTTTGTCAGTTGAGTATCATATCGGCACGCTGGGTAAAAGATAAAGACCAGGAAGGCCTACGAACCTAAACGTCCAAACTGCCACCCTACGGCACGAAAGCTGATAAGCAAATCAGACGTCCACGCCAACCGCGCCACACGGTCGCGCTGCGGGTATCGCTGCCACACCAGCCCTCCTTCCTCGTACTCTCCGTCATTCTGCGGCGCCTTTGTACAACGTCGGCGACGAGCATCCGCAATGGGGTCATAATGCAACAGCAAAACGGCCGCCCAGATGATGGACCAGCTTTCGAGCAAGCCAGTCATGAATGCAAGAGACGGCTGGGCAATCTTCACCGTCGCGACAACGCTTGTGGCGACAGCGGCAGTACAGATGGTGGTTAAAATCTTGGTGGCGCGGTTTCGATAACAAATCGAAGGTGAGTTTAATGCAAATAGTAAAAGTGCCGGTGCTGCTAGAACCTGTACACAGGTCATTAAAATCCCATGCGCCATGTCTATTCTCTGAACTTCAGAAGCACGACAAAGACAACACAAACAAAGGTTGAAGCGATGAATAGTTTAAGGAGTGACCCCTTTTTATTTCTCTGACAAGTACCAAAGGTACCGTGAGCCTTATCTGGTGGGCTCTCAGGATGACGACTTCATAAGTCTAGTTTATATGATCTCTAGGTCAAGCACAACCCGTGGGTGATGTCATCTTACTCTTGCTGATGCATCCCATAGAAACAATGACCAGTAAAACCCCGTTCGCAGGACCTGGCGCCGTAATCCCACCCGGAATCCCACTGCACGTTGCCGTCACTATCTTGCGGATAAGTCTGATGGTTGTCCAACCTGTGAAGAAAGACTCCTTGCTTGGCTTTTATTACGGCGAATAGGATTGTCAGTAATACGACTTCGATGTGGAAAATCTGCCAAGATGATGAGGCATTTTGTGTCAAATCTTGGCATCCTTTGGCTGCACCATGTAGAGGCAGCTTTTGAAATCCGCTCTTATAAAAGGAGATAGGTTGGATGCAAAACTATGGGAAAATATCAGGTACTAGGTGCTTATCGACCCGTTCCACCTGTTTCCTACCACCATGACCATGTCAAAAGCGGTTCCTCTTATAGGCTTAACTGTGTTGCAATGTTTCTTTGTCATCAAAGCGACCGGTCTCTATACCAAAGCCCCGCAAAGCCCCATTGTGCAGTTCTTGTTAGTTGCCATAGTCGTCCTGGCAGATGTGGCAACGTACGTACTATGGAGATGCTTGATTCGACCACGATGGAGTATCCTGCGAGATTTGCCGCAGCCACCAGTACGTACAGGCAGCTAAGCAAGAATGAATTAGCCAAATACGCGGGTTTGAAAAGCTTGCAATGCGCTAATGAAAGCAACAGACGGCAGGAAACATACTGACAGGTCACGTGGGCGTCGTCTTCAGCACACCACTCGGCCGTCAAATCACTGAATGGATGAACCAAATTCCGAACCATGGCCTTTTGTTCTTCCGTGGCATGCTGGGGGCAGAATACCTCGTCGTGACTGGGGCCGAGGGGCTGCGCGACGTCCTTTTCACCCGTGCGTACGACTTTGAAAAGACCAGCGCGTTCCGGCGCTACACCAGGCGGTTTCTGGCGGGTGGCCTCGTGGTCCAGGAGGGTGACGCCCACAAAATGCGGAGGAGAGCCATCGGGCCCGTCTTCCAGCCGCGCAACGTGGACGTGCTAAAGCCGCTGCTGTGCGCCAAGTCACAGCGTCTGGTGCAGGTGTTGCGGACCGTATGCGAAGGGGACAACTTCGGCAATGGCTGCAAAGGGGCATCGTGCAGCCAGCTGAAAAATAACTCTACCGTGGTAGATATATGCGACTGGACTACACGGTTCGCCCTCGATATTGCCTGTGTCGTGGGGTTCGGCGAGGATTTGGGCCTCGTCGAACGCCGCGAGGTGCATCCCATACTCGAAGCATACACAACCATCTTTACAGGCTCCAAGGAGAAAATGAGCCATTATGCCTGGCACAACACTACTCCTGTTTGGCTGAGCAATCTATTTCCGCACAGGCTGGACAAAGAGATGGACAAGTCGAGTCGGATCATCTGTGAAATCACTCTCAACGCAGTAAGGAAGCGTATGGACTTGATACAAAGCGGGGAGAAGGCACCTCGGGATTTCTTGACAGAGGTCATCCTTTCGGGAAAGTTCACTGTTCAGGAATGTGCAGAAGAATTGGTCATCCTTATGGCCGCAGCGTGGGTGTTTCCTTGCAAGCTTGTACTAACCACTGCAACCTTTCTTTTCAAAGCTCTTTAGCCATCTGACAATGTCCAAAATCCAAATAGTCACGAAAGCACGGCATCACTCATTTCCATGACCATCCATTACCTCTGCCAACGTCCCGAGCTACAGTCAGCGCTACGATACGAACTGGGGGTCTTTGGACTCCTCGCAGGACAAGGCTCGTCCATTCCTGAAACAGAGTACGAGAAAATGACGCTGCTGAACGCCGTGTTAAGCGAGATGATGCGCCTAGAGCCCCCGCTGCCCATGACGTTGCGCAAGGCGGTCCGCAGCACGTCGGTTGGCGGCCACGCCGTTCGTGCCGGGACTTATATCGTAATCTCACCTTATGCCATGGGTCGGTCCCGGGCCATTTGGGGCCCTGAGGCCTCCCGTTTTGACCCCGGGCGGTGGATTGCGCCCAAAAACGATAGCCACCAAGACGCCACAGCGGCAGCAGCATTGTCGACGTCTTTCCCCGATGAGCCTGTCCGCTCGCCCCACGGAACATTCGATGAGCACGGAGGGACTGCATGTGGCCACCAGTACGGCATATTAACCTTTCTCAAGGGTCCCAAGGGATGCACAGGTGAGCGGTTCGCCAAGGCCGAGATGCGCCGTGTCGTGGCTGCGTTGGTTGCCGGGTTTCAGTGGATGCCTGAGCAGGCACACGAGCCGGAGCAGGTTGGTATTGTAGTGGTGAGTGGTGTACCTTGATCTGTTTTCTTGTTGGTAGACGTTTGTCTTGGTACTGATCCATCCATATATTGGTGAGCAGGTCAAGCCAGCCGGTGGTCTTTTGGTGAGATTGCAGCCAGTGATGTCATGACTGGTAGTTGAAACAAAGTGACTGGGTATCTGTACCAAACACTTTCTAGGCATTCAAGCAACACTTTTATCAAATTCATGGGCTTAGGCTGAGGGACTTGGGAGTCTGAAGGAACTGACAGGGGGATTAGGTTATACATTATCACAATACTGGACTCAGGTTTTGGATTGCCATCCCCAGCGACACCAGAACATCTGATGGAGCAGCTCGCTAGTCCGGAGTGCTATAGTGAAGACGGGAGAACTCTAATTGCAAAACTGCATTCCTTGCTACGGTGGACGAAACGAACGACTAGTTCTAGGGTCGCAGAGTCACAATGAAAAGTAATTTACAAATAGTAAAAAGTGGAATCAATAAACCAATATTTTTAAACACGCATCTCCGTTTCCATCTCCCACCTATGCGTTGCAAGGGCTTACACAAAACTTATCGAGAAGCTAATATTATCCCTGGATCCCTGCGTGGCGTTAAGCCCCACGTAATGGGTTTGACGGAGTTTCCTTAGCCCCGTCAACCTCAAACGATGATGCGGAAACGAATCCCGTGGGTTTCAATATTACTGTATCGAGATTGATGGGAAAACGGGGAATATATAAAGTATGGCTGATTTGTATTTGCTGTGGGTTTGATCTGATTTTCTGTCTCGACCCAGCCCATGTGAACATCCTTTTAGTAAACAACAGTCATGCCCATTTGACTACATTACGCCCAAAGAAGAAGAAGAGAAAAACAACACACGCTCGGCAAAATGGCTAGCCACAAGTTTAACCCTGCCACCGATATTCCGGACCTCTCCGACAAGGTCATTCTTGTCACTGGTGGTAATATTGGTCTCGGGCAGGAATCCATCCTGCAACTGGCCAAACACAACCCAAAACGCATATTTCTTGCAGCACGTAACGAACAAAAGGCCCGAAAAGCAGTGGAAGCTATCAGCCAAAAGATAGGTGGCGAAATGTCCTCGGTCATTACATTCCTGCCGCTCGACCTGAGTTCGTTCGAGAGCGTCCGTAAAGCCTCCGATACGGTTAAATCGCAAACGGACGAGCTCCACATCCTGTTTAATAACGCAGGCATCATGATGACGCCCGCCGCTACGACTATAAACGGTTATGAGGAGCAGTTCGGTGTTTGCCACATGGGTCACGCACTGCTCACCCGTCTGCTGCTTCCTTTACTCGAAAGAACGGCCAAAAATGGCGAGGTCGACGTCCGTATCGTTACCCTTTCATCGGCCGGGGAAATGATGGCCAACGCCGGCTGCTTTAAGGACATGTCGCGGTACAAAACCTCTATGCAGGACTTACAAACAGTCAAGCGATACGGTGCGGCTAAGCTGGCCAACATCTACCACTCGCAAATGCTCGCGCGGAAATATCCCAGCATTAAGGCCGTATCGCTCCACCCAGGAGTTGTTAAGACCAATTTAATGCAGGGCATGAAGGACAATTGGCCCATATTGGGATCGATTCTTGTCCCAATCATCGGCAATGTCTTTTGCAAATCTGTAGCTGACGGGGCCCGGAACCAGCTTTGGGCAGCAGTAAGCGACAAAGTCGTCAGTGGGGAGTTTTATCACCCTGTCGGCGTTTTGGGTAAGGGATCGCCGGCGACCAAGAATGCGGGGGATGCTGAGAAACTGTGGGAATGGACTGAGAAGGAGCTGAATGCGTATTTGAACAAGTGAGACCGTTTAACTTTGAAGGAGGGACCCGGGGTTGGTCGTGTTGAGTTTTGTCGAGTGTTGTTGCCATTGTACAGTAATTACTAGTTACATTTCTTAATGTGTTTTTGTCTAAGACTGTCGGCGGGGACTGTCTGTGTCTTCGAGAATCGCCTCGAAGATGCTCCGCCCAATGTGTGCGCGCAAGATCTATTGGATCGGCGGCGTTTGGCCACACTTTGGTGATTTGTTGCTCCATATCATCCAATCCTTTTTTGCACCGTGAGATCTAGATAAAGCACAAGATATTTGCCTGGAAGATATCGCACCTTGTAATAGGCAATGTCTTGCGGCAAGATGTCTTTCTTTCTACTGCTCTGCGTGTCACAAGAGCCTTCCAACCTCGTCAGCGCCAAAAGCCCCAAGTTTCCTCATCAAGAAAGCTTGCATATTTTGCGCCACCTCTTGAAATGCTTGTTGAAGTCTTGATTGAAAAAGGCTTTTCTTCCAACCTCGGCCAGAAAATATTATCATGGACGGATGAGACCATTCTTTTGCATTTTCTTGGTTGGTGGCTTTATCCTGGATTGCAGCATTTGCAAATCCGAGCCGCGTTCCCTTTCCAGGAGCAAAGTCCTTAACTTGTTTCCTCTGATATCCCAAGGAGGTGCACTGTGATGAATTTCCTCGGCGTCCCTTCGGCGGCGGGTCCGCATCTCATTACCATTCTGAACGTCGACACGATCGACTGGGGGAAAATAACTTAGACAGAGTAACTCCTCTTTAGTTCATTGGTACGTACTCCTTGGGGTCAAGAGAGGGGATGCCCTGGCCAACCTATACTTGTATATCGACACTGTATCAATTACTCGTGTCCTCTAGTCCCCTGTGCGCGAAGCTTCTTAAGCATTTTCTCGCGGTTTCCAACTGTGCAAAGCCCGGGGCCGCAAGCTGCAGCTCGGAGCTTTTAAGTACCCCAATGGATGAAATGGGGTTAACTCTCGTTATAATCCCTAAACCCACGGGTTTTGGCAGATATTCCGTATATGTGGGTCAAACAGGCAATGGGCTGTTATCTACCAGCAAGCTCATTATTACTGAAGTGATATATCAGAACTAATGCTTTGCTCATTATCCAGCTTTGAAATTTGAAAACCTTTTCCAAGTATCTCCTCATTATAGATTCATTAACCAACAACCATTATGCCTAACCCCGACAAAGCAGACCCGGCATGGCTTCAGGAGCAGCCATTTAGCCGACCCTTTCTCGCAATGGACCGCTCTACCATTACAATCACCCTGGTGGCCCTGGTGCTCGTCCCCGTCATTGCCGCGTATACTTTTGCTGGTCGAAAGGGGGGTAAAGCGATCCCTGTGATTAATGCGCCCGGGCCGTTTGAGTTGGCCTTTTCAAAAGGCATTCAATTCCCGCAGCAAGGTTTGGACCTTTACAACAAGGCCAAACAGCTCTTCCCCAATCAGCCCGTCAAGTTCATAACCCACATCGGTCCCCTGATTGTTCTGCCAGCGGATAGGGCGCAGGAGGTCAAAGGGATCCAGAGCCTGGACTTCCGGAAGACTATCTCCTCTGTACGTCTTTTTAAATACACACTTGAAGAGTGGCGCTATTCTAACTCTTTTCATTTCTTCTTTTTACAGACTGCCCCTCTCAGCGTCCCAGGCGGAGCTGCCCTGTCAACCTTTGACCACCCACATGCGATCTTGCAAACAGTGGTCACCAAGTATTTAACGAAGCGATTAAGTATATAATTAGCTTATAAAAAAGATGATATGATAACAAAACACTAACTTGCTATTTTCAAAAGATACCGTTACGGGGCCGTTGGCAAATGAGGCTACCTTTACGATTAACAAGGACTTGGGAAAAAATCCTGGTAAGTCTTGCAAGGTCCAGTCAAAAAAAGAAGAGACAAATAAAACAGCCGTATCGTGGATATTTCTAACGGGTTAAATTGCAACATGTTTCAGAATGGACCGAGGGTGAAATATATGATATAATGCTTGACGTGGTCGCCCGTCTCTCTTCTCGTGTCTTCCTCGGATCAGAAATCTGCCGCAACGAGGAATGGCTCGAAATAACAAAGCAAATTACTATTGTTTTTACCACCGTTCTTCAGACCACCCGCGCTTACCCGTCATGGCTGAGACCGTTAGTATACTGGTTCGGAAAGCCCGGTAAAGATATGAGGGCCCTAACGACGCGCGTGGGCGAGATTATCAACCCGATTATCGAAAAAAGGAGAAAAGAAAGGGCAAACTGTAAGGTTACAGGCGTCCCCGCACCGGTTTACAACGATGCCATAGAATGGATCGAATCCGAATTCGACCCCAACGACCGCATTTTCAACATTGCCGATTTCCAAATCGCCCTATCGATTGCCGCTGTTCACACTACTACGGACTTGCTTACCCATACCATGTTAACATTGGCCGCTAACCCGCAATATATCGAACCGCTAAGGAAGGAAATAATCGAGGTGCTTGGGGCTAGCGGATGGAAAAAAACATCATTAACATCACTCAGGTTGTTGGACAGTGCAGTTAAAGAGGCACAAAGGCTTAAACCTGTGCAATATGGTAAAAAGTCCCTCCCTCTTCCGCGCTTTGTTCCGCAGCCCATTTGGCCGGCTGGCAATGATAACTATGAAACAAGGAACGGATATTTTTGATGCAATTCCCTGCTTCTAACAATTCGTTTGCAAACAGCAGCCAGCATGCAACGACTAGTAACGGAGAATATAACAATCGAAGGTGGCTACAAGCTGCACAAGGGGGAGTTCGTGGGCGTGGATACGCAACCGCTACGCGATCCGACCAAGTACCCGGAGCCGGAGACTTTCGACCCCTACCGCTTTTACAATGCGCGGCAACAGCCTGGCGGTGAACATAAAGCGCAGCTCGTCTCGCTTTCGCCCGACCACCTTACCTTCGGTTACGGCAAAACCGCATGCCCTGGTCGCTTTTTCGCCGCCAACGAGGTCAAACTTGCGCTTTGCCACCTCATACTCAAATACGATTGGAAATTGCCCGAGGGCAGTTCTGCCAAACCCTTAATGTTTGGCCTCGACCCCATCGTTAACCCCGAGGCTAGGATAGTGTTTAAACGGCGTAAGGAGGAGCTTGACCTCGATTCGCTCGATGTCGACAGCGTGGAGTAGGACTTTTGATGGAAGATGGAGAAAGAACTTAAACAAGTTAGGCTTGTCAAGTTCTGGCGCTTTCGCGGATAAAGCCTTTCATATGTTGGTAACTCTTCGAATCTCCGCTCGTTTGGAATTTGCTTTGTATTCGCCTAGATTGATAGAATTATATTGTTTCACCTTGGCTTTTTATAGGGCTTATCCAGCTTTTATCTGCCTATCGCCACTCGCGATTGTAAGTTCACGAAAAGAGGCGTCCAGTTAAAATAGATGAATTTTCACGGAACAAGGCCATCACATCCGTGGCATGACACTTCTTTGGGCTCCACGGCCGTTCTGGCTGTCTGCTAATGCTGTAGCAGCATGGTAAACTTGCTAGGATGCAGTCAATCGAACAAAACAACTTTATTGATCCGTAGGGGACTCCGCGAATGTATAGCTGACTGAGAAAAGCCCCGGACTGATAATGCCCTGTTGCTGAATGACATCGAAAAAGCACGATCCTAAACAAGACAAGATACGGTAAATTTAACCTCTGGTCCCTGGATAATGCTTTTGTTTCCGTACTGCACCTTTTTGACATGACGTCACTCTCCCCAAAAGCAGCCAAGTAACAGGATCCACCGGCCAGAAACAAAATATGCGGGCCAAGTTCTTCCAGGTCATCGGTCGGACGTATAAAACTCCCGGCAGCCATGCCACTCCGAACATATGGGACGCGAAACTGAAATCCAAAATCCAGGGGGATGAGAAGCGGATCCTACCTGGCCTGGAAGAAAGATGTATCGTTGTACACATTAATCTTGACTTCCACATGACTCAACCGAGGTGGATAAAAACACTTACTATTGCGGGCAGATTTCTACGAATTCGAGATGACGAGCTGCTCGTCAACGCGGAGGAAGGTGGTCGAACCCTTCAATATGACCTGTGAAGAAAAGTCCACACCAATGCTTGTGCAATAGTCTTTCTAAAGACTAGTGAGTTTGTGCGAGCTTGCTTTGCTAGAAGGAAGGAGTAATAACTCACGAATTCCGAGCCACAGTTTGGCAAAGGTTGGCAGCCGATGGAGAAGCACTGCGAAGACCAAACCCCAGGTACTGCTCCGCAGCCGCGTACACCATCAGAATGACTGCATCGCAATCACCGCACCGCGCTCAAATGGAGTCCGCAGGTGTTCAAGGTAGACCAGCAACGCTTCGCCAGTCTTGTGGATATCCACCACATCCATCGCTGGGAGCCGGATTCTGCGTTTGTTGCCATCATGGTCGGCCCAGAACTTGTCCAGTACATCCCCAGGCCGGGGAACAAATCTGCGGACATCAACCTGGAACGGGGAACACTCGATTACAGTAATTTCGATTGTCTTGGGCGTCGGATCCGCGGGATTCCATTTGGGCCGCTTGTGCAGTGTGCGATTTGTGAGTTGTAGGCAGCCTGGTCTCACGAGTTGCAGGTCCGATGTGCGGATCCGGCACCCTTGTAATTTAAAACGGGATGGGACCGGCATATGGGCGTGACGAATGTGATACAAAAGCTTGGTAAAGCGAAGCAAATGTGTAAAACAGTTTGATTTTGCAAGGGAACAGGATATTTTGTTGCGGGTATTTTAAGCCATTAAAGAAGGACACAAAGAAGCTGCTACATATAAGACGACATATGAGGTACATGCTCATTGTGGATCGTATAGAGCTCGGACAGTTTATCAGTCTAGATCCCAGCTGGAAGCGAGAAATATCTATAGATCGCCCGAGTATCCAGACTCGGACTCGAAGTAGTACATAGACGAAAAAGGGGTTTTTGGACCTCTATAGACTTGGTCGATATGAAACGGGTCCTCCGATATATTTAGTACCAGAATCCTGTTCTTTTGGACTAGAAGATAGGTTCCATAGAAATAGACCGCCGAGTTTGGCTGGCGTTTCTGGCCGATTAAGCCGGCAATTGGTTAACTGCTTGGTAGAGCGGCCCCTAATAAATCATACAGTATTCGATCGTTACTACATCAACGTATTGAGGATTTCGCGCAACGAGTTTTTATAACCCATCAAAACCCTTTCCTGGTCGCAAGATCCACACCCCATTATACCCCCTAGTACGTTCTCTGCAGCCGTACAGTAAGCCTACCCCTCTCAGCCCTCGCAGAGGCTCAAGTCCTCCTCCTACCGCTCGTGCCTCGACGCCCTGCCGGTCCTCGGACACCCACAGAATCGCAGGCAACCCTAAAAGCCGCTCCATGACCCGAAACTGATGCCGCACCGTGAGCACTAGGATATCCAGCTGCAGCACCGACTGGGTTACCAAGAAGCCTGTCAGCATGCTTGGAAGAGCAACGGCGTCCGCAGGCCCGTGGCCGTGGTGCTCTAGCAGCGCCCGAAGCGGCGTGTCGAACAGCTCCAGAATGTGCACGTGGCACCGCGCTAGGCTGAGCTGCGTCGCCAGGGCCAGGAGCGTCGGCAGCACGAGGTCCTGCACGGCGGTGATGGTCGCGTTGTGCTGCCCCTGCTCGGCGTCCAGGAGTAGGCGCAGCACGGTTGAACACTCCTCGATGCTATGCAAGGCGCCACCAACGGCGCGCACGATGGTGGCGTGCGTCTCCCGCTGCTGGCTTTCCTCGCCGCAGCTCATCGGCCCCCGCAGCCGGTTTATCTGCTGTGTCAGGTTCATATTCAGCTGGCAGTCGGGCGTCGTGCCTATTGGTCCATGAC
This sequence comes from Pyricularia sp. CBS 133598, assembly GCA_004337975.1. NCBI lineage: Eukaryota > Fungi > Ascomycota > Sordariomycetes > Magnaporthales > Pyriculariaceae > Pyricularia > Pyricularia sp. CBS 133598. The sequence continues at coordinate 201,385 of RRCJ01000012.1, forward strand.
TCACCGAGGGGCGTCCTCCCGTGGCTGGGGTCGCTGCTGGTGGTGCTGCTCTTGCTGCTGTTGCTGCCGCCGCCGCCGGCGTTGCTCCTGGGGCTTACTGACCCTGGTGTTGCCGGGGTCGCCACTACGACCTGGGGGAGGTCGGCCAACAGCGTGTCATCGTCCACGCGCGGTTTTCCTTGGTAGGCGTACGACGTCGTAATCCCCGGGGGATAGCTGGTGTTGGCAGTAGTAGTTAAAGTCGCACGTGAAACTGCCAAGGTCCAACGCGGCTATGTCGTCGGCGGCCGGCACGAGGGGGCTCGAGTTGGCTATTAACGGAGCTTCTCCCGATGGGGGTGGTGGTTGTGGCTGCGAGACCTCTTCCGGCGGCGTCAGCCATTCCGTCGTCGTATGATACATTGCTGCCAACGGTCCGCCGCAGCCCCTTGGGCTGCTTGTCCCATAGCACGCATTGGGCGCTTGCCCGGAGGCACCGGACGTTTGGCGCCTGCTGGTCACTCTCATTGATTATGCTGCAGCGCAGCTTGTGCTTGCGGCATTTGTCGCAAGACGAACGTCTGGAGGTGAAAATGTGACATTGATGTCATGCTGATATATTTATTTTGTATGAAGGCACAGCTAACGGGCCTCGGTTGTGTGGCTTTCACCAAGCTATTAACACTGCTTTGGTTTGGAAGTCAAGGCATCCTTACATTAGAGGCCGTACGAAATATCTGGGCTTTTAAACTTTGCCCAGAAATACTAGGATGGCTATTGGACCGGATTCTCTGCCCTAAAGGTCCTTAACAGTCCTTTATCGTTACGATATTGGCCAGTCCCTACGAGTCATACGTTTTGCTGTGCGTGCGCTTGAATCTTGGGCGAACCTGCGCCGACAGATCTTATTGAGTCGACTATGATGAGTATGACCCAGACTGTTGGAATAATAGTCACTGCTATCGCACTTGGGCGTGTAAATGCACGCTGACTAGCATATATCACGTGCGATTCGAATTCCTAACTTCTCAGGCATCCACAACTCCGCACCACCCCTTCATTTCCTCCTGTAACCAGATTGCACTTTTTACTCTCTTTTGTACGATAGAGAAGACAGATAATTAGATATGGCGAATCGCACTAGTTACATTGTCTCAACCCCGAATCCCTACGCGTAGACGAGGTCTATGAACACAGACAAAAGATTGGAGACAAGACCCGTTGACGGTCCACCAAAGGGTTTGAGTAATCATTGTAAGTGGTGTACGGGCATTGTTTAAAGTATAGGATTCTTGGCTGCGTGTTCTGGTTCATTCAAGGGTAAAAACATGTACAATACCAGTCAGGTAAGCAGTCAGGAGTTAAACAGACACTTCATTGTTAACGTAGCATTTTACCGAGACGCAGTTGCGGGGTGCCTTTTCTCCTGTCAGTACAATAAATATAAATGGTTAGATTGCTGGATAGAGTAAAGTATTCTTGTTAGTAACCTCTGCGTGGAGTAAGTGAAACTGTCCTTATATAATACATCTATGTTTAATATGTGCATCACATTCTGCTTCGGAGGGTTTGTCATCCAGCTAGAGTATCACGTAAGTAGTTGGGCAAGGGAAATATAAACTCGATCCTCTGAATCAGATTCAGGCACAACAAAGTTAATTACCGGATCCGGAAAGAGAGTCCTTCGGGAGCAGTGTGGGCAAGTAGCTGGGACTCGGACAAACAGTCCTTACGGGGCGGTATGCATGAGGAGTGGAGGATGGGACTGCGGGGGTGGCGATGAACAACAACTACTAATGGTCCGGTTGCTACAAAGTCCAAGCTTGACGAGCACACAAGTAGGAAGACCTGGACAGTGAAAATTGGAGTAAAAGGTAGCGCTGGGTATGAGTGGCTGTAAGAAGAGGTGCTCAAAACTAAATCTGATATCAGAGTACAGAGACACCCAGCTATATTTGACCATTAGAGGCTGGTAGCCTCCATATTACCCCAGTTGGTCACGGGATATCTACAGAATAGAAAGCACACCTCGACTGCTTTTCACTCGACTCCCGAAGTCTTTCTGGGAACCATTTGCTTGACGCCGTGAAGCTTGGGAGTGTTACACAACTTTCAAATTTACTCGACATCAACACATCATGTATGAGTACGCGGCTGTTCAGGTAGACCGGTTGCAGTTCCTGCCGGTGGGATCAGACGCAGGCAATGACCGCGAGATGCTTTTTGCAAGATACACTGGGTGCCCAACAAGCCTGACGGTTCGCTCGCGGCGGCCGAGATCCCAATCACCAACTACGACAAGGACCACATGTATGCCCTAAGTCGCATCGCTGCCTTCTATTTGCGACGTTTTGATGCCATGGTGCCCGAAAACAACCCGGTACGGAGGACCAGCCCGTACAGCCACTACCTCAGATATGCCCGCCATATGACGGACCTGCTGAGGAGAGGAGAGCACAAGTGGGCGTTTGTTGAATGGCTTCAAGACTCTGAGCAAGAGGTTCTGAACAACATAGAAAAATATAGGTATGCACCAACTATATTCAATATCATCCGGCAACACGGTCTAATTGATCAAGGTGAATACTAACTCATACCGCTCATTAACTTTGCAGGCTTATGGAGAGCCCCGATGTCAAGATTGCACTCCTTGTAGCCAACGTGATGCCACGCTTCTTCAAGGGTGAAACCACCATGCTTGAGCAGTTTCGCACGTTAGGTTTGCTCGACGACTACTACTCCCATGGGTTCGGTACAGGCCAGTGCATACAATGGGTGGGCAGCATACTTTGCCAGCTCACTAACTCTAATTCGCATCTCGAAATTCTTGAAATTGGTAAGTGGCCCTGGAAAGCTTTTTCTATTCTACATGTATCACCCACCTTGCCCCGCCCCCCCCCCCCCCCCCCCCCCCCCGCGCCCGTCCCCAAGCTGATTGATTCATTATTGCCCGCGAACCCACAGGCGCCGGCACTGGCGCTGCGACCAAGAGGATTCTGAATGCGGTCGGCAGCGATTTCAACACCTATACTTTCACCGACATCTCGTCGAGCTTTTTCGAAAAGGCGGCCGAAACGCTCGGCAGCTGGGGCAACCAGATGGTCTTCAAGGTATGCAATGCCGAGGTGGACCCTGTAGCGCAGGGCTTCGAGGCTGGCACGTACGATGTTGGTGGTCGCCTTCATGGTGATACACGCGTGCACGTGGCTAGACGAGGCATTGGCCAATATACGGCGCCTGCTCAAGCCAAATGGGATACTCATGCTCGGCGAAGGCGCCAGCGACAGCGTCTTGCAAACCGGCGCCGGCTTCATCTTCGGAACACTACTGGGCTGGTGGTGCAGCGTGGAGGAGGGGCGCACGCTGTCGCCGCTCGTCAGCGCTGACGAGTGGGATGACCTCCTGCGGGGAGCTGGCTTCTCTGGGATCGACGCGAGGTCCCCTGCTGCGCTGTTCGACGCTTTCGGTATCAACTTGTTCGTGTCCACCGCCGTCTACGAGCGCGTGGCGTTAATGCGCGAGCTCCTGGCCCCTGCGTCGGCGCCTCTTCTCAAGACGAGGCCCGTGGCCGACGGTATCGTGATTCTTGGTGGTGAGACGCCGACCGTGGCGCCCCTGGTCGACGAGGTATGCGCGGTTCTTGCCCCGGCAGCCGGCGACATGTTGGTCTTCAAGATGCTCGAGGAGTATGGTGCTGCCACAACCGACCCTCGCTCGGTCGTCCTGAGCTTTGTCGACCTGGTGGCGCCCGTGTTCAAAGATGTCACGGCCGAGCGGTGGGATGCGTTTAAGCCGCTGTTGGAGCATGTCGGCCACGTCATCTGGCTGACTAGCGGCCGCCTTCCGATCTATACGGCAATATGACAGTTGGTTTCACGCGTTAGGCTATCCACGGGAATAAAAATTTGCACGTGCAATACCTGGACATTCTTGACGTGGCCACGGTCGACACGGGTGCCCTCGCCGTCGCCGTTCTGTGGTTGTTTTTGCTATCGATGGAACCGGTGGTAGTGCAAACCCTGCTGCTGTTAAGCTGAATCTTTACCTCAGCCGTTCTGGCTTTTTGCGGAAACCCTGCCTTCAGACGTGATTTGTTTCGTCGGCTTCTCCGCCAACGAAGAGCTGGAGCAGGCCATCATTTCCTGCCTCCCACATGAGCTGCAGGATATGCAAACTTGGATGAAGACGGTTGGCGCGGCCGGCATGCATCCTGCGGTTGCGGCCTTGATCGAAACGTTTGACCAGCCTGGGGTGCCTAGATATCCGGCTTTGGCACGGGTAATAACGGAGTGATGGTATTGAAATTGTAATGCTTGTAGATTACTACGCAAGTAGAACTTCCGGTACTGTCTTCACTGTTTCGCTTGCTGGCACTGCAGACTTCTTTGCTCTCTTTCGGGTGTCGTCTCGCTGTTGACAATCAGCAACAGACTATAATTGCATTCAATAGCTTTAGAACCATAACAGTTGGTTAGCTTGCCTCAAGAGATGTATTCTGGCTCGATTAGTACTGGATACTGTACAATGACTACCGAACCAAACGTCTTCTTTGGAAAACGGGGCATGTCAAAGTTAAAAGACGTTTGGGGGTTCTATCGCTTGGGGTGAGGTGTTCGACAAAGACTTTCGATTTATTAAATCGGTTGTAGGGCGGCGAAACTATACGAGAGATAAGAGAAAAGCAACAAGGTAAAAGGGGGATGGTGGAGTAGCTTTCGACCTGGTCTTGTCAAAAATATGATATCTACGGAGTATATCTGCTGCTAAGTTGTTGATTGCTTTTTTCTGTTTGCTTCTTGTTGGAACCTTTTTTTTCCTTTGTCGTCCTTTCTCTCTCTTTCTTTCTTTTGTTCCCTTCCCTTTCATTTTTTCTCTCCATTCCCTTTTTTCCGCTTTGCAGTGGATAAGTGCAAGTGTGGTACTGAATGGTAAAAGGGTAGAAAAGCGTGGATTTAAAGGAACCTACAAGACACTTGGGCTGGGTGCCCCGCGCGATCTATCATACAAAGCGGAAATACTGGCAGGTACAGCCCAGCCCATGTGCAAAATTATTGCAACCCAACAGGGTTGCCTCCCCACCCAATCTCAGTGCTCAGGACTACTATGGTGGTAAGGGTAAAAATCCATCCTCCTGTACAATTTCCGCTCGTATGGGCCTTCTGGGCTTTGCCGACTTTGGTCATAGTTTTGACAAAAATAGAAAATTTGGGTACTTAATGGCTCCCACGAACAATTAAGTCCCGAACAATCAAGTTAATAAAGGCCCACGCATACCCATACTGTGACAAAGGGGGGGGGGGGGGTGGTTTCGCCCGTCACCGTAGTACGTACAGGCCTTCCGGCGCCCGAGCTCTCCGGAAGAGGTGTCTCCGCTGCAACCTGTATAAAGTTAAAATATTGGGACGCCAGCAGGCGAGCGAGGGACCTCATTTGCTCCTTACCAACCAGATGTTTTTGCCCATCAACCCGAAGTGGGCAGGGCAATCAACCCAAGGTACCTGCCAAAATAATCCCCCAGGCTCACTGTCGCGTCCCACGTACTGTACTTCCAATCCTCAACAAAGCATTCGGCTTCAATTTTGAGTAAATTTTCGACCAAGCCACCAACCTCGGATACCTTGTTCGTGCCAACCCATCAGTGAATTGGGAGCCGCCCAGAGTCATTATTACTATTACTTTGCCCTGCTCCTCGGCCTTTCTTTACCATGGGCTGGACGTGTTGGGAGTGCGGCAAGTATTTTCCTTCGGGAGCGGTCGCACTCAGACAGCACTGCCAAAGCACCAACCATACTGAATGCCACTACTGCTACGACATGTTCAGCAACGCGCAAGACCGCATTAACCACGAAGCGGATCAGCATGCGTGTTGCTTCGATTGCGACCGAGAATTTAAGAGTCCTAATAACGCCCGCCAGGTACGAGTATCCACACGTAGTCAAGCTACCTTATGTGGCCTGCCAAACCAGTCTTGTCCATAGCCGCCCTTTTCAGGCCCACAACGAGGATGGGATCTATTTCTAACTTGGCCTTCGTCTTGGAATATAGCACTTACACTCCAAAACCCACCGCAGCCATTCGATCCAGTGCCCTCTGTGCAACAAGGCCTACACCACCGCAACCGGCATAGTTTACCACCTCGAGTCTGGCGGATGCCCCAACGCGCAAAATCTCTCGCGCGACGCCGTCTATCGGCTCGTTCGCAGGCGTGACCCGCAAAGCGTCATCTCAAAAAAGCTTATCGGTTGAACAGGCGAAAACGAGTACGAGGCCACGTATCGTACCTGGAATGGATATGGCTACGAGTGTTACCTTTGCCACCGTGAATTTTCACAAATCCACAGCCTAAACCAGCATTTGAAGTCTCTCGTCCGTAAGTCACCCTTTACATTTTGTGTGTTCCATTTTGCCAACCGTTTTTCTTTTCGTATTTTAATTTTTTCGGCGGTAATGAAAATGTTTACCAATATACGTGAACGTGGTGATTTCTTTAGACCAACAATCCTATTACCACTGTCCGAACCCGGCCTGCCGTAACGACTTCAAAGCCCTGGCATCGCTCATTAACCATCTGGAAAGCGAGTCTTGCGGTTACATGCGATTCCAGACTGTGCAAGATAGGGCATCAAAGATGATGTCTGGTGGAAGGCTTATTGGATATTCATATTAATAAGGGTTGCTTCCATGGTTAGCCACCGCCTTCTCAAATGTTGGTCAGCTTGGGGGTGCAATCAATTTCGTCGACATTGTCACTAACAACTGAGCCTAGGGCAAGGAACAGACACGTCATGGCATGGGCGGGAGTTCCTGCACGGCTACCATTTGTCACCAGCCCGGTGTGTATTACTATATAAATGGCCAAGATGTAAAAAATGGAAAAAAGAATTTGGTTGATGCAAAGGTTTCTCACCTTCTACGACTTTACCTAGTGTTGGGATGTTGCCGTTTGCTGGTGTTGTGCGACCGAGCCTGTATGTACGAAATACGACACCCCACCTTGGCATCTCAAAATAAAAGTATCCCGTCAACGACCCTTAACCAACCGAACTCTCCCGATAAACATCAGCTAACATGAGAGTCTCAGCTTTGTAGGTCGATCCAAATGCCGAGGAGCTTGTGACAGCGAAGATATGGGGGACGCAGGTTGAACTACATACCTTAACTTGATAAGCACCATTTCTACCTAAATTGTAATTTGCATCCCATTTGTGGGAGCACGTTGAAATCAAGTTGGCTCAGAAGAACTCAAGCAGCTGATCACAACTTATTCGAGCGCACTTCCCCCGACTCCGTCCATCAACTGGTCCAGTTCCAAACTGTACTCCGGATTTTAGCGCCTTAAATTGGAACAGCACCGGTGCCCTTGTTGGCAACCCTTCCCACAGTTCAACATAGGTTTACCCCGTGAGGCCTAGTCTAGTTCTCAATCGTTAGGTTCCCAGAGGTACGCCACGCTGCTTGAAACGGCATATCAGCCAACTCCTCGAATGTTCAAGCCAAACACACTAGTATGGCAAATGTGGATGACGACCACCCAAAGACGCCCCAGCACTACCCAGGATCACCAAAAGAGTATGACGCCGCCTCTCTTCACCTTCGATTCAGGCACATCAAAGCCCCGATCCTCTATCGAATATCTTCAACTCGTCGCCCTTCGCGCCGGACCACAATTGTACCCTCCTCGACCGAAACTTCATAACTGGGCACTACTCGATGTCACTGCCGTTTTGCTGACAGGAGTACGTGCATGACGCGCATTATGGGCTCGAATGTCGCTTTCCACAATTTGACAGCTGCGCGTGTGCAATCCTCCTGTTATTTTGCATTTAAATCCGTACCAGCATAGAACTTAATCATCTTTGACATTTGTGCCATGCCTTGACATTGTAGGCAATATGCAAGTTACAATTTCCTTTGTCTGTATTGTTTCGATTTTTTGTGAAGTGCCGTAACGCGAGTGCCTTTGTTTTTCCGCCGGCATTGGTTTTGCGTGTGTGGCACACGCCGAGGATGGCGCAGTGGTTTTCCACGAGAGCCCTCCTGCCGAGGTTAGTTTTGCCATATTCTCCTTCGACTATACCCACCGACTGGACTATTCAGTCATACACGACTTTCCTCCGCCCATAGTGGTTCATAATTTCCTCCAAAGGCAAATATGAATGCCGCCAAAAGCCTCTGTCTAATTTGTGGTTCCTAGTCTCGGGGAACACAAGCTTTGAGTACTCGAGTAATATGAATATCTTTGTTTCTAACAGTATCTGCCTTGCCATATCGGGGCACTTGAGCTTGACGGTACCGGATTTTGTATCGTTGTAGCCGCGGCAAATGTTGGCACTCCCCTACTAGTGTATTAGTGTGCGGACCACCCACCCTTGTGGTCATATTTACATTGCGATATTCAAGGGGATATTGATATGGATCGTTAATCAGACGATTTAAACTATCTTTGAACGACGCTGTATTGGTTCCAGGCAGCAATCTGCTCCAAACCCGCCGGCGGAGAGATCATCAGTGAAAATGGACAGTGGTTCTAACCGCACTGTCGAAAGTAACTATGCGGGTTACATCCACCACAGTCCGTACCAGGGCCACGCGGTCATCCGGCGGCGGAAGAGAGTGGAACAGTACGTGCATATACTCTTGCAACTCCTATGCGCATCCCAATAAAACATACAACACAAAGCACTTCACGGGAGGCATTTGAAGTCAGGCCCCATCCAATCTGACTTGACTCCGCAGCGGCATGGAACCTCGTCCGAGTACTTTGGAAGGGCTGCAGCCTTCACGCATGATGGCGCTTCATACATATACAAGAGAAATAATTGTATCTCATTGACAGCGCCAGCCTCAGGTGTTTTGCCGCGCCGCCTTCTAAACTCTGTACCAATGTTCCACCAAGGATATTTTTCAGGGCCACATCACCTGCATATCGTAAACCATGCGCTTCCGGTGCTCAGGGATCGCATCCTTCGCCTCAAAGGAAAGGTACTGGATCGGCTCCGCCAAGTGCCCCATTTGGTAGGGGGAGTTAAATTACATGGCTTTTGGTTTGCGGCAGCCGGCTCAATTTGCACGTGTCCACCACGCTGTCAACACTCAACACTGTCATTGACCGTATAGAAACGCTCCGGACCCTGTCAATGCACGCAAAGTGGAGGGCGTAACAGGTTGTGGTGGAGATGGTTACAGTCGTCCTTGGCTTTATACGGCCAACGATGACAACTTGGGCGTAGTTGCGGATGGGATCATGTTGAGCTCGACCACCCAAGATTGATACTAATTGGAAATTGGGCAAACTCCTGGCACTGAGACAAGGACCCCCGCCTCTTGGACTGTTGCCGTCCATATCTGCAGTACTACGTGGTCTGTGAAGCGCCCGTAGACCACGCTCTCTACGAGTGCTGCCCTCAAAACAGGGTGACCATCAACCATTTGCTGCCATGGGCGCCGCGCCAGCACTTGTCACAGGCGTAAGAGCAAAAAAGAAGGGTGCAAAGGGCTAAAGGGTAGTCATATATCCTTTGCAAGATGTAAACACGAATCTAAGGTGCAAGAGTGCAAAAGGGGGTTGCCAAGCTTATCCAATTTTGGGCAGGGCACTGTAGTTTACCACGTATTTTACTTCCTTTATCGGCCCCAAATCCAATCTTCTCCCTTAGAGAGTCATTGATTAGTGATGAGGCTTGTATGTAGGTTTTCTTTTTCTCCTGCTCCATCATTCCCAAGAGGAATTCTACATGATCCACCCCACCGGGTAGGGCAATTGATGGACCAGTTCGTTTGTAGAATGGTCTCTCTCAAACTCGGATGTAAAACTTCCACTGTATTCTGTGGCATATATCTATGTCAAAAAAGAGCTATTTCTCGGCTTGCTGTAGGAGCGGAAAGTCGTACATACGCTGGCAGGAAGGCTCCGGTGGAAGTTGCCACTTCAGAAGCTGTTTCAACTTTCGAAGCTCTTAAGAAAGGTAGTCAGGAGTCTATGGGATTTGCGGGTTTCAGTGTTGCTTGTACTTTTCACTTGAAATATGCAAATGTGACTGCTGTCCTGGCATGAAAACCTTGATGAATTCTTGTCGGTGCTCCGCTGGAGCCCTTCGTTATTGGAACGTTCGACTCTCTCGACCCGGCCACCAAGCTTTTTGTCCGTCGGAGAAAGGAGCTAGAACTCCAAAATGGAACATTCGCCAAGGTATATTTCAACGCAGCTATGCATTGGATCCTCCAATCTGAGGAAACCGTGAGCAGTTTTCCGTTGGGGTGAAAAATGCCCTCGTTCCTGGAGGCGTATTTGCCTTTAGAATGGGTGGGTTGGGAAACGTGGTCGAGGTTTACACGGCCGTCTTGGCCGCCGTGGGCCGTCGTATCGGCCACGACCCCGCTATGGACGTGTATCCTTGGTTTTTCCCAGATAAGGATTGGATGCAGGATATAATGGAACGTAAAATTGGGGGGTGGTTACATGTTTAGTTACCTTCGACTTAGAGTTTGGGCGAACAAACTATAAACCCCGCGAATAATCCAAACATTCGCTGCAAGCCAAGCCCGGCATCACAACTTTGCCCGTCTACATAGTACTGAAATTGATACGACATGGATCTAGTTCTAGTCTGTGTTTAACGGAAAAGGTGTAAACGAAAACTCTGCGGCCCGACGCGACCGGCTAATAGCATCGAAATGGACCCCACGACTGCCTCCCAAACGTTACTCACCGAAAGTTAAGAATTATTGCATATTTCGAGGCGTAAGCTATTCTGCCTCCACAGTTCGTCTAAATAACCTCAAACGTGCAGTCTTTACAGGAATCTTGGTCTATCAAAACAAAGAGCCACTTATCTCGAGAACCAGCGGATGCAAAACGCTGCGCTATCGAAAGCGAAAATATGGTCCCGAGGTGCTTTACGACGATGGATTTTCCGTTTACCTACAATGGCGGGTTCTGCTTGGTCACTATCACCATCTGGTGGGAGGTTGTAAAAAAGTCTCAAGGAGGATTGCAGATTTCAATGAGATAGCACGCTGTGTAAAAACTAGAAACTACCTGTCGCCTTTCGGTCCCGGTGGATAATTTGAGTTGGGCGGGGGTTGATGGAAACCAAGGCGTCATTTGCAAATTGAATTGCTACAAAATACGGGTAGACCCGTACGTTACATAGGTAGTGGCTGCTATCTGCGGTAGAATAATTAATTCTAACCCCACCTGACCCTTGCATGTTTCACTCCTCAAGAGGTAATTCGTGACCGACCCCTTCAATTAGGTCGATCACCGAATGATCCATTATAGCTGTGATATAACGTTCCACCAAAGCCCAGATATTCTGCTGCGGCTGCATGGCGGGTTGTGCAAGGCACAAGACATAGCCATGGAAGAGATGCTTCCTGTACTCGACCCAGGCTTCCTCCCAAGCCACAAGCGGGCCACCATGGCGCTGCAGCATGGCAAGGTAGTGTTGCATGATGCGCTGCTCGTGCACGCGACGGTCGTCGACGGTCAGCGCACTGGCGACGAAATAGGCAACGTCGTGGAAGCAGTTACCACTGGACGCAGTCTGCCAATCGAGAAATGCTGGCTCGCCCGCCACCGTCATGTACGTGTTATCGATGTGAGGATCGCCGTGGATCAAACACTGGTACTTGGCCTCATCATCGGCGGCCCACAATTTCCTAAACATGGCAATCATGCGCTCGTTGTCCAGCAGCACGGCTCTACGCCCTGTTTCGTCGGCGCCCAAAACTTCAAGGTTCCTGGGTACGACTGCATTAAAGGCGCCCGGCCGGGTCAGCTCGACGATGATGCCGCGTAGGCCGCCGCCGTTACCCTTGGCCTGCTGCAACCACGCGTACGTTGGGTCCCCGTCGCATTTCCACGTTGTGGCGTGCAGAATGGCCAGCTGCTCAACGCCCATCAAGACGCGGTCGACGGGCCATGTCTCAAGAGGGTTGCCAAAGGTGCAGTTCTTGCTGCTTAGATCTTCCAATACAACTATGCTTTGACCGCTTGCCTTGTCGATGCCCACGTGGTAGACCTCTGGGAGCCTTATGCCCGAGCATGATAACTTTGGGAACAGGTGTTGGTAGAACTCGGCCTCGCGACGGTACGTATCCAAAAGGGATGGAAAAGCCGCGATTAGTTCCGGATTAAACCCGCCTTTGAAGAAAAGGCGAGAGGGAAGGCGGTTGCCTTTTGCGCTGGATGCGTAGGTTATTTCCAGAACAATGGTTGACGAGGAGCCATGGACAACGGACAGCACTTTAGTCTCAGCCACCTCTGCCTGAAGAATCTCGGAGCACCAGAGAGCTGTCAAGCTTTCCACGGTGGTTGGTAGGGCCCCATTTTGGCTTTGGGCGATTGGAGTGGTCTTTGAACAAGTAAGCATGGCTGTGAATACAGAATAGAGTAAAGATATTTTCGGAAACTATAAAAAGAAACACCGCGTAGCTTTGATCGAGATTTCGGCCAACTTTAAATAGGTTAAGCGTAGTTTTAACCTTAACTACATTTCCAAACCCTCAACAGTGGTACGTAACGTGTTTTGGAAAGGTTCATGTTTAGCAACTAGCCACGATTGATTTGCGACCAAGGTGCGACCCTGGTGCGACCCGGGCGCGACTCGACCAAAATCTGTTAGTAACGCGTAGAGAATAACGAGTAATTTAGCAATGTATAACAAGATGTAACGAGATGCGACAATATGTATTAATTTACCTGATACTCGTCAGCCGCATGTGGTGAATAGAAATTCCAAACCCGATGGTAACTATGTAACTAATCCTGTGCACGGGATTCGGCATTCAAAGTTCTGACAGTAGGCTTCCCCTTATTATTATAATAAATATGTCCGTTTACAAAGCTCGCATGACATGTCTAATAGATTCCTTAACTTCTTTGCAACTGTTGTACCCTACGCTTTACAAGCATTTTTATCCTCAACAATGGCTTTACTTCCTAGTCCACTCCCATATTTGCAACTTTCGCCCCGGTTCGACATCCCAGTAAGTATTCTATCACCCAATCATGTTCTCGACTTAGACAGCGTGTGGGAAAACGAAGTTCAAAATCTCGTACAACAATGTAAAGGACGAAAGGTATACGTAAAGAATCTCATGAGTCTTATGCCATCGTGGCCTAAGAAGATACATAACAAAGAGGTTTTGGACGAGTTGAATTTGAAAGTAGACGAATGGTTGAAGACGTAAGTGTTTCGGTCTTCCTAGTTGCCACCGTCCAGTACTTATCCACTTGCCAAGTCAGAGCTGACAATAAAGTAGCGTCAATCTTCCAGAGATGAAGAAGCGGTTATACCGCGAGCAGGGCAACTTTGCCATTTTGGCTAGCGTCTTTTACTCGGATTGCAAGAAGGAGACGTTAATGGCCTTAACCAAATACCAGTATTGGGTAAGTCTACTCCAGTATCTTTCTTTCTCCTTCCTTGAGCATTTTCCTCGTTGTTTTTATTACGCACCCATACCCGCTTAAAACACCTTTTCCAATATCCCCCCTGCTAGCCTGCTATTCACACTGCTTCCCATTCTCAACTTGTACTAATATTTACTTTAATAGATATTTTGGTTTGACGATGAGATCGACACTGGGGGCGCCTTCACCGAGGACGCGGCAGGGACGCGGAACATCTGCAACAAGACATTGCAGTGCGTCGAGGACGTGCTTCACCGGGATCCGGCGCGGGTAAACTTTATACCCCCTCCGGACGCCCATGCCACCGTCAAAGTGCTGTACGAGGTGCTGGCAGAGATGCGGTCCGAGATGGGCCCCACGTCAATCGAGCGGATGCGGCGAGAGCTGCATGCCTACGTCAAAGGCGTGGCGCGGCAGCAGGCTGTGCGCCAGGAAGCTCGCCTGCCCAACCCCTGGTACCACTTCAGCATCCGCTGTGACGACGTCGGCGTCATCCCGTCCATAACTCAGAACGAGTATGCAATGGACTTCGAGCTGCCTGACGAGATTCGTTACCACGAGGCTATGCAGTGCATCGTCCTTGAGTGTACTAGATTGGCTATCTTGATCAACGAAATCCTCAGCTGCCAGAAAGAATTTGTAAGTTCAACTTTTGTGTTTGATAACTTTTCCCATGAAAGTTTTCTGGGTTTCACGCACTGACATACCTCACTCCTTGAACAGAGAGCCGGCCAATATGAGAACCTGTGCCTGCTGCTGGTAAACCACGATAACATATCCATCACTCAAGCCGTGGCACAGGTCATCAGCCTCATCAAGAAGCACTACAACGCATGCGAGGATGCCGTCGCCCGGCTGCCATTTACTGAAGACGAGCATCTCAATAAAAACATCTGCGAGTACGTGCGAGGCTGTCGACGACTTGCCACTGGCACCGGCCATTGGGCTTACCTGGTGACGCGCTATTTTGACCAAAGCCAACTAGACTCTGAATGGGGATTGACTTTCAAGCTAGATTGTTAATTTGCTACTTGTTATTATTAATCTGAAATGCGTTGACGATACCACCAGTTCTTATCGGACGACGTACCTTTAGCAGGCTCTAGGAAAATCGGCCGGTATCAAGGCAATTTGGTATCTATAGGCAACATTTGCTTAAAACTATGGTCAATTAATATATCATTACTTTACTTTCTCCGCGCCGAATACTCAGCACACATCATCCTGAAATATCAATCCAGGGCCATCAAAGGCACTGAACTAGCCACCGTGAAAGTCCTTTGAGCCTGGGCTAGAGAACTTCAGCCAGCAGGAGATAAACCAAAGGTCACTCATAACATGGACAAGTAGTGCTTTCAACGATTGAGGTCACTGGATCCTTGGCACGACATGATAGCAGGACAACGGTTTGAGCTTGGGAATAGAAGCTTTACTACAATTCCCAAAGGTTACTGTCAGCATCATAAGACTTTTGACAAATAAGTCGGGACAATGTTTAGTTTGTGCTAGACAGATAGTGTTTTCCAGGTTTCATTAGGTTTAGCAAGTGAGGGGGCCGGTGTCAAGCTTGTGCCTGCGCAGGGCTAGAGTGTCATGTTGGGTTCGTGCCCTCGGCAACCTCCGGACTTTTGTGTTTTCCATGGAAACTAATGCGCATGCCAATCAGCGCCGGCCTTTCCTACGCCTGGCTAGATTTCGATGGTTCTTGTTCGGATGGGTGATATTTGGCAACAGAAGTTGATTGATCATTAATGCAATCGCCTTTGTTCAGCTCGGAGAAAAAGGCATTTCACTGGTAGCACAATATGACAGAGGCCTGGGGCTTCTGCTGGTATGTGTCACAGTACTGGAGAGAAGCGGTGGCATCTCCTTATTAATGCATGCACAAATTCCAACCATAATCATCAGTCGTCCGTTGTTTACCAAGAAAGCCCTTTATTCGTAGGGGAGGCGAGATATATTCATATGTTACTTGATCTCTGCCGACAAAGTAAGTTTGTCCCGGCGCGCGGGCACACCTCATATCGTGTTTTGCATGTCGCCGGTGAAACAAACAAGGCCCAAATGCCAGCACCTTCCTCAAATTATGCCATCCCACGGCACAATTCCCGAAGGCGCCTACAAAGCAAAAAGCTTAAAAGACTTCCCCCCAAAGTCGAGTAGAGTAGGCGGACAATGGAGCGTCAAATTGCTGAGTCCTCTCAGTGGTGAAGACAAACTGGAAGTTGCCCAGGCGAACGAGCGTGCACTTGACAGGAGCCGTAGCGAGGGTTGGGTTGTCTGGGGCCAAGATTATGCGCAATCAGGCCCCAACCTGGCACGCCAACTGTCGGCATTTGTACCGCCGGCAAATACATTTTTGGGATCACGCGGCCAGCCGCGGATGAACGATTTGCTACAACGACGAGCCCTCTTCAAAGCCTTCTGTTTCTTTCGTTCTCGAGTTAAACAGAATTCGATCTTTCTGGAAGCATCTTTTAAAACGCACGCATGGCGGGCCCGACTTTGTAACCGCCGTGCTGTTGGCCAGCCTGAGAGCCGCAGGGGCCAATCTGAGCCTGATGGCTGACTCGACGATGTACGGTTTCGATCCTTGTTGGAACCCCAGGTTGAAGAATCAGGGCTATGGGCATACTAATTTATTTCTAAATATAGTTGTTGCTTTTGTACATGACCGTTCTCTTTTTTCTTCTTTTCTTTTAAAAAAGATACGTGGTGGCCGCAATCTGGAGCACAGATGATTTCCACGGGGTAGGGGGCACTAGGATTGTGGATTTTGACAGCCCCCCCCTTTCAGCTTGTCGAGGGCATCCTAAGCATCGTATGTCCACTGGATTTGGTCGGAGTTGTTCAAAAATCCGCAAAATAGACGGCTCGCTTCCTAATAAAATCCATCGCTTTATCTCCGTTGTATTGCTCATATCTATGCGGGTCCCCATATAATAATTGCTAAGCTGGAAAAAGTAACTGCTGGCCAGGCCTTGCATTGCTTAGCCTCGTAAATAGTCAAGGTTTATCTATTCATAGCATAGGAACTTGAATCACAAAAAATGTAAAATTTGAGATATTCATTTCAACTTATGTGTGGGAAAACAGAAGACTTCAATCTCTATGGGAGGATAAATGACCAAAAAGAAACTTTAGCGGGTAATGCAAAAATAAACAAAAAGTCCGTTCAAGATACACATAGTAGCCTCCTTTTGTCTGGACTTCTGCAAATGTCTCGGCAACCCAAAGTTCATAGCAATAATCTATGGGGGAGTAATGGGGCTCATAGCTTATGCCTTGGAAAGTGATGGCTAGCGTACCGCCTGGACCAACGATGCTCCAACTATCTTCTTTACCAGAGATGGAGGCAGATTTGGAAAATTAAGCAGATAAAGGCTGGTCACGCGGCGCCTCACCTCTTCGCTATAGCTCCCGCCCATAGAGGAGCCCCTCGCCCGTCTTTTCTCCATCCAGTTTCCTGGCTTCCACTTCTGAGCCAGCACAAATGCCATGTATCCTGGCGCTCGATTATTTGACCAGTTCTCGCGTGAGCATGTAGAAAGATGGCGTACGTGACTTTAATATAATCGAATTTCCATCACATCTGTGGCTATGATAATCTAGCGCTCTCGCAACTCCAAATTACCCCGATCGTGTCTTATGCCTGCCACCCGGCCAATCAAAGCCTGCCCATCACTCAATCCCACTCAAGGTGAATGTGCCTCATTAGACGATGGACGACCCAGAAGCCCCAAACCTCGAGCATTTCTCAGTGCAAGCGCTTGAAAACTGATCGCCGTCCAGATGCTTGCCATCCGAGTGACAGGCTCTGCCTTCAAACATAACGCAGTCTCCACATTTGTCATGGCTTTTGAGCCATTCGCAGGCACATTTTGTGGCCTCGATGTTTCGTCCACTGTTGTTGTCGGTGTAGGTGTTGACGCAAACAAGGTCGTGGTGTTGGTCGGCTGTTGCTTGGTTGACACCGAAGGCCAAAAGCATAACGACTGCAGAGAATGAAAGCTGCATTGTGAGAGATTTCGAGGTGGTGGATGGTAGGTTTTGAGTTGGAATATGCAAACTTGTTGGTTGAAAGGCGGATGGATAGAGGTGAAGAGGAGTGAATAGAGCGTGATAAGGTTAGATGAGTCCGAAGGGTGGGAGAGGCTTCTTATATTTGAAGTAATGTGGTGTTTAGGGAGATAACCGTGAATGCGAGGTACGAATTCGCCCCTTTATATAAGGTGGGCATGAGTTCTTAAGGTGGAATATGCAAAGCGCATGAATGCAAAACTAATTATATTGATTGCTCATGACACAGAACACAAAAAAACTTTGACAAATGTCAATTTCGATCTCCTCTACTTAGAATGCCGAAATTTCCAAAGTTTAATTTTGGCAAAAGTGTGATCTTCACAAATGCAAAGGCAAAATAAATGCAGTCAATTCAAAATAAGGGCTGATTCATGGACTGTAATGCAAAGCCAGCCTCCTTTGCAACAGTTTTCCTTGGCCAGACTAAGGTTTTAGCAGATAAGCCCACGGCAGTCACAATTAAGAGCTGTGTCAAATTTCAAATAATTGTTTACAATGTCCAGGGCCGAATATCTAATGTTACTTTTGGCCACTGCCTTGACTAACCGAGAAGAATACCGAAGCTGACAGGGAAATTGCCCATCACTGGCTCGTAGTCGGCACCCTGGGCATTTGTGTTCTGGAGATATTTCGATCATAGACCTACGTTCTCGCGCTAGCGCCTTCGCCGCCGGCCCATTCTTGCCCCACCTTTGTGATTTCAGTCGTCTTCATTCGCTCCTCCTCCAGCTACGGAGTAAACGGAGCTAAAAGGTTTGCGACTACAAGGATAGCGCCGCATGAGAAACAGCAAAAGAAGATCGCCCGCAAGACCAAGGAGTCAGACCCAATGCTGCCGCCGCCAAAGCTTTAAAAAGGGTTGAACGAAAAAAAAAGTTCCATTCACTTGCTGCGTATATGAAGCCATCTTCGCTCGGGGAGTATGATCTGGAGCGGATGTACAGGTAGGGGTGGATAGAAGACAAAACAAAATATCTGTGGACGCAGGAGTGGGATAGACCCGCTGCAGCTGGTGGGTGCCGTTGCACATCACGCCAACACCAAAGCCCAGCGCACATACCAACAGCGGAAAGTCCTCATATGTAAAAAGGCTCGTCAGCGTCCCCTCCGTGCTGAGTGGGAGGCATATGTACAAGCATAAGCACCTTCAGATCGAGCGTTCTGGCCCATGTTGGATTTAGGGGGCTTTTCTTTGCCCTGAACTGCATGGCCTCCCCGGATTTGTCGCAGAGCAGAGTTGTCTGCAATGCTGCAGGCACCCTTGTTACCTTCAAGGGGTTAGGTCTTTCTTGCCGTAGCCTGCAATGGCGACCCACTGGTGGTTTTTCACTCATGCGAATTTTAATTAGACAATTCGCCTTCCAGAAGCTCCAGGCAGTCCCTCTATCAATTCAACACCTCTCGGTTTGGCCGTTGGCTCATATTGTTGTCAAGTGACACTCGGGGGACGGTAACGGGGTATCCCCGTGCCGGGTTCGGTATCCGTCTCAGGCAACCAAAGCAAGGACCCGCCCCGTCAGGATAATAGGGATGACAGACAACATGAAACATGGTTCCCATTGGTACGGGAAGGGACGGCATGTCCGCTCGCCCTCATCAGCTCTATCATCGCTCCGAACCGGATAAGGCCAACAGGGGACGTTCCTGGACTGAGGTCGGCCGCCCATAAGGTTGGTCTTCTAAAGGAGTGGGTCTATAATATTCGGGTCCGGAGCTTAATATGATGAATGTAATACCTATAGCAAGAAGTTGCAACTTCTTCTCCTCAAGCTCATATTCAAAGTTGACTGTCGTGTTTGCCGTAGAGAATTTGTCGCTCTGAGTCGAGGCTAACCCCGGACCTTGTGATTACCAAACAATTCTGGGGGCGACAGTGATACCTCTTGACTATCTTTCTTCCACCAAACGTCATTCACGGTGTACACAGCATGCAAATTAGGTGTGATCATTGTTCCTTTTGCGTATTGTTGCTGTAAAAGAATATGTGTTAATAGAGTTGAGAAATGGGAAAAGATAGCGGAAGGTTTTCATTGGATATTACAAGACTGCCGAATGTGAGTAATACAATCGAACTGGGTAAATGTGACAACCGGAGGGCTGTGATGGTACCAGAGAGACCAGTTGGGTCACACACCCCAAAACAATACTCGCCCAAAAGGAATAAATAGCGTCGATAGCAATTATGAGGAAAGAGCTTTTGCATGTATTGGATGATAGACGATTTCTTTCCACAAAGCCGTCCAACTGTATAAAAAGACAAGAATCTAATGCTATCTTGGCAAGCGGCCCTTGTTGCCGGGACCATAACATAAAAGGGCATATACAAGCGAGCAAAAGCACAATGTCTACCGAAAGCTTAAGCGGTTTAAGGGGGGGCGGGATGGGAGCAATGTTGAACTTAATAACGCCCTGCTTGGATCCATGGGTCTCAAGAGTGCTTTCAATGGTTTAATGTATTAGATTTGCATAGTTGGAAAGGTTTAGAGACTTGGCTCTCGCAGAGTTCAGCTTCTTTTCATTCTGTTATGGTAGGCAACTAGTGGCAAATTTCTGCCAACATCCGCGCAGAAGTAGGGCCTTGAGGCGCGGGTCCGTGGCAGGTGCGCCTCTGGTATCCAGGTCTTGCTTTCGTTGCTCTAACTCTTGAAATGGACCCTTCGAGGTGTGCACTAACAGGGCTTTATCGATCTTTGTAATTTTTTTGTATGCTTATGGTTTGATCCCCGTTGGGGTTGCCTCGCCTGGATCCTCCTGGTCGGAATTGCGGAGTCGCGGAGTTGCGAACGGTCCGACTGACCGGATCCACCAGGGATTCGATATCTTCCCACCCTGCAGCCTTTCCTTCTGAAGAGACCTAGGAACTCCTCGATTCCCACCTGTTGCAGAGGGCATCACTGCGTGCTCCCTAGCCCTTCTAAAAGTTGTCGTTCTATCGTTGTGACTTTTACATGAGTTGGACCGTTTAAGGACTTTGGAAGGATTTACCCGTCATTATTTCTTAATTCGTGCGTTTTCGGATCTTGTGGCAGTTTGAACAAATGATAAAGACTCGATAGGTAAAAGATTATTCCTAAGTTCTCTCGTCCAAGTCACGATCAGAGTTGTACACTTCTCTTTTCATATGTCTGCTCAACATATCGACAGTCATCCTCGCATCTCAGTCAACTCGAAATCTTTGGGATTCCAACATTAAAAGGATCGAGACCAAAGCTGGACGAGCCAATGGTAATACTTGCATCGACCCATCTGTCCCTAACAGTGATGTGGACTTTACAGATAATTCTTCGGGAACGAATCTCGACGCCGATCTTGATTCTAACCCCAACTAAACTAGCCTTATGCTACGCTACGATTGTTCGGTTTCTTCTGGCGTATACCTGGCCATGGAGTCAGTTGAGCGTTATATCCGAGCTAAATTGTTTCATACCTTTGAGGACAGTTATATGAATCCAGATAAGGTTTTGCTTGGATCAGCCACAAAAGGATGCGAAAGCTCATCTCGGAAACGCAAAGCTTCTGCTTTTCACTGGCTATTACGATGGCAGTCCTCCTGACCTCAATGATTTCACGTACATTCCTATTGATTTGGACAATAACCAGTTTGCTACAGGACCCAAGGGCAGTCTTGACGGTGATGCACAATGGATTAATTATACAAAGCGGTAGAGAATCGACCACGCATATAAATGAGGGAATGGGGTTGACGAGACGCACGAGGATATGGGTATGATCGTGCGTTCGACTGTGAGGCCTCAAATTGGCCAAGACCCGGTCCAAACTCAACAGATTCTGCCAAAACATCCGAGGCAACAGTCAGTTTCCACATCGGAGCAGCTTCTTCCCCACCGTACCAGATTCGAAAAGAGGGGTGGCTCAACGATAATGGCATCATGACCTTCATACAACGTCTTGCATGTCCTCGTATCGGTGTACTTGACAGCCTGTCAACATGCACACGCGGCGACACGCCAAAACGCCACCTCTTTCCTCGCAAAGGATATGCTCCTGCAGCCTATAAACACAGAGGATCACTGGGTCCTGTCACAATATTGCTGTTATGATGAACAAGCTAAACTATACAACAGCAGAAATTATAGCCCCTTGAAAGTCGCCTCGGATCAGGTTCACAACGTGTTTATAGGCTTAATCAGTAAAAAGGGCCCTCACGAATAGCTGTGCCACCTGCCCCCAGTAGCAGAAAGACTGAGATTGTGGTATTTTCACTATTATTGTGGCCCAATACCTGGCTGCCGGAAACAAGTACCGGACACCATTTTGGACGCCTCAGTGTGGCGGTCCTTTTGCAACAAACCTTGTTAACCTCGGATTAAGCGGCCTTACCTCTTCATCTTCACCGCCACGTTCAACTAATCTCGTTTCTTAAGAACAATTTGCTTGTTTTCCCCAAACAATCCAGCTATAGCGACCACTGTCATCGCAGTAATTCTGTGGGTTTTTCGTTTTTTCTTCTCTTTGGCGTGGTTTCGGGTGAAAGAGCCACGGGCAGGATAATTTAGGAGTCGAAGCTTTGAACTTTCGAAATCAAATAACCCTGTATTACCGAGTGGCGTGCCGGGCGACTCCCAACCGTAACTAGCTCGACCTCAAATAATCAGGCGTTATGGTCCGTTTCCTGTTGTTCGCTTATTTGTGCATGCGAGGGGGACGGCGTGCCTTTCTGGAGGCCTTGGTTTCGGGCTGAATACGGACCGGCGGACCGCTATTAAAAGGTTGTGACAAGTCAGTAATTTCCCGACTGCCAAAAAAAACAGCAATCCCGCCCTCGAAGGAGTCGCCGAGATAAAACTGATTGTCAAATGAGAAACTGTCAATGGCGTTTTACCTGACTTAACTTGACTTGACTTAGCTTAACTTAACTTTAACTTGATTTGTACGGCGCAACATTCAACAGCTATCGTCCGCCTCCGTGTTAATGGGAAAGCTGAAAACATCAAAGCTTTTCGCCGCGGTCGCTTTGTCTTACAGCCAGGCGGTGCTGATGACCAAGTTGAGCACCTTGTTGTTTGCGCGATTAGCCCAGAATTTGGTCTATTGTAGCAGTGGGGCCCTCTTTGATGCTACATATTGACCGTCTATATATCGTTTTCCATAACCTGCCTCTAGACCACCAGGTGATAAATTACCCTCAAAGTGACAGCTTTGCCAACAAGTGCTGGAATGCCAGTCAAGGGGTCTATCCGCAGCTGTTGTTCTGCATGGCGAAGCCTACCTCCAAATCTTCATTATATTTACGAGATACTACCATCGCAGAAGTTAAAGCGGCCTGTTTCGACCAAGGGGAAGGGCTTGAGCTAGCCAGCATGGGTACAGTAGCTTTAGCCTTCAAGGATTAGAGTTTTAATTCACTGTTTTAGTTTACTGAATGGTACAGCCTGGGGATTGTACTCTACCACCGCAACTCAATATCACAAGTCAAAGTACCCCTCAAACGCCACTCTTAACATTAAGGAGGCCGACCCGGGCGCAACCGTGCAGTTCAAAGCAAAAGAACTGGAGTTGTGGTGATGTAAATATTTGCAGTGGGAGTTCCGAAATTAGGTTGGCCGAGGAGAAACCTTTTGGTCGAAATGTGGGCAGGTTGCAATTTGTGAATATTAGTAAATTATTACACATTTTCCAAGCTATTTCTTTGCACCCGCACAGTCGTTTGTCCCAAGTAGCCTCCCTCCCAATATCACCGCCCTTTACCCGAAAATGGCTACGTCTTGCTGTTGCAGTTAACTTCTTGCATTAATGCGAATCGGCGATCAATATAGTTTGTACCGAAGCAAAACTATCAGCGCCCACATGCGAGAAAAATTTGCAAACCGTTTACCAACCAAGTTTCAAAAAGAACCTGCGAAATCCTTCGCTCCGGTAAGGTCAGGTAGCGTGGCGTTTACGGGATGGTATCTCCAAAGAAATCTCGCACCGCGCACGAAACTTTGTTACTACATGGCTTCTTTTGTGTTCTGGCTTGACGGGGTGCTAGTTCGGCTACGCCGGCGTCGCGTTTAGGGATGCCAGTCGGAAAGAAATTGTCGACTGTGCACGTGAATTTGTTGCCACATGGCTTCTTTTTCATTTTTTCTAGACGGGGTACTAGTTCGGCTAGGCCGTCGTCGCTGCGGGCCACCAACGAAGCGATGGTGGTCGGGCCGCCCACCTGGCGAGCTTCGAGGGCAGCAACAGGCCCATCTTGCGCACTGGCGAAAGCTGCTGGGAGGAAAAAAACAACAATGGCGGCGGCGGTGTTGATCTTCATTTTGGCAAACGGGGTACTCGGCCGGATAGAGATTTAGGTAAAGACTGGTGTTTTTTTAAAGTGTTCGAGGGGATTGAATGAAAGCAGTGTATGATAATAAAGTCTAGCTTCTTCGTGACATACTCAAAATGCAATTAATACGTGCAATGGAAAGGTGGGCATCATATTTATATTCTTTTTATGAAATCCAAAGACCTTCACTTGAAAGGGCATTTAGTGGGGAGTTGAAGTTTTTTTTGGCAATGATACAAACGTCAAACTTGGATGTAGTACAATTTTAGCCCGGATCGACGCAATTACTAATGAACACGTACGCCCGCAAAGTCCGTGACAAGTTAGGGTGGTTAAACCCTAGGGTTAAACAGCTAATTCTTTTATTGGAAAGAGTATTGCAGGGGGCCTGGGTTTTTTCGGCGATGATACAAATGTCAAACTTCGATACGAGAAAGCTTTAGCCCAAATCCAAGTAGATACTCGTGAACACGTAAGCCCGCAAAGTGTATGACAAGTAATAGAAAATAACTAAAACCTGGCTCTACATTGCTTTATCATATAAAATAGATGCACGTTGATAACATAAGGCACATTTTATACGACTTGAGTGCCGGCGATAAATGTTTTAAATTCTAGGTTATTTTTTGCCCTGGACCGGCACCGAATCGATATAGCTGAAACGTTAAAATTGAATGAAAATAACTATTTAATAGTGAAATGAAATAAATTTGAATTCACTGCTCGGTTTGTTTTCATTCGATCTGCATTTACCCTTTCCTTTCATCTTTTACCCGTTTTTGTTACAGTGGACTTTGAACGCGGCTGTTGGCTCCTCCTTGGATTATTATCTTCCCAGCCTTTCCATGTGTTTTTCTATTCAATTACTATTATGGTTCCATAACTGATTGTGCCGTTAAGCCATCTTAGCCCAGACAGACCCCTAATGTTTCCGGCCTAAAACCTTTTCCTATCTTTGATTATATACTGCGGCCGTCTGAAAGAGTTGCTGCGCCACGGCTCAACATCAGGGAATTTCGGCCGCTCGATCGAGTTGGTGTAACTAAAATCGATCTCTCGCTGCACCTTGCGTAGGCTTACAAAGGATCTCCGCAAATGTGGCATACCTGCAGCTTTGTAGAAGACCAGACAGGGTCATGAAAGCCTATTAGACGTGCTTCAACAACGCTGCCGGATATTGTGTTACAAAGAGCAGAAGTTACTAGAGGAAACCGCCGAGGTTGTGTCCGCGTCTCCATACGCCCAAACCCCAGCTGATCTGGTATGTGGGCTGGCTCGCTGCCACATTCCGGGCTGTGGGGAACGTAGTTCACACTTACGCTCGAGTGATGCCCGCGCAAATCAATAACGGGTAGCCACTGGACTGGACATACTAAGACAAACATTAACTGCAGAAAATCACCCTATTACTAGCATATAATCTTTTCATGTTTTTTCTTCATTGTGTCATTTGAATGACACAGCGCGTGACATGTTTCGACAGAACCCAACACGAGCTGCCGTCCACGGCTGCGAGGTCGAGAATAGTGTAGGCGAGCCTTATAGCAAAGAAAGCGTTTTGGAGGTATGGTTGTAGAGCTATAGCATTACAGATCTTTCTATAGTGGATGGGAGCGTATTTTGTTTCGCAGATGTTCATTCGTCCTTTTTGAAGGCAAGGGTGGCTGCGGAAACTGCAAAAGATAGGGTAGAAGGAGGAGCGAGGTGTCAAAGCCTTGAAGAGTGGTGTTGGCGTGACAATCTACGGCGACCATCACTATCCCAAACCAGCTGTGTATCGCGGAGAAAAATACACAAGGTTTGGAACAACTGGAAATTTTATCCGAGTGCCTACCAGCTCTGCCATTTCGTGCCTTTGGGATGACGGAATTGGTCGGCGAGCGGGGCGAACTGGACCGACTATAACCAAGCTGTAGATGCGGTGGCTGCACTGGGAGCAGGAATGATGGTGGCCAGGACCGTTGCGTCTATAACGAGAATTTAAAAACGAAATTTCAATATTTGTCGCGGTCCGTCGAAATACTTTGGAGGTACATATCGCTCATTCCACAGAATGCGGTCCGGGAAGCCCTAGTCGGCAAGGTTCTTCTAAATGACGTCGTGGAGAGGCCATGTTGCGGTTGGCTGTACCTATGCCGTCCGTCTGAAGAACTATAAAATGTCAAAAAGCCTGGGTAAGGCTGCAGAATTAAGCTCTTAGCAGGGAGTAACTGTTCGAATTAGTACATCGCAACCAGTAGCACAAACCAACGGGCAGGGGTTTGCAGAGGAGGCGGGGTACGGCGGGTAGCCGATTGACCCGATGCCCGGCACGTCAACGGAGCCGCAGCCGCCCAAGATGGACTTATAGATCTGGTTCTGGGGCCCAGGAGGGGCCTAGATATTTAATATGATGTGTGGGGAGACCTTTGACTATACCTGTCTTTGTGACATGCTATAGCCTCAATGAGAAGGACCAAGATATCCAGGTATAAACGAGTTGAACTTCAGCCTCACCGGTATTGAGCAGCATTTTATTGTCAAACCAGAAAGTTGCCCAGCGACAACGGACGACTGATAAGTAAGGGGATCGGGAGTCATGTAAAGAGTGTCATATTCACCACATGACGATCGAGCTATAATGCGGCTCAGCCGCTGGGTGAGTGGCAAAGGCTCCATTTGAGGATAAAGCAAACCAATGGCACTAGAGAATGTGCACATCTTGGGCGCGTCGGTGAATTTAAAGGCTGGGTGAGTTAGGGTTATAGCTGTCGGGACCGGTGCTGGTCGTTCGACTACATCCAGTACGGCGAAAGCCGCTTCAACATCAAGAACTATGTGCTCAGCGTGGGGGAAACTAGCAATCTGGAGGAAACCTCGCGTGCCGAGAGCGTCTGTTACAGCAATAGGCGTGTTCTGGTCGCCAGCTCGTTGATGCACGCGGCCACCTGGGACACTGGCTTTCTGGGCCTTATAGAAACGTGCCCCCATGCCGGCCAGTCATTCCGGGATTGTCATTGCGAGCATGGGATTAGTCCCGGCGAGCAGACGGATATGATGGAAGGGTTCTGGAAGCTTTTGAAATGCTTTGACGGTGGTAACCGTAATACCGCTTTGGATGGCAAGGTTCTAGGGTGTAGGAAGTGGGACTGGTTGCTGCACAAAACACGGGATTTATTATATAACGCTCCCGTGCTGTCCGTAGAAAACAGCACCATAGTGAGGCGGAGTCTCCTCCAGGTCCAAGTGCGTACCCTTTGCGATGAACAATCCTGCCAACCCCCGCAACATCTGCTGGCTAAACAGCGGCTCGACGACCTTTTCGGCGTGCAATGGGACACCGGCCTGAGACCCTGGGCGTGCTTTTTCAGAGGCATGGAGGACATAATATGCGATATGATAGCGCGGCCGCTGCTCTATCGCGACGAGAATATTTCCGAAGATGAGTTGCGGTCCGAAGGCCTGGTCGGTTCAGATGGTGGCCTGGTGTGGATCAAGCGTTGCTTTATCCACCCACTGGAGGCGGAACGGTGGTGCAGGGCAATTACCGTGTTGGCGAGGCCCACGCGGTCAGTGACAGCAGACCCGATGAGGTTTACCAACACAATCTTCACCCTGCCGGAGGCCAAGGCGGTCACGATCACGCAGGGGTCTTATGATCTGACCGAGGAGGTGTGGTTCGGGTCGACGAGGACTGACAGCGCGGGGCCGTCGCAGACGGCTGAAGGCGGGGCTGTTAGGGGTGCGCCGGGGGGCGTTGTGGTTGTGGTCTCTGTTGTCGTGTCTTTAGTTTTTGCGGTTTGATGGGGGGAGGTTAAGCTTTTTAGGGCTTATATCATTAGAACTAGACACTGGGTTTTATATAATATGTTTTAAGTTCTTTTTCTTCTCCTTTCAGTTTCACTCGTGTTTCTTAACCTTTCTGCACCAGCACGCAGTTCAATCGCGATTCCAATTCCTATATTATGGATCCTGTGACTTCCCATCCCATCAGGAGTCCAAAATAATAATAATAAGTGAAATCTTTATAGTCATGGAGTGTGCCTTGGCTCGTCACTATCCGACATGTCCCCATCAAATACTCTTTGGGGCCAGCCAACCCTACCGCATGTCCCCTGCCAGAGGCCTTGCGGTTTTACAAGGGCTGCTGTGACAGGTGGGAATCCCTTGTGCGTTGACGCTCAAAGAGAACCCTGAAATACATATTCTCTGTTGGCACTTCGCAGCCCCATGCCGAAACGTGCATCATAACTCTCCCCACTGCTGTCAGCTTTTCCTGAACTCCAGGCTCACTCGTCCATGGCTCAAAATAATCGTCTGCCCCAGATGGCCGATATCCTGGGCGTTCACTTAACGAGACGTTGGATTTCGAGGATATCTTGATAGACGATAAACATTATATAGGTAACCCAGGATCGCACTGCTCTCGCCCTAGTCTATTTCGACGATACGCAGCAATATGGCGCGGTTGGCATACAGCAACTTCCAGCTGGTTACAATGGCACATTGTGCGTTGGGCCATACCATTAGAGAATCCCTTCAACACAAAGGAATTTACTTGTGCAGGCTCAATTTCAGCACTTATCCGGGGTGTCAACCTACCCCGGCCATGGGGTGCGTCCGCTCAACATATATTCGAATAATGCACGGTTGGTCTGGAGCTTTTCTTCAAGTTATTATCAAATGATAAAGATAAAAGTCAGGTGGCCACTTCAGGGCCCAGGCCATTTCTGGGTCACCCGGTTTAGTCGGGTAGACAAATATCTGCACCGGAAATAGGGTAATTGGTCAGTTCACAGTAAGCCACATAGTCAAATACATCCGGAAAGCCGTAGCAGGCCGGAGAGGTCACAATCCGCTCCCAAATTATCATCGCGGACCCCGCTAGACGACCGTCTCTGGGGAGGATGTGAGCGTCAACGGCACACTTGGTCATGGGTTAGCGGAAATTGTATCGACGCATGGGACCCGAGCCCGACATGTTATAGCGTCGTGAAACTACATGGTAGATGACACGACGACACAGCTACCGAGGACGTGCCCATCGAAGACGCAAGCCACCCGGGACACGATGCATCCATGTGTGAGCAGTCTGCGGACCTCGTGGCGCTCCCGTGTCAGTACTATTGCAAAAGGACGAAGCACCGCTGCATCTACTATGTCAACCACGTCGACAGGGTGTGGGAGGCACATTGTCGTTGGTTATTGCAGGGGCGGATAAATGTGTATATAGCGTTCACTCCAGATCAGTGCCCTCAAACAAGACTCGCAAAGCGTGGGGAGCAGGCGGCTTACTCCTCGGGTGCCCTGTAGCGCATTTCTTACTATCCGATGTGACGACGACGGATATCGCGTGCTGTGGTCATCGGGTCTCGCGAGCTGTGGTGAAAAGCCTGCAGGGTTGTAGGATTAGTGACGAGTCAAAATACGAGCAGGGGAGCCGCCCTCAGCTCCATTTACTATCGTTGCAGTCGGAATCGATGCATACCGTCCAGGTCAGCAACGAGACTGACAATGATAGGCCTAGCCAAAGCCGCACACCAGCTTGGTCGCCATTTGCACCACCTTGACATGCTTTTGTCATCTTCGGTACGGGGTTTATTAGACACTTTGGGAAGATGAGCACGCTACGGAGTGTACTGACGCGGGCATCAACTGCAGAGGAATTTTTTGACCAAACGCCGGCGATTGCAAAATTGCTGGACGTATTTAATACCGCACTTGGACGCAGTTTGTGAGCACAACTCCCCGTTCTGCCACGGTCTCGTCGTGAGTGTCGTCAACAGAGCCCGGCCCCATCAGCCTAGCGTGACCGGCCCCGCACTTCTTACCACGCGGCTTTTCTATCGCGGCGTCGTTGTCTCCAGCAACTCCGGTTGATTGCCGGCAACTTCGGTTAGTGGTTATTCCGTTGGCCTGCTACTAAACTCTGCTTGTAACAAAGCCAATGCCTTCGGGCGCGTGAGTTCGAATCTCACAGTTGTCGAAGCTGCTTGCATTTTTTTTTTGATTTTTTGAAGCTATCGCCAGCTCGGACCACTAGCCCGGCTTGGTATCCGACTGGTTCGTTGGTTATGCAGACCCGCCCGACAGGGTGCTCGCACACAGCGGTGACACAAATACAAAAGGCCGACTGCAAATGGACAGGTGACCAACCCTTCCATTATATGATTAATTGGTTTCAAAGTGGTAAATACAGAAATATTCCTTTGTTTTTGGCGTCAGCTTGTAATTAAGGGCTAGACCAAAGCGAGCGGCCACTTTTGGCTATTCAGAAGCCACTTACCTCCACTTGCAGGTCCACACAGCGGGTATCCATCCACATTGGTGCAATTTTCGGCCAATTCAGACACAGGGTAGTGTTGCTACCAGGTGGCCACAAGCGGCCGCTCGACAGTCCAGCCCTTTTTCTCTACTGAAGGATAAGACCTTTGGGCCCGTCATCCCGGTAATACTGGTCAAAGCCGACCAGGCCATGCGATTCTTGGAAACGTGGTATGCAATAAAAATTAATGCGCCCCAAGATTTAACGGCAAATTTAAATTTCCCCTTGGTTTTGCCTCAAATTGTTGGGTTTAGTCAAGGTCTCAAGGTCTGGTCCATGCCTGCCCTGTAGAGCTCCAGCCCCTCCTCCTTCCCATGAGACACCACGAGGCCTTCCCCCGGGTGAGCCGAGTTTGTTTGTATGCTTCTGGGCTCTTCTTCCCAACTGTGATGCACTCGTGACCCCTCTGCTCCCACTGCTCCCACTGCTCCGCGCAACAGCGGCTTCTGTCAACTTGGGGAACCCAATTTCAATGTCAAACAAAACCTAATCATGAGAGGTCGTGGTATGTTATGGCGGTAATAATGGCAGCTCCCTTTATTGTTTTGGTAGGTAGGAACCTTTGCTGACCATTGTCACAGACTAATACGTTCCGACTACCGTGTTGCTCGCAAATACCAGCTTGAGTGCCCCGAACCCGAAATCTCTGTAGCAAAACCTTGCTGGTGTTGCTTGGTCAGTTGTCCTAGGGAAGAAGTAGCCATCACTAAGCCAGAGTATCCGAGATCATCGTACAAAAATTAATTGGATTCTAAAATTTATTATTATAAAATTTGGGGGAAACCAGTAATAACGTGGATGTACAGTACCCTGGACAGGACAGTACCCTGGACATTTTTTGGCCCAGCACCATATTTCCATCGCAACACGCGTTTTTTCCACCATTAACCATGGAATTATTAAATTGTAAAACGCAAATCATTTTTACGCTAAATAAATTTCGATCAAATAAAAAAGCAAATATTAGGAAAGTTGCATTTATTTACAATATACCCAAATTAACGTTTTATACCAAAATAAAAGGCGTTACTTTTTTGGCCAACCGTCGGTCCAATTCGCAAAAGTTAACAGGAAGCGAAAAAAAAGTAATTGTCCAATATATATTGGACCTAAATTTCCGAAAATTTCCGCCCCAAATTGCCGATATAACCGTAATAGCTAACCAAATTTTCGCTGTACGGAACGCGCGACCGGTCGAAATTCGCTGGGCAAATCGTTTCGTCCAGCGACGTATAAAATTAAAAACGCGTTTTTTTCGCGTTTACGATTTTTAAAAGGCTTTGTGCGAAAATTTTAACGCGTTAAACGCGTAATTTTAATTAGTAATTAATATAAAAAACAAATACGGTATTTAAAATTGCGATATTTATAATTTCGACGAAACCGGTTTTATAATGGGCCAAATTTGCGGATATATAATCGTAATTAGGTCCGAAAAACGCGGAAAAAATAAAAAAATACAGCCTGGCAATCGAAAATAGGCGATTGCAAATTACTACATCAGTAGCGACGGTTATAATATATTTCTATATTTTATCGTTAAAAACGTCCACTATTTCGCGAATTAATATATAAAAAGTGGTTTTCCCGTATTTTAACGTATTAAAATTACCCCTAACGGATGGATAAATAACGAAACAGATTTAAATTAAATTTATTATTTCGACAATTATACGAAATCGCGGATAAAAGGTATTTATCGGATATTGGTGTTCGATAAATATAATAGCTATTAATCGCCGGAATTTAAAAACTATTGCAAAAATTACAATATTATTCCGTTTTATTTATTTATTTATTTATTTATTTTATTTAATTTAATTATTTAACGTCGGAATGTTTAACGTTTTTAAACGGACGTACGGTGTCACGAAAGCGATCCCAAAGAGACAAGGCTGCAATATAGGGGCGATTCTATTCGAAGATCTAAAGCTAAGTGTAAAGGAAGAAGAAAGGCACGCAGTGCCAATCGCGTACACGCGCCTAAGCGAACAAATAACAAACTCACCCTGGCGCCTTGTCACGTGAGGTGGAGCTAGTCACGGTTGGCAGTCGCCCAGGCACGCCACTCCGTAACATTACCCCCCGTCCGCCCCGCGAGCGGTTAGGACTCTTGCTGTGTCTTGTTCTGTCTTCACCGGCGACGTCGCAATCTGCTGGCTGTGCTGTTCCCCGTAGCCGGGACGTTGTCGTACTCGTCGGGCGGGTCGAACCGATCCTCGAGGGCAGCCTTTTCCCAGGCCTCTAGGCGCATGGGAGGGCCGGCCTTGTCGGGGTAGGCGTTATGGTACTGTCGCAATTGCACAGCCGCGTTCTTGAATCCTTCCGCGTCGTAGAACTCCGGGTCGGGGTCCCAGCCTCTCCACTGGACTTGGTACTGAAGCACACCTCGTAGCACCCGCGAGGAAATTACCCGTTCGACTTCCCACTCCTCTTCGTTGGTATCTTCTGACGCGTCGATTACCTCGCCTTCGGGCCTTTCTGCGGCTTGTCCGTCCAATGGGTCACGTGGGTCTAGCCGAAGACGGTCGGCATGAAATACGCGGCTTCCCTTCCAAGAGTCTGGCAACTCCAAATGGTAGGAATGCCCCCGCTTCTCTTTAATCACATAACTACATCTGGTCAACGGGTAGTCTAGTTTATCGCTAGGACGGTCCGTCACCCAATGCTTTTTAATAATGTAGACGGCGCTTCCTACTCCGAAATCGGGTTCCCGGCGGTGCTTGTTGGCTTGGTCGCACATTCGTTGTTGCGCCATTTGGAGGTGGGTGCGTGCCGCCTCCACGTAGCTTTCGAGCTTTTTGGTAATCGCTTGAGCTTCGGTTCTTGTAAGTCGCTCACGGGTAGGCAGTCCCTTTAGTTCGGTCCTTTGCGTCCAATCGAAATGCATATGGGCCGGGTAGCCGTTTCCAATCTCGAAAGGTGAAAATCCTCCGAGAGAGTCATGGGGTAGCGTTGCCTGCACCAAATCGATTGCGGGCATACGTTTGTCCCAATCGTCTTGGAAATGGTTAATATGAGGGCGCAACCTTTGGTCGATGTAGGCGTTCATAATCTCTGCTTGCCCTGCTGTTTGGGAGTGCCCGGCCGTCGAAAGCTTCCACTTAATCTGCAAGATCTTGGACATCTCGTCGATCAAATCTGATACAAACTGCGGGCCTCTGTCGGAAACGACTTTCGTGGGTAAACCATAAACGCGGTAAGGACCCTCGTAGTACATCATGGCTGCGTCTTTTGCGGTAGCCGTCCTTGTACATGGAACGGCCCACGACCGTTTCGTCAGCGCATCGATCATTACAAACAGGTTATCGTTTCCCGACTTCGACTTGGGCATTGATTTAAAATCTACGACGATGGTGCTCCATTGTCGATCCGGCACGGGTAATGGTTGTAAAAGCCCAGGGGTCTTATCTCTCGGAACTTTGGCTGATCGACAGGAACAGTTGGCGACATAGCGGTCCACCATTCCGCTCATGCCTGGCCACCAAAACTGCTGTGCCACCAAACGGCGGGTCTTATTGCGGCCAGGATGGGCCGTAGCAATAGTCCCATGAACTTCACGAATCACTTTGGCGGGCCATTCCCCGTCGCCTGGGATCACCAATCTCCTTCGGTACAGTACGTGTTTGTCGTGCAACAACGTCCAGTGCTTCTCTTCGGGGTTACGGGCCTTAATTCGGTACTGTTCTAGCAGTGGTGAATGCTCGTTAGCCCTGAGCACCTCTTCAGCGAACAGCAGTTGTCCAGCTGCGCCAGTTGGTTCGATCGCTGCCAACAGCACTCCGAAACCGCCATCGGCAACAGTTTGCCAATATGAAAAGGGGTTGACCACATAAAGGTCGTCGCCAGCACTGTCGACAGGACGGAAAATAGCCATGTAGCGTTCTGCTTCCTGACGTTCTTTTTGATTTTGTACATCCTCTGCCTTGCGGGTCAAAGCATCTGCCAGCACGTTCTCGCTGCCAGGGCGGTAAGTGATCTCAAAATTATATTGGGAAAAGAAGTCGGCCCAGGCCGCTTGCCGGGAGTTGAGCAACCGTTTCGTAGAAAAGTATTCCAAGGCCTTATGATCAGTAATCGCCACAAACTTCTTTTTGGTACCCATTAGCTCTGGTCTCCAGGTTTTCAGCGCCCTAACGACTGCTAGCAATTCCTTGTCGTGGATGGGGTAGTTGAGTTCCGCCTGCTGCATAGTTTCGGAAAAGAATGCGATCGGATGCCATTCTTGGGTGTTTGGGTTCTGCTGCAGCAACGCTCCGGCCACCACTCCTCCGGACGCGTCAGTCTCTACCCTTGTTTCGCAATCCGCTTGGTAATGGCCAAGGACGGGTGCGGAAGTTAACGCCTTCTTCAGGGTATCGAAAGCGACGCGGCAATGTTCGTCCCATTGAAAAGGCACCGCTTTTTTCGTCAAATTCGTTAGCGGTTTGGCTACCCGGCTGTACTCTGGGACAAACTTTCTGTAAAAATTGCAAAACCCTAGGAAGGACTGCACTCCTTTCACGGTAGTGGGTGGTGCCCACTGCTTCACGGCGGCTACCTTATCTGGGTCGACAGCGACGCCCTTGGTGCCTATAATAAAGCCCAGGAATCGTGTTTCTGTGACGTGGAACTCGCACTTTTTGATGTCAGCCTGGAGTCCAGCCTTTTTGAGCCTTTCCAGGACTTGCCGGACGTGAGTTTGGTGTTCCTCCTCAGTCTCGCTCCAAATCAGAATGTCGTCCATATAAGCGGAACAGAAATCGTCCAAATACTCCATCAGGATCTCGTTGATAAATTTCTGGAACGTGGCCGGCCCGTTAGTGAGACCAAAAGGTAACACATTATACCGGAAGGTCCCGTATCGGGTCCTAAAGGTTGTGTAATCTCGATGTTCCGGGTTCATGCGGATCCGGTGGAAAGCTTGCCTAATGTCGATCTTGGTAAAGAATCGAGCCTTGGAGATCCGGGCCAGTGTCTCCTCGATTAACGGTAAAGGACAGACGTCTTTTTTGGTAAGGGCGTTCAATTTTCGATAATCGACGCAAAACCGGAGTCCTCCATCGCCTTTTCGTGCGAACAGGATGGGGGCGGCCCACGGGGTCGATCCTGGCTCTATAAAACCTTTCTGGAGGTTCTCTTGGAGATATTTCCTGCAAGCTTCCAACTCTTCCTCCGTCATCTTGTAAAGTGGACTATATCCCAGTGTTTTGGGGTCACCCTCGAGTTGTATATTATGGTCTGATCCCGGTCGAAAAGGCGGGACCTGATCGGATTCCACTTTGCTGAACACGTCTAACAGGTCGTGGTAATGTTCTGGAACTCTTTTTAACAACATCGCCCGCAGGTCTCCGTCGTCATCAGGGAGCAGCCTTTCGGCATTTTTCTGCCGCAGGACATCGTCGATTTCGTTTATCGAGGTGCAGTAGAGGGCTGAATCCTCCTGCACTAAACGCATAAATTGTATAGCGCCTATCATGGCGACACTTGTNCCTCCGAGACGGGACTCGACGTAGGCGCGCTTATCTGCATCGGTGGGATAATGCGCTCCGTCGAGCAACAACTTGTTCTCGATCCGGCGGTGCCAAACCTCGAAAGTAACCTCGTCTTTGTCGGGGTTATTTGAGAATGTCGGAGGATCCTTTACGCGAGATTTGTGGTGCGAACCACCGGAACCGGTACCAATAGTAATCGCGGTAGTTTCTCGTCGGGAACGGGCTTCGCGGAGCAGGCGCGAAATGGTGGCCTCGTTTTCTTGCTTGGTGTTGTTTAGTAAATCGATTTGGTCCTGCATATGGGCAATGCGATTTTCCAATTCGTCTACTATCATCTGGTGTTCTTCCTCGGAAAGAGGAGCCTCGTTGGTTTTGCGTGTCGGCCCATTAATATTTATTGATGGTAAAACTCGCTGGTCCCAATCATCTAACCGAACGGGTTCGTCGGTATCTTCTCGGGAATCGGTGGTCTCGTCCTCCCCCCTAACCGTCACAGTATTTCCCACGCGCTCCCGGGTCGACGGGCGACGCTGGGCCCGTGTTCGTACCGTAGGCTGCTGACGCTGGCGCTCTGCGCGGGGGGGACCTGTCTCGGGGCGACCGTGGTCAAATTCGACCTCTTGCCTTCCCAACTGGGCGGTCGGCTGCCGTTCGGCGTCGTTCTTGGTCATTTCGGTATCGTGCCTTATAGGCGTTCTTGTTTCTTTTTCGGTATCGCGCCTTATAGGCGTTCGTGTTTCTTTTTCGGTATCGTGAATATTATTATACCGTTCCCGGTAGCTGATTGGTTGAGCTTTAGATAATGTCACGAAAGCGATCCCAAAGAGACAAGGCTGCAATATAGGGGCGATTCTATTCGAAGATCTAAAGCTAAGTGTAAAGGAAGAAGAAAGGCACGCAGTGCCAATCGCGTACACGCGCCTAAGCGAACAAATAACAAACTCACCCTGGCGCCTTGTCACGTGAGGTGGAGCTAGTCACGGTTGGCAGTCGCCCAGGCACGCCACTCCGTAACATACGGTTAAAAAATTAACGATTTTATCCGGACTTATATTATTAATATTAGCACAATCGAATTTCTTTTGGTTTTTACCGCGGTTTATAAAAGGTTAATAACGAAAAAAAATATAATCGGAGGTTTTCGAAAAACCGGATTTATTTTTTATAATCCGGAAACGGTTATATCCAAATTGGATGTAAAATTACGGACGCCGTTATTTAAAAAACCTGTTTTTCCTAATATCGATATTTAGGTTTTTTAAACGTTTTATAATCCGATAAAAACCGTTTACCAATTAATATTTGTTAAATTTCGAATAAACCGTTATCAAAATAATTTGCCAACGCCTTTTTTTAAAATTGTAAAATATTTAGCCAAAAATATAAAATAAATTACATATTAAAATATTTTTATTTTTACGGAAAACCGCAATTTTCGAAAAATTAACGAAACGTTTAACAAATAACGTAGGACCAAAAAAACACGCATCCGCGAAAAAAGGTCGCTTACCGTATAAAATGTTTAAAATTTATTACAATTAAATAACGCGGATAATCCGGTACGGGAGGAAAAAAGTGAAAATAGGGAGGGAATTAATACGCGACCGGCGATTAAACGGCGCTGTGGTAATTGCGGGAATATAAAATGTAATACGCGAATTTGTCAGGAGGATAAAAAAATGTCTAATATATATAGTTCCGATTGCATTTAAATCAATTAAATAATGCTGGCGTTGCGATTTAAGTTGGAATTGGTATAGTGCAGGAAAAATGTCCAGGGTACTGTCCTGTCCAGGGTATTGTACATCCACGTTAAATATTAATTGGTATAATAATAAAAAAAACCAGCTAAGCACCGTTATTTATTATATTTCAAAACTACCAATTCCATTTTTTTTATACGACGCAAATAAATTTCAAATATATTTTAACAATGTGGACAGTTATATTGTGCAAATTAACGGTATAACTATCCCCGTTATCCGCAAATAAAAACACCTATTTTTTAGTATTAATCGCGCGGAGGGTGCTATTTTTTTACAAAATAGGAATTAAAACGTTTATATAAACTTTCGGCCACTTTCGCACGGAACAATTATATAAATTATTCTAAAAAACAGGCTATTAGAACGTACGATAAAAAATATTGGAAAAGATTAACAAAATATACCATTAATACCAAACGTATGACCCAGTTACGAATAGGTTTAAATTTAAAATTAAAAGCGATTGTGAATTTAATTACGAAATTGTAATTAATATCGTACAATTAAAAGGTAAAAATGCATTTTATATTATCGACGTAATGATTTCGTTTTAAATAACCACATTTGTACAATTAATATTAGCTAAAAATATATGGAACGCATTATACCGCTGTTAAATTTACATATATTAAAAACCACTTAATATAATTTCGCACGACCCCGGAATAAATTTTGCATCCGAGGAACTTAGAAATAATATAAAAGTCGTCGGGGTTTCGTGTAAAAAATATTTACTAAAACTTATTAGGTAATAAATAAAATTAAAAAAGTATATTTCCCATTAAAACGTTTGTACGACATTTCCAAAAAGAAATTTAGGGATAATACGGACGATAAAATATCATTGCTGTTGGAATAGAGGGAATCGCGGTTAATTTAACAATAGAGCGATAATCCACGTGCAATACAGCACAGGCCAATTGCACGTAACTCACCCGCACAATTGCGGGTATAAGACGGAAGGACGTTCAGAAGCTTACCTCTAAACAGTTTTATAAAAAATGTACAATCAATATTTTTATATCCATATAATAACGTTTTGTTAATCGATCGATATTACGAAAAATTTATCAATATTAATTAATATTATTTAGGTAATACAGAAAAATAAAATAAAGGGATTAAACGTTAATACCGTTATTTTATAAATATTTAAAACCAATAAAATATTTTACGTAAAGTTTAAAAAAACCGTCCTAACCAGTCAGAACTTTTTTACCGAACGGGTAACGCCTTTATAAAACGTTACGTGAAAAAAAGAAAATAACAACCGTTATTTTACAAATGTTTAGGGGTTTTTGGATTTTACCATTTAGGCAAATTATTTTATAAATCAATAAACGACAAAATAAACGCAAAAACCGGTTTGCAAGTTAATAACGAACGTTATAATAGGGTACGAATCCTCCTCGATAGCACGTTGTCGCAATTACAATTACCTTTATTATTAAAAGAACGAATCGACGCAAAATTTCTGTACGACCCTTTTTATAAATTCCCAAAAAGTTTAAAAAAAGCTTTAATAATTCGGAAAAAAATATAAATTTTCAAAACCCTTAATCGATTTAGGAAGGACGAACGCGGAAAAGCGCTGTTAATTACATACCAAAAAAATTTCGAAGGATGGAACGAAAAATATTTTCATTTATATAATACGTTAATCCAAAAAGTTTTAAAAATATATTTGGAAATTAAAAGTATCGTTTTACCAGGTAAATTGAACGGAAAAAAAGGTTAACGATTTACCGATATAACGCAACCGGAATACGAAATAATTATAATTACGACAAATATAAATCCATTATTTAACAATTAAAACGTTTAAACGCCAAATTAAAAAATTAAAAATCGGAAAAAAAACGTTATTTTAAAAAAAAAGCAGAAAAAGGAATTTAACCTGTTTACAAAAAAAAGCAATTAAAATTACCCTTTCCACGAATTAAAAAGTCAAAAGTTTTATTAAATTCCCGAAAAAATAAAATTTTGGCGAAAATAAAATTACAACAATTTATAAAATGGAATATTAAAATAACATTACGCTATAACAAATAATAGGGAATAAAACAAAACGACAGGGTAAAATACTAAATATTTACGAATATATCCCGCCGTTGCAAATCCCAAACGAACCAATTAAACAGCACCAAATAAAAACGTTTAATAACGCGTAAAATAGGAAAAAAACCTATTTAAAAAAACCATACGACATTTTGGACGACAAAATCAAAAATTTTATAAATATTTACCAAATATTATAGATCCCGTTAGCCCAAATCCATACATTATTCCCATTTATTTTAACAAAAAGCGCAAAAACGCATTTTTTAAAATATATAAACAAAAAAATAACGTTTAAAAAAAAATATATGGAATTCAAAAAACGGTTTAAAATATTATTTTTATGTTAAATGTACTATAAAAATTGGAATTTTATCAGTTTCGAAAACGTTAAAATTAAACCCGATTACGAAAAAAAACGCGATTTAAAAATTATGCAAATTATGCTGAAAAAATTGCAAATTTGCTAAAAAGTTTTGGGACCCAAATATATAAATAAAAAGCATTTTATAATAACGACCCTAAAAACGATTGAAAACGTAAAAAAGTTTCGAACCGTTATTATTAACCCTGCGATTATTTTCCAGATATTGTTAAACCAAATAATAATTACTTTTAAATTAAAAAAGCAATATACGGTATATAATACGTTTTTCGTTAACCGAAAATATAAATAATATAAGGACCGTAAAAAGCGAGGTAATAACCGTTACCAGCGCCGAAAATTTAACAAACGATTTTAGACGATTACGAAAAATTTAGGGTGTTATTTGTATGGTAAACCGGGGTGCAAATTTTCGAACCATATAAAGGAAAAAAAATAACGGTGGCGAAAATAAAAAATGCGAAATAGGAAATATTAAAAAAAAGGCCAACGCGGATATAAATAATTTTTTACCAACGGTAAAAATAAGGGAAATAATAAATAAAAAAAAAGATTCGAACGACGGACTAAATAACAAAAAAATAAACGAAAACGATTTAAACAAATATACGTTAATTTACTTTATAAATTATAAAACAGCGGTATTTTTAATAAACGAAATATTCCGCCACAGGTTGGACCAAAACCGAATAACGTTTCCAAAAAACAAAAAACCGCCAAAATATTTTCCGCACCAAATTTTAAATTAACACGGTTTAAATAATATTTAATATAAAATTATACCGAATATAAACGTTATAACGATATTAACGGCCGATATTAACCAAATAAAATTATTGCAACGTAGAAAACCAAAAATATAAATCGATAAATCGAATCCGAACAAAACCAAAATGCGTTTTAAAATAGGCGAAAGGATTACCGCTATAGGAAAAATTATTTTAAATATATAAATTAGCGTTATAACGTTCCACGTAATACCAATTTGGACATTATTTCTCCTATATATTAGAAATATAAATAGGTTCGGTATATATTTAAATAATACCAGTAACGAATTTGTAAAGGTCGATAATATAAAAATACCAATTTTACGCAAATGGGGGTACCCATGGTTTTTTTACCGGAATTAAAACCGGGCGAACCGGAAATATATTTTACGAAAACAAAAAACACGCCAATAACGTTTTTAACCGAAAAAAAGCTGAAAACGGTTTACCGAAAATTCGACCACCTTTTAATAAAACGTTTGTGGAAAACGTTGCAAAAAACAAACCACGAAATTAATCGAAATACATTAAAGCTAATAAACCGTTTTAATTATTATTACTAAATTAAAAAAAACGCGCTATAACGTTTTAAATTTATTTTGAAAAACGATATAAATTTTAATTACGAAATTGTAATTGACGTAATATATTTGGAATCCAAACCAATATTCCACGTAATCGACGCGAATACAGCATTTTAAATTGTACGATTTTTAAACAGTATAATAACGAAAAAAATATAAAAAACATTTAAAAAATGCTGGATCGATACGTATTTAAAATTACCCGACATTATTATATACGATTTAGGTACAAATTTTGCCGCGGCCGGATTTAAAGCAAAAACACAATTTTTCGGTATAATATATAACCAGGTGCCAATTAAAACGCATTGGTTATTAGAAAAAATTAAACGTTACTATAAACCGTTACGAAAAACGTATAAAATTATAAAAATCGAATGCAAAAATATAATACCGCAAACTGCATTGCAAACGGTAATAAAGGCCGTAAACGATATTATAGGCCCAAACGGCCTAATACCTACTTTATTGGTATTCGGGGCGATACCACGTATTATTAACGATTTAACACCTTTAAAAAACCAAATACAGCGTACCGAAACCGTTAATAAAATTATAAAAAAATTTAAAAACATAATAGCGTAAAAAAAGGTCCATAAAACGATAAAAACGAAAAATAGCCCGAATATCGGATCCAAAATACCAATATTATTAGAATTTGGATTAAAAATTCTGGTATATAGAAAAAAATATAAATGGACCGGACCTTTTAAAATATTCGATATGTTAAATTCGACAATAATTATTAATATAGTAAATAACCTTTCCGTATTTCGAAATACGTATATAAAATTATACCACCGTTTTACAAAATAAATAAAAAAAAACAATAACGAAACCATATCGATGGAACCAAAATTCTGATACCCAAAATCCGAACAGTTAAAACGTAGAGGAAAACCCAAAAAATCGGGGAATTAACGACCAACGATTCCAAACAAATTTATAAAAACGGAAAATATAAAACCCGAAATTACAATACAAATATTACCCCTAAATATAACGTTAAAAAACGACGAAATACAAA
The DNA here is from genome assembly GCA_004337975.1 of Pyricularia sp. CBS 133598. Classification (NCBI taxonomy): domain Eukaryota; kingdom Fungi; phylum Ascomycota; class Sordariomycetes; order Magnaporthales; family Pyriculariaceae; genus Pyricularia; species Pyricularia sp. CBS 133598. The sequence goes on from RRCJ01000012.1 coordinate 243,506, forward strand.
AATAACGTTCCGGATTAGAAAATTATATAAAAACGAAATTTAAACGACTGTAAAAGCGGATACGTAAAACGACGAATGTCCAATTTTTAACGGAAAAAAAGCAACGAACTTACGAATTGGCCGTTAAATATAAACGAAAAAGCCGGATTAAAATTCCCGGAAAACCGTTCGAGGAATTTATATAGTAGAAAATAAACACTTTATTTATTACAAACGTTTTGCAACCGGTAAATAAAAAACAATTTAATAATTAAAAAATCTTCGGATCGCGATTCGTAAACGAAATTAAAAGGTTACCGGATTATTTTTATAAAAAATTACGTTTTATTGTACAAAGGTACAGCGATTTCGAAAAAAAAAACCTGTTTACGTAATTACTTACAATAATACGGTGCAGCCAAAAACTTATATTAACTTTTACACCGGTTGTAAAATAATTCGGATGCGATTTAATATTTAGAAATATTAACCAAACGTACATTTAAAACTTTACAAAATTATAAAAGGACGTTTTCGTGCGAATTCCGAAAAAAATCGAATATCGATATTCCGCTAACACGGTATTTAAATTTATTAAACCCTTTTACGAATTCGCAAAAGCAGGTTTGTATTGGTTTATTACATACCAGCGTTACCATAAAAAACGCCTAAACTACGTTCCATCAAATTACAATCCGTATTTACTCTTTTCCAAACAAAACGACAATTTTGGTATTATAAAAATATAAATAAATAATACGTTAAATTTGGAAAATAAAAAATTTATTCGGAAAAAGTAACAAAAGTTCGAAAAAGCAGGTTTTTAAACTAAATTACAAACGATTATATAACCAAAGGACGAATAAAATTTTAACGGTTATTTAATTTAATTTTACGAAAAAAGTTTGGACATGCGCCAAAAAAAACAATTCGACAGGTTGCAATTTATAACGACGAACCAATTAGGAACAAAATATAAATATATCGTTTAACGAACCAAAAAAACGTATATAATATCGATTTATTAACCGGAAATTACATTCGATTATACCGCCGCCGCACAAATAATAAAACCCGACAACGAAAATTACGATTTAATAAATAAACAAATTAATTGGTAACGCTAAAACGTATAAAAAAGACTTTCCTATATCCAAATCGACTTTAAAACAGCGAAATTGTACGTATTTATCGACAAATCCTTTACTAATAATAAAAATTTTAATTCCCAAATCGGATACGTAATATTTTACGGGAACGAATATTCCGTGGAATAAATAACCGGTTTTCAAATAACCGATAATATTATATATTAGTTATCGACTAAATACCACAAAATTACAAAAAACATATTGGTAAACGAAATTTATAATATAATTAATAAATTTAATATCGGATTTGTACTAAAAACCACTATTGCAACCATTTTAAAAAGGTTAAATTTACCTTTTTTACTTATAATAATTTACACGGATAACCTATTGTTATATTAATATTTAATACAATTGGGGATAACAGCGGAAAAACGACCTATGATTAATCTTTTAAATTTAAAACAATTATATAAAAATCGTAAAATTAAAAAAATCAAATGGATTTCAGAAAAAACCAATCCGGCAAACTCCATAACGAAAAAAACGCCTAATCGGGCTTTAATTAAATTTATTAATATTAATTCGACGTAAATACGTATTAAAAGTTTGGTTAAAAAGTTACGGAATTTACAAAAAAAGGCGAAAAAGTTAAAAAACGAATTAAATTAATTGGGAACGGGAAAACGACGTAATACGTCGTTAACAATTAAAAAACCGCGCCGCGAAACAAAAACGCCTCGTTAAAAGATACCGAAAAACACCGCAACGCCTTTACCAAAAGTAAAAAAAAACAAAAACAACGTTACAAAACTCGGACGTTATACGACGGGTTAAACGTCCTCGTTACTACTTTCCTTTTCACCCTCCTCCTCCTTTTATTCCTTAAACGGAATATTATATTTGGTTTGCACAGCTTTTTTAACCTACAAAACGTTAAATTGGCGAATTACCGCAGTATAACCAACAAAACGGCGTTCCTCCGACGACAAAAATTTAAAATCGTCGTTTACGGCAAAATTACCCTTATAAAAAACGATTATTAGTATACTTTTAATAATTATTCGTTACCGATTAAAATCCTAAATAACGTTTGTTAATATATTAAAATATATAAACAGCGTTTAAATAAATTTACGGTAATAATTGTAATGGGGATTTCGGTAAAAAGCGCCTCGGTTTTGCGCTTTTTGAAAATAGTATTAAGAAACATAATACCAACCTTTTTAGGCTCGTTTTTAAACAGCGAACCGATTTTTTGCAAATCGTAAATACGCAAAAACAATATTACCGGTTTAAAAGCGATGGTGAAACTAAATAAATTATGTTAAAACATTAAAATGGCCAAATAAAAAAAAAAAAGCTCCAAATTACCAAATTTATATTAGTTTGCAAAAATAACCTTACTTGCATTTGGTGCAACGGCTAAACGGCGGAATAATATCGTAATAAATACCAAAAAATCTTTGCTAAATTTATTTGTCAGCGAAACAAAAATTAAAGCAACCCAAACAAGGGATAGGACGCAAAATTAAGGAATAACGATTAGCAGTTTTAACAATAACGACAAAGTTAAAATTAAAACTTATCCTTTTTAATAACGTCGGAAATAGCAAATATAATAGCGAAAATCAGATTAAAACCAGGCCGAATAGTAAAAAGGGCAAACAAAGCAACAAATAAACAGCAAAACGGCCAAAAAAAATAATTGTCAAAAAATAATTTAAAAAATGCTGAAAAAAAGCTTTGAAAAATCACAACCATCTCGTATCAACTTTATAGCAGAAAAAAGTCCTTTTATAAATAAAAAAAATCGCCAAAACTTTGCAGCTAATTAAAAACGACGTCGCTATAATTAAATAATAAGTTAAATAAATAATAGGAACGCTGAACGAAACTATTTAAAGCTATTGTTTTTAAAAAAGGCCTTTTAAATTAATAGCCACAACAATAAAAATCCATAACCGGTTCCGGAAAACAAAGGCGCAACGAATAAATACTAAAACCGTTTTCAAAAAATTTATCGTAAATTGCATAGCTGTTTCTGTTATTTTCGTTTTAAAGATTGTTATAACGATTGGATCGGAGGTTGTTAACCGTATAAAAAAAAAAAATTACCGGTGTTGGAATAAAGGAAATCGCGGTTAATTTAACAATAGAGCGATAATCCACGTGCAATGCCGCACAGGCCAATTGCACGTAATTCACCCGCCCAATTGCGGGTATAAGACGGAAGGACGTTCAGAAGCTTACTTTTAGACAGTTTTATAGAAGATGCACAATCAATATCTTTATATCCATATAACAACGTTCTGTTAATCGATCGACATTACGAAAGGCCTATTAACAATTGCAAATAATAATAAAAATATTAAACGATATCGCAAACCCGGACGGCTTAATACCAATTTTGCTAATATTCGGCGTATATCCCAAAATTAATTAAAGTTTACCAGTTGTACCCAGTATTACATAACGAACGGAAATTATTAACAAAATAATAAAAATGCTGAAAACTATTCGTACGGAGGTAAATATTTATAGGATATTAATATAAAAAACGGCCTATTTACGTACGAAATATTAAACCTACTGTGACATTTGGACCATGAGATTACCAGACCCTAACCCTGACCCCTGACCAACGACCCACCAGGGTGATACCTTCATCGACGTCGCGTCAAGCGCAGAACTTTGTTTGTTTCCTTTCTTCTCCTCAGAGTAGAATCTTCGTCGATAGATGCCAATAGACTAGCTTCCGTGCTATGCTTACCCCGGGCCGTGACACAATTCTACTCTCAAAAGAATCGCTGGCCTAGCGATTAACAAATAAGGCACAACAACCTATCTTTACGCCGCTGGCGAGCGACGAAAATAAATCCGCACTCGACAGACCAGACCCGACCGGAAACTGACAAAGACGTCAACTTCAAACCCAGACCGACCCCAACCTATACCCAGGCTGAAAGACCATCCACCTGCGAGCAGGAAATCACAAAGGTTGATTTCGAACAAAACGGAGCAAACAAATCGCTCCACCGACGACCCGACCCGACCAGAAAGTGAAACCGATTTCACGCCAAACACCGATTCCACCCTCGAAAACGAAATCGAAGTTGATTCTCTTTCGAACACCGCGTGGCCTAGTATAGAAACGCCTGAGGAAAATTTAAACGAATTCGAGTTTGCAGAAGCAAGGTATACAACGCCGGAAACAAACCCAAATATGATGGCAGACGGAAATAACCTAACCAGCGAGATCGCTAGGCTACAGGTAGTTATCACACGCCTGCAAACCGAAAGACAGAACAACCAACCGGAAGCCCGACAAGCCATACCCGAAAATAGCGCCTTTGGAGGTACCAGGTTCGAACCGACCGGCCTAGCCAGCAGGAAAGCATTTAAGCCGTACGGCCATAGCCAAGAAACAGCCAACCCGCATTACAGTGAAAGAGCCAAAAGTAGAGGATTAGATCCAGGTACATTTTCCGGCAGTTCAACCACTTTTGACCGCTGGATTACGAAATTAGCAGATTATTTCGAAAAGGATAATATAACTTTCCGAACTGAACGAAGCCGTATGGCAAAATTGTTCAGCCTGTTGGACGACCGACCAGCAACGATGCTGGAGACCAGATACAATTTAAAGACCCAACCGTATTTATGCGTGGCAGAGATGATCCAGGTTTTGGCCACGGTATACCATAACAGCAATCAAGCGTCCGAAATATGGGAAAAACTATCAAAAATGTATTTTGAATGCGGACCAGGTAATAACGTTTACAATTTTATTGCCGAGGTGAATGTTCTCGCCGATAAAATTGGAGTACCAGCAGGAAAACGCAAAACTACGCTGTGGCAACATATTCCGGCAGACTTCGATCACCGGCTGTTACGAGACAGCAAGGACCCCAGAATATCTTATGAAAAATTCGCAAATTTGGTGGCCGATGCAGCTCATAATACTTAGCGAGCGTATCGGGAACGAGAGGAGCGAAAACAGAAAAGTCGCGGTAAAGATAGAAAAAAAAAATACCCCTATAACCCAGACAAAAATAGGAAAAGCAATCGAGGACGCTATTACGAATCCAGTAACCCGAGCAAAGGAGAAAGAAGCGATATGGTACTTAAAATAACAGACGCCACAGGACGTGGTTTGATAGAAACTGAAAAAATGGCTCATTGGGAAGCCAACATTTACTTCGCGTGCGGGAAAGAAGGACATAAATCATTTGAATGCCCCAATAAAACGAAAGCAGTCAGGGCTTTGGATTTTGAGGATAACCACAGCATTAATAACGAGCAAAAGCGATCGGGAAAAGAGTAAAACCGCTAAAAGCCTCCTCGGTGGTCCAAATATTTACGATAGCTTAAATTGGTAGTAACCCACGACCTAAATCTTTCATTATTCGAACTCAGATACAGGTTAATGGTGTAGGACTATCAGTTAAAACTTTTTGTAACACCGGAGCAGACATTTCTCTTTTAATCAGCCCAACGATCGCTAAACATGCCGCAAAACGGCTAGGAGCCCGGCTTCAAAGGTTAAAAACCCCGCTACTTTTGTCGGACTACCGCAAACAGGACGCAGGACGCATTACGCACAAATTAAAAGCGACCTTGGAAATCGATGAACGCCGGTTTAGCAACCAAATGTTTTACGTGACGGAAAGTGGACATAATATATTTATTGGGCAGGATTAGCTAATCGAACAGGATGTTTGAATCCACCCGAAAACGCAAACGTTCGCATGGCCTGAAACGACACCGTCGTTGGCAAAATTCTCGCCAGCTATCAAACTTCCGAACATGTTGGACAAACCCGATCCGGCTGCGCAAACCGATGCAGAGCGGCGCGACCGAGCATTCGAACGAGAAACCAAAAAGGTGCAAATACTTCGACGACCGTGGCGCCAAACAACCTTTTTAAAACCCAAACCGACCCCGGTTATTTTGGGTAAGGACCAAACCGTTATAAATATAACCGCCCTTCAACACAAACTGGACACCGACCCCCGACAAAAGCGATGGAAATCGTGCCCATTACCCACGCAACCCATCACGTTAGAAATTGGACCCGAAAAACCCGCTATCAGCCTATTTACCGTCGGCCGTTCGTACCAATGGAAAACCAACAAAGGAGAACCGATCCCGTTCCCGGAAAATAAAAACCCCGACCATATCGAACTGGTCCGACGCAAATTACCATCCCGACTCGCTCACCTGGAAGGATTCTTTTCGAAAGCAGCTTCAACCAACCTGCCTCCACATCGCCCAGGGCACGATGTAATTTTGGAGCTAGATAAGCCAAAAACAGGATCGCCTCCGACGTACAGGACACCTGTGGAATTCCTGCCGTTCGAAAAGGAAACAATCGACGAACTGCTGCGCATTGGGTTTATCGAACCCTGTATGCAAACCGACCCAGCGCCTGTCCTGTTCGTACCTAAACCATATTCCAAAGAACGCCGTTTTTGCACCGATTACCGATGGATCAACCAGTTTTTAAAAAATCGATTCGTACCAGCCCCGGATATTAACGGAACTATCTTTAATTGTCGCAATGCAAAAAGGTTTACGAAAATCGACATTATCCGAGCTTTTAACCGGTTACGTATAGCTGTTAGTTTAAAGTACCTTACTGCTTTCCGCACCCGTCAAAGTACCTTTCAATGGAAGGTGCTTCCTTTTGGGCTAAAAGTCGGCCCAATTTGGTAGCAATCTTTTATCAACGCTCAGCTAAATGAACTTTTGGATTTGTTTACCAGCGTATACGCCGACGATGTTTTGGTTTATTCCGACGGAAACGAAAAAAAACATTGGGACCAAGTAAAAAAAATTATTTACCGATTAAACCGGGTCGACCTCCAAAGAGATATTAAAAAGTCTCGATTTAACGTTACCACGGTCGATTATCTTGGTATCGTTATGGACGCAGGTCTGGGTATCCGTATCGATCCGGACAAATTACAGGCCATTAGCGATTGGAAGTTCGAAGACCTTACGTCCAAAACAGCCGTACGTTCCTTTTTGGGATTATGCAATTACATCCGAATGTTTTGCCACCATACCAGCAGCGTCGCTAAGCCGTTAAACCGACTGTTGAAAAAAAACGCCAAATTTGCTATGGGACCAGAACAGAGGCGAACATTTGAGGAAATAAAACGTTTAGCCTGCGATACACCGGTTATGGCATTTTTCACCCCAGGCCGACCGACCAAGGTAAAAACCGACGCCTCACGTAACGCGACCGGCGGAGCAATTTAGCAACAGCAACCGGGTGGAGAATGGAAACCTGTGGGATATTTCTCAAAAACGATGACCCCAGCAGAACGCGCATACCCGATCCAAGACCGAGAGCTGCTGGCAGTGGTTCAAACGCTGGAACATTACGAACCAAAATTATTGGGGACAAGCTTTTTCGTGGTTACAAACCACCAAGCTTTAGTTTACTATTCCACAAAACGACTCCTTTCGACTCGACAAATGCGTTGGGCAGATTTCCTGGCCAATTTTAACATTACGTTTCAATACCGCCGCGGTAAAAACAACATAGCCGCCGATACCCTGTCCCGCAAAACGGCAGACCTTCCAACAGTTAAAGCTCGGGAAAAAAAAGAACGAACAATGATTTTAATCCCACCTGAGAAGATTACACCTACGGTGGCCGCCGTTAACATTGCCGACCCAAACGGCCACGTGATAAACGGCGCAGATTTGATAGACCTAATACGACAAAAGAACGAAAAGCAAAAGTTAGACCAACACCAAAAAAAGCTAATAGTCCCGGAAACGACTTTAAATGGACAGATCTTTTTAAGGACCGCTCTAATCCGTGAAGCTCACGAGCCCAAAATATTCGCCCACGCAGGACAGAACAAGACGATATAAACGATTAAAAGACAGTATTTTTGGGAGGGTATAAGTCAAACCATTCGGAAATACATTAAAAACTGTCACGACTGCGAGCGAAATAAAGGCAGATACGACAAGACCCCGGGCCTATTGCATCCGCTACCGATACCGAATTACGTTTGGGAACATGTAACAGTTGACGGAAAGGACATGCCCAAAGACAAGTTCGGATACGATTACGTGTGGGTGTTCGTTTGCAAGTTCAGTCGCCTGATAGCCATTATCCCAGGACAGAAAACCGACACAGCAGAAATCCTGGTTTCCCGATATTACCGATACCTATACCGTTTCCTAGAACTACCTTTCGTTTGGATTAGCGACAACGCCGGGCCGTTTATCTCCGAATTCATGGCGACGATAAATAAACTCACGGGTACTAAACACCGACACGGCAGCGCCCTACACCCTCAAACACAAGGTGCTGTAAAGATTACAAACCAAGAACTGGACCAAAAGCTACGGTTTTATATCGACAAATACCAGACCAGTTGGAGCGTACATTTGCCTATTTTGGATTTTGCCCACAACGCCGCGTAGCATTCCAGCCTTGGTATGTGCCCGTTAAAGGTAGTGCTCGGGACCGAACCCCGAAACCCGCTGTCCACCGACCTGCTAACCACGACCGTTGATTTAGACCAGAAACGAAAAGCCCTGCAGATCGTCCGCCAAACTAAAGAAGTCCAAGAGTTGGTTCGTTAAAACGCGCTAAAAACGCAGGCGAGGCAGGAAGAACAAGCCAACAAAAAGCGGCGACCAGTAGATTTTGGGGTTAACGACTATATTTTCGTCAAAAAAAAAGGGTTTCCGACGACCGTACCGACGACCAGACTGGATTTACAGTGGACCGGACCATAGCAGATTCTAAAAGAACGAGGATATAGCTATATTCTGGACGTACCTAAATCGTTTAAAGGAAGAAATTTGTTCCACGCAAACCGCCTCCGCAAAACCGCAATGGACCCATTACTATAATAGAAAAAAGAGCCGCCTCCGCCAGAAAAGATCAACGGAGAACCAGAGTTTGTGGTCGATAAAATTCTAACGTCCCGATTATTTGGCCGGAGTAAAATATTGCAATACCAGGTCGCATGGCAAAGATGTGATCCAGACGACACGTGGTATCCGGCTAAAAATTTCAAAAATTCAGCGACAGCCCTTGACGATTTTCACAAAAAGTATAAAAATACCGCAGGACCGCCGAAACGATTGGCAATTTGGATAAAAACCGCTGCCGAGGATAAGTTGGACGAACCGAATTAGGAGGATAATGTGCCAGAGCATGGAGAATTGAACGGTAAAAAGAAAAAGCGACGACATGGTTAACTTGACAAAAGCTTCGCATGATTACCTGCGTCGACATACGAGGTTTGGAAGGGGTAGTGTAACATTTGGACCATGAGATCACCAGACCCTAACCCTGACCCCTGACCAACGACCCACCAGGGTGATACCTTCATCGACGTCGCGTCAAACGCAAAACTTTGTTTGTTTCCTTTCTTCTCCTCAGAGTAGAATCTTCGTCGATAGATGCCAATAGACTAGCTTCCGTGCTATGTTTACCCCGGGCCGTGACACCTACCATTAGACCACCCAATATTAAATTAAAAAAAAGGATGGATAAACCCATATAATATATAGGTAGTCGACCAGACGAACGTAATGGTAATTATAAACGAAATGGTAAAAACTTTCCGAACGATATAAATAAAATTATATTACCCGGATATAAAATTAAAAAACTGTTTATAAACCTCGTCTACGCGTAGGAATTCGGGGTTAAAATAATATAACTAATGCGATTCGCTATAATTAATTATCTGTTTTATCTATCGTACAAAAAAAAGTAAAAAATGCAATTTGGTTACAGGAGGAAATAAAGGGGTGGTGCGGAGTTGTAAATACCTGAAAAGTTAGGAATTTGGATCGTACGTAATATATGCTAGTTAACGTGCATTTACACGCCCAAATGCGATAGCAGTAACTATTATTCCAACAAAAATAAAATCCCGTACAAATAAACCGGTAACGAAATAGGGTAAAATAAAAGCGGATTGAAAAATAAATTTATCAACGGAACGTGCGAAGCGGAAAAACCGGAAACGGTATAAAATTTTATCGAAATCCGTTTCGGCCTTTATTCGCACGAGCCGCCGGAACGGGAAAAATTGCGGAAACGGGGTAAATCCCGCAAATGCCCCGTTCCGGAAAATATAACCAGGTTTTAAATTTTAACAAAGGAAAAAAATATATAATAATTAGCATTAATATTACGGGTAACAGGTAAAATTACTATATTAGGGAAATTATAGGAAAAAATTATTAAAATACAAATCGAGGGATTTATCGCGCGAAATATTATTAAAATTAACCGATTTAACCCCGATATCCACCAAAAATATTAAATATAAAAAACCCGCACGATATAGGACATTGAAAATAAAACGATAAACTATTTATTCAAAAAGGTTAAATTAATTGTGCAAAATTATAACGATAAAAAAAACAAAGGTTATAAATATAAATATTTACTATCCAACGGATAAACCAGAAAATTCTATTTATATTAACACTATTTTTAATATTATATTTCGGTATATAATGCAAATTTAAAAATATTACCCAAATATATATCCAAATAACAAATAAATTAGCAAGAATTATTATCGCACGATTATTAAAGGAAATGGCGCATTTTTTCCAAAATAATATTATCCTAGAAATTTTAAAACTATTATATACTATTGCAAAATTAAATATTTATTGGAAAATTTACTATTCGCACCACCGTAATAAATTAGGTATAATTATATTATTGTAAAACTTATATTTTCTATTTTTAACGATAAAACCCCAAAATTTTGGTATTATTAGGATGCAAATAAACGATGTTTTTAATATAATAAACCAACCATTTTCACAATTGGAAAAAAACAATTATACGAGGCGAAATTGCAAATAAAATCCAAAATATATTTTTTACACAATAATAACCTGGAATTTAACGGGACGAAATTAAAATTGAAAAGTAAATATATTTAAATTGTATAAAAAGGTCGATTCGCACAGTTTAAATTGGTTAATTATACGGCACCAAATACAGCATACCAATATATTTTACAGCGCGTACGAGAATGTATATAGCGAATATTTGCTAACCAAAAATAACGACCCCAAACAAAGCAAATATTAAACAGTTAACCGTACAATTCCAATGGTAATTGGACAATTAAAATAAAAAAGGGAAATACATTTTATTGAACCTAACCCGCGCGAAATTATTTATTTTTACAAATAGGTCCTTTACTAATAATAAAGATATAATTTCCTAATTAAGTTATTTTATTATGTTGGTAAAAAGAATTGCTCGTATTATAAATTTTTTTAATATAACCGGGAATATTATCCACTGGTTATTTAAAAAATGCCGAAAAGTAATTAAAAACGTGCTGGTAAATAAAATTTATGGTATAAAGACCGGGTTTAGTTATAGTTTCGCACTAAAAATAACTTTGGACCAAATAGTAGATATTTTACAAATCGCACGTATCCCTATTATAATATATATAAATTTCAAATTTTTATACGAATATTTGGTTAAATTGGGAAGTACGACGGAAAAAGGGTTAAGAATCGATATAATCTTATTACGGAAATTGTACAAAAAGAAAAAAATCATTAAAATACAATGGATCGATGTGAGGATCAAGTCCCGAAACCTGCCCTCAGAATCACGACTCGGTTCCACGCCGAGCCAGGGATCGGACAAAAGGTCCACTAATTCCGGATTTAAACGCGTCTTTCCAGCACGTCGTTAATTGTAATTTCTCTTTTCTTTTCAGTTTAAAATTTTCGTTAATAGCGCCTAATATATTAAGGTTTTCCAATGTACGTTTGGCCGTAATATAATTTTAAATTTATTATAATTTACTGGTAAAGCAATTAAAATATATCGTTTAATCCCTTTATTTAATTATTTATTACGTCGGTTATGCGCAACGGTAAATTAAATTACAAAAACAAAAAAAACCATTCGCGAAATTAATATCGCCGCGTAAAAATTACGGCCTACCCATTCGCCAATCCTAACGCGTAATAAACGTATATTTAATAAAATTAAATAAGTTGGTTTTAAATATTGCTATTTCCAATATCGAAAGTTCGAATTAAAACGGAAAAATTACAATTACCTTAATAAACCCAAAACTAGTAAAACCCGCTTTTATTAACGTTATTACAAAATTTAAAAAACCCGTTAAACCCCAATCCGATACAAAATAAAATTAACCAATCGATAATATCGAAATTAACGGATCGTATAAATACAAATTAATTTCCAAACATTTAAAAAAGGCGCGAAATTTTTCCCACCAACTTTTTACCAAAATATTAAACGGTAGGAACGAAATTCCGAAATTTTTAAATAAAACGCCCTCGTTTACCGTTTAAATAAAAAACAAAATAGTAAACGAAAACGAAAATATAACCGGCCGAATTACTATTATTTAATCGCAATTGCAAAACCTTTTGGCTATTATTACCCAATTAAAAAACCAATTAACTACCCAAAACAATTTTATTAATAATAAAACCCGTAGGGTTATATTTTTTAACAACGTTTTCGGTGGAACCGATTTTAAACCTGTTAAATTTACCGCTTATAATACTTTTAAATTTTACGGAAATGGCCAAATTAACGTTAACCCCGGGTATAAAAAAAAAACCCGCAAAACCGGCGTTAATCCCGGATTTTTCGAGGGTAAAAACGACATTTTCGACACGTAAATTATCCAAATCGCCGATATAATGGAAAAAAATAAAAATATTTATAAAACCAAACGTAACCGTATAATAACGTTTTTTTCGTTAATAAAAGGACCGTTTAACGATTTATTACGTAACCGTTACGTTTCGAAAAAAAACCCTTTTAACGGTATTACCGAAATGGTCGCAACCCTAATTGCGATATACCACGACAATAATTAAAATATTAAAATACGCCGAAAACTGGTTAAAATAATATTTAACCCAGCAAATAAAATTATAAATATCCATATTTTTGTTAGCAAAATTAATATTTTAACGAACCGCGCTAATATTTTCAAATTAAAGCGTAAAACCCTATTTTACGAACATATTCCGGTAAAATTAAATATCCAGTTTTTCGACGACGTTAAAAACCCAGATATATCGTACGAATTTTTCGTAAATAAAATCGCCAACGTTATATTGGCTAATTAACGCGTTTACGAGGAAAATTTTAAAAGGAAATAGGTTAAAAAAAGGGCCAATGGTCCGAACTTCGTCGTCGCCGTTTCCGCGATTACAAATACAAAAAAAGATTAAAATAATAACCCCTATACCCGTTAAGGAAATAGTTATTTTTTCCGACAAAAAAAAAACGCTTTTTTGGACGCAAATTTTTGTTTTTTATGTAAAAAGGCCGGCCATTAATCCCGTTATTGCCCCGATCGCAAAATAATCGCCAATATATTACAGATTTTGGACCATAGGAATTTGTAGTCGCAATTTAACAATTCGATTTATAATTTATCGTCGATTTCCTCGTTTAATTCGGAAAATTGCTAAAATTACCGGAAATTTTTTCGGTAATTTGCATATTTTAAATAGTTAAAATCGATAAATTATTTAAATTAAATACCTTTTTTACTTTTATTTAATTGCAAAATAAAAATCGTAATTTTAACGCCCAAATTTTTTATAATATCGGAGCAAATATATATTTATCCATTTAACCGAATTTCGCGAAAAAAATCGCCTAACGTTTAAAATTACCTATTAAAAAATTTTCCAAACTTTTATTTTTCGGAAATTTTAATCGGAAAATTACCGTAAAAACCACCAATTATTTTCGGTTTATTTTATAAATCGACGGACGATAATTTCCCCGATAAAAATTTATTTTCCTCGAAACGGTATATAATATATTTATCGGATAAAAATAATGGACAAAATATTAAATAAATTTATTCCTAATTATTCGTAATTTCGTTTGGTTTAATGATTTGCCCGTTATAGTTTAATATTTACCCGCAATCGTTATATAACGTTCGAATCCGTTTTTGGATTTTAAAACCCAAATTAACGCAATCCGCCGAAATCGCAAAATGGAATAAAAAAACCGTCGTATCCAGGTCCGCAAAATATTTCGAAATTTTAAACGTTAATAGGAAAATTAGGTTTAAATCGCAAAAATTAACGCTTTTTCAATTATTTTGAAAATCGTTTCCAACAAAGGTTTGCCAGTTAATATTAATGCCCTTTTTAACGATTTTCGTTAAAATTAATGGAAATAATCCCCGTTACCCACGGAATTTATACCGTTAATATTAATAAACGATGCGTTTACGACCAATTTAAATGCAATATTAATTTTGCAATAAAATAAAATTTATAATAAATACCCTATTCCATTTTTTGCAAATAAAAACCCCGAATATATCGCGCAAATATAAACTAAATTGTTTAAAATGTTTATTTATTTCGAAGGTTTTTTTTCCAAAAAAACGTCGACGATTTTCCCATTTAACCGACCCGGTTTCGATATAATTTTAAAATTCGAAAAACTTTTGGAGGAAAGTTAACCCGTTACTTAACGCTTTTCGCGATAATAAAATTGGAAAAAAAAACCATCGACGAACTTTTAAAGATCGATTTTATTAAACGAATTATAAAAAAAATCGCAATTTGAATTTTGTTCGTTTTTAAACCGCAATCGAAAAAGCAACGTTTTTACGTAAATTACCGATAAGTAAACAAATTTATTAAAAAACAATAAATATTTGCCCCCGACGTAACCGGGACGTTAAACAAATGTGGAAAAGCCCGGAGGATAATTAAAATCGATATTATTCGAATATTTAATAAATTATTAATAAATGTGAATTTACGGTATTTAACGGCGTTTAAAATACGATAAAATATATTTTAGTGGAAAATTTTGCTTTTTAAATTAAAAATCGGACCCGTTTAATTCCAAACTTTTATTAACGTTTAATTTAATAAATTGTTAAACGTTTTCGCGAACGTTTACGTAAACGACGTATTAATTTATACCGAAAATAAATTGGAGCAAATCCATTTTAAATAAACCGAAAAAACTATTTACAAATTATATAAAACCGGATTCCAAAACGATATTAAAAAGTTAAATTTCGGCGTTTTCGAAATTAAATACCTGGATTTATTTTTAAAAATCGGTAAAAATATCCGTATCGACCCCAAAAAAGTCGAAACCATTACCAATTGGTAATAGGATAACGTTACTTCCGTTTCGGTAATACAATTTTTCCTAAATTTATACAATTTCGTTCGGACGTTTTATTATTACATTAACAAATAAGCAGAATTTTTAACCCGATTATTAAAAAAAGGAATCCCGTTCGAAAAAAACCCCGAACAAAAATTTGCTTTTAAAACGTTAAAATAATTGGTAATTACCGCCCCCGTAATAAATTTTTTCAAACCCGGTATATTTGTTAAAATAAATACCGACGCCAATAGTAAAATTACCGCCGGTATTGTATAATAATAATAGGACGATAATAGCTGGAAATTAATCGGTTATTTGTCCAAAAATATATTTTTTGCTAAATAAAATTATCCGATTTAGGACCAAAAATTATTAATTATAATTAATACGCTAAAAATTTTTAAATTAACCCTATTAAATACCAAATTTTAAATTTTTATCGATTACCAGACCTTAATTTATTAATCGACTAAAAAATTTTTATCCGTTCGCCAAATACGATAAATTAATTATTTGGCCAATTTCGATATTATTTTTAAATACCGTTCCGGTAAAAATAATATAATAACCGATACTTTTTCGCGCAAAATTATCGATAATTTTACGGTTAAAACCCAAATTATATTAAACCGCACTATTATATTAATTTTTCCAAAAAAAATCGATTTTCGACCCGGCGAATTTTTTCCAATTATTAACAGTTTGGAATTTTTCGTACCGTAAAAAACTAACCTAATAATTTTTATTTTGGAAAAAAATTTGAAACAAAATTTAAATTACCACGATAATTTATTAACGGTATTTAAAATTACCCAAAATGGTAAAATTTTTTTAAAAACGGTTTTTATCCTCGAAATTTATAAATTTAAAATCTTCGGTTATAAAGGTTAAAACAAAATTTTTAACCGTTTAAAAAAAATTATTAATAGCCCGATAAAAATCGAAACGTTAAACGTTATATTAAAAATTGTCGCGAATATTAACGCAATAAAATATAATATAATAAAATACCCGGGCTATTATATTTATTGGAAATTTTTAAACGGTGTTAATAATACGTAATAGTAAACGGAAAAAGTTTACCCAAAAATAAAAAAAATTATAATTACGTTTGGGTTTTTATTTACCGATTAACTAAATTTTTAACCATTTTACCGGGAAAAAAAAACGGATACCGCGGAAATTTTAATTACACGGTATTATTAAATTATATACCGTTGGAAAAACGTCCCCGATTTATAATTTTCCGACAACGCCGGATTATTTATATCCGAATTTTTAAACATTTTAAACAAATTCACAGGAATAAAAAATAAATATAAAAACGCCCGCCATTTTTAAAATTAAAACAACGTCGAAATTATTAACGTTAAATTGGATTAAAAAATGCGTTTTTATATAAATAAATACCAAACGAATTGGCGACGGTATATTCCCGTTTTTAATTTCGATTATAATTCGTCCGTTTACGTTTTTATCGGTATAATATTAATCGAAATAAAAACCGAAATTTATTTTAAAAACCCGTTTTTTTTACCTTTACCCGAAAAAAATTTGAAAAAGGGTTAATAATAAAAAACGTTGGAAATAATCCGTTAAATCCAGCAAATTTAGAAATTGGCCCGTAATAACGGATTTGGAACGTAAATAAAATAATAAAAGTAAATTAATAAAAAACGGCGACCGGTCGATTTTACGGTGGAAAATGCGGTTTACGTTAATAAAAGGGGTTTTCCACCGAAACTTTTACGATTAAATTAAATTTGCAAAATGCAAAATTATGGACGATTTTCGAAAAAAAGGCATAATTTCGTTTTCGATACCTTTACCTGGTATAAAAATAATAAATTGTTTTACGCCAACCGATTGCGTAAAATAGCAACGGATTTTTTATTTTAATAATATTAAAAGCCGAAACCACCGGTCGAAATTAACGGAAAACCGGAAGGGAAAATAGAATAAATATTAACTTTACATTTATTCGGACGAAAAAAACGTTGTAATATTAAATATCGTGGATCGGGTTCGACCCTAATAAAATATAATATAAAACCCGCGATTTGAGAAATTTACCAATATTACTGGATATTTTTTATAAAAAATATCCGGACGCAGCAAAATTTCTGGTAAATTTGCAATAATAAATTAAAAACGCAACAAAAAATATTTTTGCCGTGAACGGATCCGAAAATAATATTACCGAATATAATGCGAAAAAAATACGAAAGCGGCGGAAAACCCCGAGAAAATATACGTAACAAATTTAAAATTTTAACCGTTTACGTCGATTAGGTTTTAAAAAAGGGTAATGTAAAAATTAGGCCCCGAAACCTGCTTTTAAAATTACGATTCCGTTCCACGCCGAACCGAAAATCGGATAAAAAATCCATTAATTTCGGATTTAAACGCGTTTTTCCAGCGCGTCGTTAATTGTAATTTCTTTTTTTTTCAGTTTAGAATTTTCGTTAATAGCGCCTAATACATTAAGGTTTTCCAATGTACGCCTGGCCGTGATAATCGATAGGAAAAATAGCCCAGCTAGTACGTTAATAAAAAAGAATCCCAATGCTGTATTTTCCGCATTTGTTTTAACAAATCGCACGACGGTTAGAATAGAAATATATGTGGAAAAAGCATAATAGGGTAATATAAGGTAACGCACCAGATATTCTTTTTGTTCCGAAATGCGATTAAAAAAGAAAAATAATTAATATTGGAATAATAATAATTATCGCATTTAAAGGGATATTCCGATGTAAAATAACACGCGCGGCCTTTGAGATATTTTACAAGTAAGGTATCCCTAGGCCCGCACGAACCCCTTTTTTGTACCCTAAAATAAATTGCAAATAGGTTCTTTTGTTATTTAGAAGGTAGACAGGAATAATTAGATATAGCGATTCGCACTATTTATTTATCTTAACTCGAATCCTTACGCGTAGACGAGGTTTATAAACAGTTACCAGATTATTTTTATAAGAAATTACGGTTTATTATACAGGGGTACAGTAATTTCGAAAAAAAGCCTATTTACAAAGTTGTTTATAATAATACAGTGCAACCAAAAATTTATTTCATTCATATTTCAGTTCCGAAAGAGCTTAAGCGCGAGTTAATATTAGAAATATTAATTAAACGTAAATTTAAAATTTTACGAGATTATTAAAGGACATTTTCGTATATATTTATAAAAAAAGTCAAATGCCAAGATTCCGTCAATAGGGTATTTAAACTTACTAAACCCTTTTACGAATTTGCAGAGGCAACTTTATATTGGTTTATTATATATTAACGTTATTATACAAAACGTTCAAATTGCATTTTATTCAATTATAATCCGTATTTATCTTTTTCGAAATAAAACGACAATTTTAGCATTATAAATATATAAATAAATAACACATTAAATTTACAAAATAAGAAACTTATACGGAAAAATAAACAAAAAATTCAAAACAGCAGGTTACGAGGTTAGGTTATAAACAATTATATAGTTAAAAAACGAATAGAACATTAACGGCTGTTTAATTAAACTTTGCGACAAAAGTTTAAATGTATATTGAGAAAAACGATTTAACAGGTTGCAATTTATAGTAATAGACCAATTAAAAATAAAATATAAATATATTGCTTAACGAGCTGGGAAAAGGTACGTTCTATGAATTTGTTTACCGGAATTTATAGTCGATTTTACCGCCGCCGCGCAAATAATAAAACCCGATAACAAAAATTACAATTTAATAAACAAATAAACTAAATGGCAGCGCCAGAACGCACAAAAAGGATTTCCCTGTATTTAAATCAATTTTGGAGTGGCGAAATCATATTTATTTATCTAAGGATTGTCTACTAATAATAAAACTTTTAATTCCCGAATTAAATACGTAATATTATCCGGTTACTAATATCTTCTAAGACAGGTAACCGGTTCTTAAATAACCGGTGATATTATATATTTATTATAAATTAAATGTTATAAAATTGTGACGTGCAAATTAAATATCACCTAAATAATAGCGTACAGCCCCGTAGGGCTTAGGTTCTGTTAAATTTTAAGTTAAAGTTATGTAAACGCTGTAATAACTCCGCTTATAAAAAGGGTTTTTATAATTTAAAAAATTGCAGGTTAATTTTAAATCTTTAAAAACCAACTTATAATCCCCATACTATTTAAAAATACTGTCGGTAATTATTATACGCTGTTATTATTTACCCTATTATTATAGTTGGCGTATATTTAACCTTATACGTTAGACCGGCCGTAATATTTACAATTATTATTTGGTTTATTATAAAGGAGTCTTAATCGCTGAATTCTCGAAATTACCGCCATAAATGGAGAAAGTGTCACGGCCAGTATATCGTATAAAGCTGGACATACGTTACTTATAATTAGTCAAATAACAATAACGTATAATAATTACCAACAGCATTTTTGCACAGTATTAGAATTATAAACTAGTCCTTAAGCGTTTAGGATTTATCTGCAACCTTTTGGATTGTATACCCATTTTTATAGGCGGAATTATTACAGCGTTTACGTAACGTTAATTGAAAATCTATTAAAACCCAACCTTTACAGGGTTGTACGCTACTATTTAGGTGCTATTTAATTTACACGTGACAGAAAATCGACAAATTGTTATTAAACTTGAACCCAAGGCTTTTGGATTGACCCACAGGTATAATGCAAAGCTATAATTAAGCCACGTCTAATTGTAAAGCATTGGGCTTTAGGGATAAGCCCTGAGACTATCAAAACTCCTGTTTTGAACAACGATTTTCGATAAATTAACCTCAGGGCTAAACCAGGGAAATCATTGGATGGGCCCACAAATCTATTATAAACCTGTAATTAAACCACTTTTAACTAGTTGTATTTTAATTTTGAAGATAAGTTTAAGAGATTAGGGGCTCTGACCTAATTTATCGACAGACTTGTTTAAAACATAAAGGTCTTCTATTAAACTAAATTATATAACGTTTTTTACCGCCACCTTATAACCTTTGTTTAAATTGGCCGAATATTATACTGAAATAATACCCAGTGCACCTAGCCGCTAAACAGCCGAAGCTCGCCGCATAATATTCCAGCCCCTTACATAATATGACAGCCCTAATTTCCCCGATGTTTACCGTGTTGATTGGTAATTGCGCTAGGCGGTTTATAATATCCCTCACCCCATTGTCCTCCCCCGTGATTTTGGTATTCGGCCGAACCATCGCCAACATGATAATTGTTGCGGCTATAGTACTGGTTATCGAGTTGATCTTCTTCAGTATCAGGGCCTAAACGGTAGCCCGGGGGCATTCCGCGAATCTCCCGACTATCCTCATAAACCCGCGCCATTCTGTCGGGCTCCCCGGGGTGACTGGGGCCACAGTTGAAATCGCCTTCCGCGCCTTCTCTAATCGATATTGAGCCCTCCTGTTCGCCTTTGTCGTTATAAACGGCTTTGTTAGTCCATTTGAGACGACCGGCGATTACAGCGGTCGAAAAAAAGGCAAGAATATAAAGGTGGATAGCTTTGTTGAATTTCATTGTAAGAGCTTTAATGTGTAAGAATAATGTTAGGCGAACTTGATCGTGATTTTTGGAGCTTATAAAATCAATCAACACCAATTATTTTGCAAGTGAAATTTTTAATACGCCAGCTTTTATATAACTACTTTGTAAAATGTTACAAGGAAATTTGCATTAATAACAATATAATCAAATTAATAATAATGTGATTAAACTAATCACAACGTAACTAAGCTAATTATAACGTGATTAAACTAATCATAACGTGATTAAACTAATTATAACGTGATTAAACTAATTATAACGTGATTAAATTAACAACAATATAATAAATTGAATAAAAATGCAATGGGGTTAATAACAATGTAATAAAATTAGATGTTATGCGAGTAAATGAGAGTAATGGAAGTAAACTTTCAACAGTGCATTTAAACTAATAATAGTGCGAGTATATTAATGATACCGGCGTGAAATTAAACCAAAAGCTAATATTACAAAATATTATAATAATATTATATAAAACCAACATCAAAAAACAAATATAAATATAAGTATAAATTAGTTTATAGGTATGTGCAATTAAATATATAATTATTAAAGTTTTGAAAACTTAAAACGAGCTTGTAAATAAAGAGGATGAACCTACTATTTATGCTGGAATAATAACAACTATCGCACTTGAAGGGATATGTTACGATTAAGGTATCGGGGTAACCTGTTCTTATGGTAAAGTACAGTGGGTTAAAACAACTGAACGTCTAATTGGGTAATTGGGGTTTTTAATAATTGGGGTTTTTAATAATTGGGGGTAAAATTATAATTGTTTTTAAATAAATATTAAAGTTAACTAAAATTTAATTGCTGCTAAACAATTTTAAAATCGAATTTATTTACATGGTAATAAACGTGCTTTATATAAATTATATCCCAAATGTAATTTCTTTTAATTTTTACCAATTATTTGAAATTATTTCCTTTGGCGTTAATCCTAATTTCCACAAATTATTAAAAATTACTTTTGGATAATTACGTGGTATTACGTAACGGTTTTTTTATATAATTTTTTTTTTGCCGGTCGGTAATTTTTTTAGGCAAATATTGTTAAAAAGAATATAACCCCATTTAGCCTTTTTGGTACCGGTCCAATTATTTGGTCGTAATATTAGATTTCCTTTTTTTTGGCCAAATCTTTTTGGTTTTAAATAGTTTGTACCCCCCTAATCCTGGTTTTTGGTTTTATTTTTTTCCTACTAATTTTTTCGCGCTATTATTTAATCGCGTAATTAAATCGAAATTTAGTCGTTCGTCGACGGAACGTCGTTACGTTTTTTTTTTCCCTATTGTCGATTAATATTGTCGAAATACTTTTTTGCAACCCCTATTATATTAAAAACGTAATATTTTATCAGGTATTTCCTTAAAACTTTGCTCGTTGTGTAAAATATATCCGTTCCAACCGTTTTGGGTACGACGTATTGGGTTTATCCGCTGTTTAAATCCGTTATATCGGTCGCTAATATTCGAAATTGGATACGGAAATCGAAATATTTAAAAAGCAAATTTACGCGTAACAGACGAAATTATTTCGTTTGCGAAAGCAAAAAAAATTGTGGTTTGAAAAAATAATGCAAACCGTAATTCGCGGAATTAATAATTTGGAAAAATTGGATCGGGTGGAATGTAAAAAGGTAAAATAGGAAAAACGGCGGCGACCAACCGAAATTTTTCCTAAAATATTTTTAAAATCGCTTTTTCCAGATTCCAATTTTGTTTAGAATTTGATTTTCCCGATAAATCCTTTAAATTTTTCGTTATTAGATGAAATAAATATTTTTACGCAATATTCCGTCGGTAAATCGTTTCCTGGTATTTCCTGCTTTATATTATATATTGATAAATTTTTTATAAATTCGTTTGGTAGTATAATTTTGAATCCTGGTCGATTTTTAATTTTTGGAAATAGTAGGTGGTATTTTTTTAAATCGTCCTTTTTTTTTGGCTAATTTGCTCGTAAATCCAATTTCTAATAATATTAACGGAACGGTTTTTAATAATTTTGGAAATGGTTAAAAAATTCCCAAATATTTTTTTTATACCTATAATTTTCCTATTTAATAAAATATTTTATTTTGCCGTGGTTTCGTCTGTGGTCGAATATTCGTTTAACGTCGTAGGTTTGTTTTGCGTTAATTTCGATCGTTTTTATATATTAGTACCGTATAATACCGGTTTTAATAATAATACGTAAAATGTAGGGTAAATTTTCATGGTATTTAATAATAATAGTTTGTAATTGGTATCGCTGATTTTTTTATTAATTTTAAAAGGTCCAAACTTCTTAAAATCGAATGTGCTATTAAATTATTATATTTTAATATTGCGTCGAATAAGGTAAACGTTATTTTTTTTTTCGAAGGATAATCCTTTTATCCGATATTAATTGGCGTATTTTATTATTTTTTTTCGTACAAATTTTAATTTCTGCTGGAATTTTTCGTATAATTGTTATAATTCGTTCGTTTATTTATCGGTTCGCGGTACTATAATCGTGGTTTTTAATTTTCTATACGTTGTAAGGTTAAATTTATAATTGGTATAAAATGGGGTTATTTTGGTATTTTCGTTTTTTAAACTATTATAGGCGAATTATGCTGTAAATAATAATTATACCCAATCGTTTTATTTATAATTTATATAATATTTTAAGTATTATTTTAATATTTAATTAGTTCGCTTTGTTTATCCGTTTATTTGGGGGTGGAACGTTGTTAATAATTTATAGTTTATTCCGAATTATTCCATTAGAAATTTCCAGAATTTTAATGTAAAAAATTTGTTTTTGTCCGTAATAATGTTTTTTGGAAATCCGTAATTGTTAACAATTATTTGTAAAAATGTGTAGGCGATTCTTTCGGCGTTGTTACTTTTTTTATATGGTAGGAAATAAACGTATTTAATAAATTTATCCACTATAATTAATATATTGTTATATTTTATTTTTGTAAGTGGTTTTTCCGAAAATGGTAATTTAACGATAAAATCCATTATAATAATTTGCCAGGCTTTATTAGGGGCTGGTAAAGGTTGCAATAATCCGTAAAATTTATATTTTGCGGATTTGTTTTTGGTACACAGTTCGCAATTTTTAATGGTTTTTCGTACTTTTTATCGTATTTTTTGGAAATTATAGTGTTATTTTAGCCGTTTTTATATTTTGGAAATTTTTTGGTGTCCGTGGGTTTTATTTCCGTGGATTTTCCGTATTTTTTCTGGCGTAATTACCGTGTTTGTTATTATTAGGTTTCGGTACGCTGGTAAAAAGTTTCCGTTTTCGTTTATCGTAAAAATAACCCGCGTTTTTTTTAATATTATATTTTCGTAATTTGGTTTTCGGTTAAAAACGTCGGCCCTACCGTTTTTTATCCTTTTTCGGTAAATAATTTTAAAATGGAATTTTAACAGAAATTTTAACCATTTAATTTGTCGTTTGTTTAACATTTTATTAATAGTAAAATGGGTTAGGTTTTTATAATCCGTATAAATTAACACTTCGTATTTAATTCCAAATAATTATAGTTTCCATTTTTCGAATATTCGAATAATGGTTATAAATTGTTTGTTATAAATTTGGTAATTTAATTTTAATCCGTGCAATTTTTGAGAAAAAAAAGTATAAAAATGTAACCGTCCTTTTTCGTTTCGTTGTTCGAATTATCCTCCAATCGTATAATCCGATACATCGGTTTCGATTTCGAAAAATTACATTGGGTTTAGTATTTTTAAAATGGGTTTTTTAACTATTGCGTCTTATGTGACATTTGGACCATGAGATCACCAGACCCTAACCCTGACCCCTGACCAACGACCCACCAGGGTGATACCTTCATCGACGTCGCGTTAAGCGCAAAACTTTGTTTATTTCCTTTCTTCTCCTCAAAGTAAAATCTTCGTCGATAAATGCCAATAAACTAATTTCCGTGCTATATTTACCCCGGGCCGTGACACAATTTTATTTTTAAAAAGATCGCTGGCCTAGCGATTAACAAATAAGGCATAACAACCTATTTTCACGCCGCTGGCGAGCGACGAAAATAAATCCGCACTCGACAGACCAGACCCGACCGGAGATTGACAAAAACGTCAATTTTAAACCCAGACCGACCCCAATTTATATTCAGGTTAAAGGACCATCCACTTGCGAACAGGAAATTATAAAGGTTAATTTCGAACAAAACGGAGCAAATAAATCGCTTCACCGACGACCCGACCCGACCAAAAAGTGAAACCGATTTCACGCCAAACACCGATTCCACCTTCGAAGACGAAATCGAAGTTAATTCTTTTTCGAACACCGCGTGGTCTAGTATAAAAACGCCTGAGGAAAATTTAGACGAATTCGAATTTACAGAAGCAAAATATATAACGCCGGAAATAAACCCAAATATAATGGCAGACGGAAATAACCTAACCAACGAAATCGCTAAGCTACAGGCAGTTATTACACGCCTGCAAACCGAAAAATAGAACAACCAACCGGAAGCCCGACAAACCACACCCGAAAATAGCGCTTTTGGAGGCACCAGGTTCGAACCGACCGGCCTAGCTAGCAGGAAAGCATTTAAACCGTACGGCCATAATTAAGAAGCAGCCAATCCGCATTACAGTAAAAAAGCTAAAAGTAAAAGATTAAATCCAGGTACATTTTCCGGCAGTTTAACCATTTTTGACCGCTGGATTACGAAATTAGCAAATTATTTCGAAAAGGATAATATAACTTTCCGAACTGAACGAAACCGCATGGCAAAATTGTTCAGCCTGTTGGACGACCGACCAGCAACGATGCTGGAGACCAAATACAATTCAGAAACCCAACCGTATTTATGCGTGGTAAAGATAATCCAGGTTTTGGCCACGGTATACCATAACAGCAATCAAACGTCCGAAATATGGGAAAAAACTATTAAAAATGTATTTTGAATACGGACCAGGTAATGACGTTTACAGTTTTATTGCCGAGGTAAATACTTTCGCCGATAAAATTGGAGTACCAGCAGAAAAACGCAAAATTACGTTGTAATAATATATTCCGGCAAATTTCGATTACCGGTTGTTACGAAATAGTAAAGACCCCAGAATATTTTATGAAAAATTCGCAAATTTGGTGGTCGATGCAATTTACAACATTTAGCGAGCGTATCGGGAACGAAAAAAGCGAAAATAGAAAAGTCGCGGTAAAGATAAAAAAGAAAAATACCCCTACAGCCTAAACAAAAACAGGAAAAACAATCGAGGACGTTATTACGAATTCAGCAACCCGAATAAAGGAGAAAAAAGCGATATGGTATTTAAAATAATAGACGTCACAGAACGTAGTTTAACAAAAACTAAAAAAATGGCTTATTGGGAAGCCAACATTTGTTTCGCGTGCGGGAAAAAAGGACACAAATTATTTGAATGCCCCAATAAAACGAAAGCAGTTAGGGCCTTGGATTTTGAGGATAACCACAGCATTAGTAACGAGCAAAAGCGATCGGGAAAAAAGTAAAACCGCCAAAAACCTCCTCGGTGGTCCAAATGTTTACGATAATTTAAATTGGTAATAACCTACGACCTAAATCTTTTATTATTCGAACTTAAATATAGGTTAATGGTGTAAAACTATTAGTTAAAACTTTTTATAACACCGGAACAGATATTTCTCTTTTAATCAACCCAACGATCGCTAAATATACCGCAAAACGGTTAAAAGCCCGGCTTTAAAGGTTAAAAACCCCGCTATTTTTGTCGGACTACCGTAAACAGGACGCAAAACGTATTACGCACAAATTAAAAGCGATTTTGGAAATCGATAAACGCCGGTTTAGCAACCAAATATTTTACGTAACGGAAAGTGGATATAATATGTTTATTGGGCAGGATTGGCTAATCGAACAGGATATTTGGATCCACCCGAAAACGCAAACGTTCGCATGGTTTGAAACGACACCGTCGCTGGTAAAATTCTCGCCAGCTATCAGATTTCCGAATATGTTGGACAAACCCGATCCGGCTGCGCAAACCGATGCAAAACGGCGCGACCGAACATTCGAACGAAAAACCAAAAAGGTGCAAATATTTCGACGACCGTGGCGCTAAACAACCTTTTTAAAACCCAAACCGACCCCGGTTGTTTTGGGTAAGGATTAAACCGTTATAAATATAGCCGTCCTTTAATATAAGCTGGATACCGACCCCCGACAAAAACGATGAAAATCGTGCCCATTACCCACGTAACCCATTACGTTAAAAATTGGACCCGAAAAACCCGCTATCAGCTTATTTGCCGTCGGCCGTTCGTACCAATGGAAAACTAACAAAGGAAAACCGATCCCGTTCCCGGAAAATAAAAACCCCGACCATATCGAACTGGTCCGACGCAAATTGCTATCCCGACTCGTTTACCTGGAGGGATTTTTTTCGAAAGCAATTTTAACTAACCTGTTTCCATATCGCCCAAGGCACGATATAATTTTGGAGCTAAACAAGCCAAAAACAGGATCGCCTCCGACGTACAGGATACCTGTGGAATTCCTGCCGTTCGAAAAGGAAATAATCGACGAATTGTTGCGTATTGGGTTTATCGAACCTTATATGCAGGCTGACCCAACGTTTGTCCTGTTCGTACCTAAATTATATTCCAAAAAACGCCGTTTTTGCACCGATTACCGATGGATTAACCAGTTTTTGAAAAATCGATTCGTACCAGCCCCGGATGTCAACGGAATTATTTTTAATTGTCGCAATGTAAAAAGGTTTACGAAAATCGACATTATCCGAACTTTTAACCGGTTACGTATAGCTGTTAGTTTAAAGTACTTTACTGTTTTCCGCACCCGTTAAAGCACTTTTTAATGGAAGGTGCTTCCCTTTAGGCTAAAAATCGGCCCAGTTTGGTAGCAATTTTTTATTAACGCTCAGCTAAATAAATTTTTGGACTTGTTTACCAGCGTATACGCCGACGATATTTTGGTTTATTCCGACGGAAACGAAAAAAAAACATTGGGACCAAATAGAAAAAATTATTTACCGATTAAACCGGGTCGACTTCCAGGGAAATATTAAAAAGTTTCGATTTAACGTTACCACGGTCGATTATCTTGGTATCGTTATGGACGCAGGTCTGGGTATCCGTATCGATCCGGACAAATTACAGGCTATTAGCGATTGGAAATTCGAAAACCTTACGTCCAAAACAGCCGTACGTTCCTTTTTGGGATTATGCAATTATATCCGAATGTTTTGCCACCATACCAACAGCGTCGCTAAACCGTTAAACCGACTGTTAAAAAAAAACGCCAAATTTGCTATGGGACCAGAACAGAGGCGAGCATTTGAGGAAATGAAACGTTTAGCCTGCGATGCACCGGTTATGGCATTTTTCACCCCAGGCCGACCGACCAAAGTAAAAACCGACGTTTTACGCAACGCGACCGGCGGAGCAATTTAATAATAGCAACCGGGTGGAAAATGGAAACCTGTGGGATATTTCTCAAAAACGATAACCCCAGCAAAACGCGCATACCCGATCCAAAACCGAAAGCTGCTGGTAATAGTTTAAACGCTGGAATATTACGAACCAAAATTATTGGGGATAAGTTTTTTCGTGGTTACAAACCATTAAACTTTAATTTACTATTCCACAAAACGATTCCTTTCGACTCGACAAATGCGGTGGGTAAATTTCCTGGCCAATTTCAACATTACGTTTTAATACCGCCGCGGTAAAGATAATATAACCGCCGATACCCTATCCCGTAAAACGGCAGACCTTTTAACAGTTAAAGCTCGGGAAAAAAAAAAACGAACAATAACTTTAATCCCACCTGAGAAAATCATACCTACGGTGGCCGCCGTTAACATTGCCGACCTAAACGGCCACGTGATAAACGGCGCAAATTTGGTAAACCTAATACGACAAAAGAACGAAAAGCAAAAGCTAAGCCAATATTAAAGAAAATTAGTAATTCCGGAAACGATTTTAGATGGACAGATTTTTTTAAGGACCGCTCTAATCCGTAAAGCTCACGAGCCCAAAATATTCGCCCACGCAGGACAGAACAAAACGATACAAACGATTAAAAAACAGTATTTTTGGGAGGGTATAAGTCAAACCATTCGGAAATACATTAAAAACTGTCACGACTGCGAGCGAAATAAAGGTAAATACGATAAAACCCCGGGCCTATTGCATCCGTTACCGATACCGAATTACGTTTGGGAATATATAACAGTTGACGGAAAGGATATACCCAAAAACAAGTTCGGATACGATTACGTGTGGGTGTTCGTTTGCCAGTTTAATCGCCTGATAACCATTATCCCAGGACAGAAAACCGATACAGCAAAAATCCTGGCCTCCCGATATTACCGATACTTATACCGTTTCCTAGGATTACCTTTCGTTTGGATTAGCGACAACGCCGGACCGTTTATTTCCGAATTTATGGCGACGATAAATGAATTTACGGGTATTAAACACCGATACGGCAGCGCCCTGCACCTTTAAACACAAAGTGCTGTAGAGATTACAAACCAAAAATTGGACCAAAAGCTACGGTTTTATATCGATAAATACCAAACCAGTTGGAACGTACATTTACCTGCTTTGGATTTTGCCCACAACGCCGCGTGGCATTCCAGTCTTAGTATATGCCCGTTAAAAGTAATGCTCGGGACCGAACCCCGAAACCCGCTGTCCACCGACCTGCTAACTACGACCGTTGATTCACACCAGAAACGAAAAGCCCTGCAAATCGTCCGCCAGATTAAAAAAATCCAAAAGTTGATTCGTTAAAACGCGTTAAAAACGTAGGCGAGGCAAAAAAAACAAACCAACAAAAAGCGGCGACCAGTAAATTTTGGGGTTAACGACTATATTTTCGTCAAAAAAAAAGGGTTTCCGACGACCGTACCGACGACCAGATTGAATTTACAGTGGACCGGACCATGGTAGATTTTAGGAAAACGAGGATATAGTTATATTTTGGACGTACCTAAATCGTTTAAAGGAAAAAATTTGTTCCACGCAAACCGTTTCCGCAAAACCGCAATGGACTTATTACCACAATAAAAAAAAGAACCGTTTCCGCCAGAAAAGATTAACGGAAAACCAAAGTTTGTGGTCGATAAAATTTTAGCGTCCCGATTATTTGGCCGGAATAAAATATTACAATACCAGGTCGTATAGCAAAAATATGATCCAAACGATACGTGGTACCCGGCTGAAAACTTCAAAAATTCAACGACAGTTTTTGACGATTTCCATAAAAAGTATAAAAATGCCGCAAAACCGCCGAAGCGATTGGTAATTTGGATAAAAACCGCTGCCGAGGATAAGTTGGACGAACCGAATTAGAAGGATAATGTGCCAAAGTATGGAGAATTAAACGGTAAAAGGAAAAAGCGACGACATGGTTAATTTGACAAAAGCTTCGCATGATTACCTGCGTCGATATACGAGGTTTGGAAGGGGTAGTGTGACATTTGGACTATAAGATTACCAAACCTTAACCCTGACCCCTGACTAACGACCCACTAGGGTAATACTTTTATCGACGTCGCGTTAAACGCAGAACTTTGTTTGTTTCCTTTCTTCTTTTCAGAGTAGAATCTTCGTCGATAGATGCCAATAGACTAGCTTCCGTGCTATGTTTACCCCGGGCCGTGACATCTTGTAATTTTTCGAATACCTGTTATATTTATTCCGCCCATTGGAATTTTAAATTTCTTTTTGTTATATTGGTAAATGGGGTGGCGATCGCACCATATTCTTTAATAAACTTTTTGTAAAAATTTACGAATCCGAAAAATGCCCGAACGTTTTTTACATTTTATAATTAGGGCCATTTTTTTACGGTTTGTATTTTCGAAATTTCCATCCTAATTTATCCAAAAGCGATAATATATTTTAAAAAATTAATTTATTTGCTATAAAAAATACATTTTTCGGGTTTAATTAAAAGTTTAGCGTTTTGTAATTTTTGTAAAATTGTATGGACGTATTATTTATATTCGTTTAATGTTTTGGAAAAAATCAAAATGTTATCCAGGTAAATAATAATAAAAATATTTAAACATTCTTTAAAAATATAGTTAATTATGGTTTGGAAGGTTGCTGGGGCGTTAGTAAAGCCGAAAAGCATTACGAAATACTGTTTTCCACTTTTCGCTTTCCTTTATACGGATTAAATTGTATGCTTTTTTAAAATTTAATGTTATAAACTATTATATTTGGTAAAGCATATTTCGGAATTTTTTTATTAATGGAAGTGGGTAGCAATTTTTTATAGTAATATCGTTTAATTGTTTGTAATCCACGCATAATTGTAATTTTCCGTTTTTTTGGTACGAAAAGGATAAGGTATTTTATTAACGCTGTCGATGGTTTAATATATCCTTTTCTAAAATTTTCCTTTAGGTATTAATCGAATATTTCCATTTATATAAGGTTTAAACCGTATATTTTGTAAAATTTAGGTTATATTCCCTCCTTTAATAATATTTCGTGGTCGAATGGATTATATTCCGGTAATCCCGTTTCGAATTTTGGGCTAAATAATCGTTTATATATTCGGTATTCGTTTGGTATATTATTGGTTTATTTTTATTTTGGTATTATATAATTAAATCGGTTTTAATTTTTGGATAGTCGTTTTTTTTCCGATATTAGTTCCGGGGTTGGTCGTCCTTTTTATAAATACGCTATTTGTTTTAATTAATCCATCCGTATTTTACGTTTCCTGTATAAACCTTTCCAGGCAAAAAATCGTTTAATAATTAGGTATTTTTTCTATTAAATTTGGCCTGTTATTTAATTTATCCGGGGGTTATTTTTCCTAAACCAAAAGATTTTTAGGATTATATCCTTATTTTTTATTTCCGTAATATTTAAAATAATTCGTTTTTTTCGTCCGTAATTTTCCACCTAAAAATGTACGGTTTTTATTTCGATAATACCGTTCCCGTATAAAATTACCTTTCCTTCCACGGTTTGCAATTGGTATGGTTTTTTTTTTGTTACCAAAATATCCGTCGTTTTTTACGATTTTTGGGGATATATAATTGCTTTATACTCCATTGTCGAAAAATATTCGTATAGGTTTACTATTAAATCGTATATTAAAAAATATATATTCGTATTTTATTACCGTATTTTGCGTAACGTTTAGGATTTTTATTTCCGTTTTTTTTTTTGCTATCCGGTGCTTTATACCGTTTAATTGTCCTAATTTTTTAATTTGCTGGATTCGCGTTATAGGTTTTTAGTTTTTTTATTTCGGGGCGTATAATTGCTTTTTATTTTAATTTGGTTAAATGGGTATTTTGCTGGTATTGGTGTTTTGCGTACGTTTGTGGGTGCCTATTTATTTTTTATTTGCAGGTCCTATACGATTTTAATTATAGGTATAAATACCTGGTGTCGTTATTTTCGTATATACCAATTTTGGGTTTTGGTTAATATATGGATTTTATATATATTGCGGGTATATTCGTACTATAAAAAATTGGGCTAATAATAATACGTTATAAAATATTCGTCGCTAAATGTAAAAATAACCGCTGGTTCGTTTCGGAATTTAATTTTAATTTCCCAATTGGGCAATTTCTGGATTATATAAATTTCGTAAATTCCGGTTACTAATCGTCGTCGTAGGAAAAAGTTATGGTAAATTTTTTTGTTTAAATGGATTTCGCAATTATTTTTAAAACATTTTATCCAAAAAACGTGGGTATATTTTGGATATACGGTGTTTAATTTGGGGTGGTTTTTAAATATCGGTATTATATATTTTGTAAAATCCTATTTTTATTAAATTAAAATATAACTTGGGAATTACATTAATTGCTCGTTTCGGTACAAATCGATTTGTTTTTTTTCGTATTTATACGGGTTATTAACCTTTGTTATATTATATATATTTGGGGTTACGTTTTTTTTATCGCTGGAACTTTTTCCAATATTGTTATTTAATTTTTCGGTTAATAGTTAATTTGTTATTTTAATACGGTAGGTTTATTTTAATAATTCCGCATCCGATTTTCCTAAAACGTCCGAATTTGTAAATTCGGGTAATTTGGTATTTTATCGGTGTAAATTAATTAGTTATTTTATTCCAATAAATATTCGATTTTTTACCGTTAAAATTCGAATACCTTGGAATTTTTACGGGTACCGATTTGCGTCGATTTTAAAATTATTGTGGGTTATATAATTGTCGTTATAACAGGTGGTTTAATTTATTATATTATATTAGTTAAATTATATTTGGTTATAGTTAATGGTATTAAATCTTCGTAGTTTTTCGGCTTTATTTTTAAAATCCGTGGCAAATTTTAAAATACCGTTATAAATTTCGGAATAATTTCGTGCGATATATTTTAGTTTATTATATTTAAAATATTTGCCACTTTTGGGATTTTTGCGAGGTTATCGGTGCTAAATTGCGTTTAAGTCCATAAGTCCGTTATATATACCGTACGCGGTATTATATTAGCGAAGCGGTTTGGGGTATTAGTATTTGTGACATTTGGACCATGAGATCACCAGACCCTAACCCTGACCCCTGACCAACGACCCACCAGGGTGATACCTTCATCGACGTCGCGTCAAGCGCAGAACTTTGTTTGTTTCCTTTCTTCTCCTCAGAGTAGAATCTTCGTCGATAGATGCCAATAGACTAGCTTCCGTGCTATGCTTACCCCGGGCCGTGACAGTATTTACGTCCTATATTGGTTTGTCGCAAAATTGGACCCCATACGCTGCGTTTTTCGCGTCGTTCCAATTTTCGTTCGTACAATCGGTTATCGATTTTAACCGTTAATTCCATATATTTTGCTAATATATCGGGTTGTTTTTTTTTAACCAGTTCGTTTTTAACCTTTTTTTTAAATTCCGCATAAAAATATATTATTAGGGCTTTTTTACCCCATAGTAACTTAGCGGTAATTTGTCGAAATTTACTGGTATATTTAAATACCAATTTGGTTTAGGTAAAACGTATTAATTTACGTTTAACCGTGCGTTTTTCGTTTGGGTTACTAAATATTTCCCTAAAATATTTTTCGAAATTATTATAATCGTCGAAAATACGGTTGGTTTTAATTTTACGGTTTTTTTTTTATTATGGTCCAAATAACTTCGCAAAATTGGTTCGAACCAGGCGAACGCGTTGCCTTTTAAAAACGAAATTGCGTAAATAATTTTATTTATATCGCTATCGAAATTATTCTCGTTAAAATAAAAATATATCCGGGTTTTTGTAAAAAATCCCTGCAAAATATTTATAATACCATCGTATAATAATAATAAAAGGTATTTAATATAATTTCTATTAATTCGATTAATTTATTCGGTTATTCGTTCCTAAAATTATCGATTTTCGGTTTAAAACGTCGCGATTATTTAACGCAAAACGTTAACGTTGACCGAAATATTGGTAGTAAAAAAGGTTTAAGGGGTAATTTTGTTGGAAAATATTGTTTCGGCGGTATTAGTGGATATATTTTAAAACAAATTATTAAATAAAAGCAATTAAAATATTACGATTAAAATATCGGGGTAATTTGTTTTTATAATAAAGTACAGTGGGTTAAAACAATTAAACGTTTAACTGGGTAATTGGGGTTTTTAATAACTGGGGGTAAAATTATAATCGTGTTTAAATAAATATTAAAATTAATTAAAATTTAATTGCTGTTAAACAATTTTAAAATCGAATTTATTTATATGGTAATAAACGTATTTTATATAAATTATATCCCAAATGTAATCTTTCTTAATTTTCACAGATTATTTGAAATCATTTCTTTTAACGTTAATTCTAATTTCCACAAATTACTAGAGATTACTTTTAAATGGTTACGTGGTGTTACGTAACGGCTCTTTTATATAATCTTTTTCTACCGGTCGGTAATTTCTTTGGGCAGGTATCGTTAGGAGGGGTGTAACCCCACCTGGCCTCCCTGGTACCGGCCCAACTGTTTGGTCGTAACAGGATATTCCCACATGGAGTGATAGGCGCGGCCTTTGGGATGCCTTTTAAATAAAGTATCCATGGGCTCGCACGAACCCCTTTTTTGTGCCCCAGAACAGATTGCAAATAGCTTCCTTTGTTATTTTAAAAGGAAGACAGGAATATTTAAATATAGCGATTCGCACTACCTATTCGTCTCAACTCGAATCCCTACGCGTAGACGAGGTCTATAAATAATTTACGATATAAAATAGTTTGTAAACACTGACTAAGTGAAAAAGATACTTGAAAGAGTTTCAAATGTAATAGTAAAACAAATATAAAATATATTGCAATAAGAAAAGCAAATGTATAGAATGTTAGCAAAATAATTAATTATGTTTAGTTTCTTATAAGATCAAGCTGAGAATGTAACAAATATAAGCCTAGGCATTGGTAGTTACGTATAACCTTTTATAATATTGTAAAACAAATTTACCGTTCAACGTATTTAAAGCATTTGAAGAAATAAAAGATGTTTCCCAGTATAAGTGTTAAATTATTCAATTCAAGTAATCCAAACAGTTATAAAATAATACTTTATCTAAAATGTATTAATAAAGAGAAAAAGAATGTAAAGAAGACAAAGGAAAACGTACATAAAACCGGTATACTTTATTATATGCTAAACTAGTTAAACTACCCTGCTAGTTATATATGATTGTCTTGGAAACATGGTTTATGCGCGGAAATTAAAGCAAGCTAATTCCTGCAGAAACAATTACGGAAGTGTTGGACTAAAAGTTATCTCGTTCAATTTGATTATAAAGCGATAACTTACGTACAATACCGCGGAGGTTAAATACACGTAACCAGCCTGCCCGATGGCGGGTGTTAAATGTAAGGACGCTTAGAAGTTTACCTCCACATGACTTTAGAGAATATATATTAATATATAGTTTTTACCTAATAATAAGGTTTTTTTAATCAATCGACAGTAGGAAAGTCCTCTTAACCATGGTTATATTAAAGGGAAGGCCGATATTACCAAATAAAAACGTAAAAGTCAAACGTATAAATTGTTGAAAAACTGTAAAAATTAGGCCATTAAACTTACCCTTTGAACTACCACTCCATCTACTAGCCACGTTAGACCCGAGGCGTGTAAAAGGTCTATTTATTTCGGGCCTAAACGCGCTTTTTTTAGCGCGTCGTTAATATTAATCTCTCTTTTCTCTTCAGTTTAAAACTCTCGCTGAAAACGCCTTGTATATCGAAGTTTTATAATATATATCTGGCTGTAATAAAACCCAAAGCTTTTCCAAATTTTATTAAAACTATCAATGAAGTTAATTAGAAAACAAATGCCGCAAAGCCCCTATTTACTTTTTACGTATATGAAATAATTTTAAAATAGCCCCAAAATGCTATTTGTGGGGAAAAGCGCTGGTATGGAAGATGTGTTGATTTATATTATTCGAAATATTTAGGGGAAATACCGGAAGATTGAAAATGTGGTTATTTTAAGGCCATATGTATATTTCTACAACAATATTATCTTCCGGTATAAACGCTATTAATCCGCACATTACGCAATTATTGGTGCATAAACCCAACTTTAAAATTTTATTGCACCACCATTTGCACCACCTTCGCTAGCCACAATATTTGGAATAAAAAGATGAGTGCAAATAATAATAAGGCTGCAAATAATGGTGCAAATAGTGTTGCGATTAGTGGTACAATAAAAGTTTTAACGTTAGTTTTATATACGTATAATCACGTGCTGTGCGGATTTATAGCGTTTATGTCGGAAAATAATATCACTGTAAAAATATCCATATAGCCGTAAATTGGTAAAATCGTGGCGGTAAAATTACCACACCCGAAATTTATTATATTAATATTAAAATCAAAGCTGACGTATAATCGTGGGAGAGATAACAGGTTTAAATATAATTTCAATGTTTAAATTAAACCACACCTGTTTTGCAATAATGGACCGAACGCTCCATATATTTTTCAGCCATATGGTTTTTCGACCAATTAAATTGGCCGAAAAACTCGCGCTCGTTCTGATTTGAAAACAATTTATTGCTTTTAATCGTTCATAATAATATCCTAATAATATACTAACAATCACAATATCGCCTATAACAATTTCCCATTTTGAAAAAAAAATATTATTACACTATATATTACCGTATACCGATAATTTGTTTATATTTTTAAGAATAATATATTCTTAACAATAATAGATAATTTACCACCGATAATATTACATTTACCCCCCGCGGAAATTCCCCCAATTACGGAATACACGTCGTATTATTTTACGTCGAATTTTATTATATTATTTTTGACATCACCGCTATTTTTATCATCAAGTTCCAAAAACGAAAATAATTGGGAATTTATAATTTTTTTACACAATCATTTTTAATTATCGAACAAATTTAATTTGGATCCCGAAATAGTTACCCCCGAATTCAATCCCGATAGCGTTTTTATAAACGATATTTTTAAACTGTAGCGTAACCGTTGAAACGCGTTAATTTCCGTTAATTTATTTACGTTTGGGTAATAATATTAAATTTCCAAAAAATATTTCGACCCGTATTATTACGAATAAAGTTTTTTAAGAAAATATTACAAAATTTCAACGTTTAATGACGTTTACTTCGTAACGGTATCGAATGCCGTTTCGATAAGGAACTTTTCATTTTTAGCGATATCGGCGTTTTACGTTATAAATTCGAACAATTAATATAATTTGCAGGTATTTTTAACCGTTTGGAACCTATAAATCTCCAATTCCCGGAAACGGGAAAATATTCCGCCAAAAACGTAAACAATATGAATTAATTTAAATAAATTTCCGATGTATCTTTTTAAAACATTCTATTTGAAATTTTAACATTATTTAATTTTATAATAATATTTTTGTTGTATTTCCGAAACCACCGTTTATTTTATACATTGTTACAAATTTAAAACGTTATATAACGTGGATGTACATAACCCGGATCAAAATATAACCCGGATTATTTTTCCGACATTAACCATCTTTTTATTTCGACACGTATTTTTTCCACCACCAACAATGGAATTACCAAACCGTGAAACCCAGATTAATTTTGCGCTAAAAAACCTTCGATCGGCTACAAAAATTAACATTCGAGCGGCGGCGAAACGGTATAATATACCGTTTTTTACGTTATACGTCCGAATAAACGGTCGCGTTTTTTTAACCGATCGTCGGCCAGGTAATTAACTTTTAACGCAAAACGAAAAGGAAATAATTGTCCGATATATATTGGATTTGGATTTCCGAGGATTTCCGCCCCAAATTGCTAACGTGGTCGCGACAATCGACCATATTTTCGTTACGTGGAACGCGCGACCAATCGGGATTCGTTAAACAAATCGTTTTATTTAACGACGTATAAAATTAAAAACACGTTTTTTTCGCGTTTATAATTTCCAAAAGGCTTTTTGCGAAAATTTTAACGCGTTAAACGCGTGGTTTTAATTGGTAATTAATATAAAGGCCAAATACGGTATTTAAAATTGCGATATTTACAATTTCGACGAAACCGGCTTTATAATAGGCCAAATTTGCGAATATATAATCGTAATTGGGTCCGAAAAACGCGGAAAAAGTAAAAAAAACAGTTTAGTAATCGAAAATGGGCGATTGCAATCTGCTATATTAATGGCAACGGCTACGATATACCCCTATACTTTATCGTTAAAAACGTCCACTATTTCGCGAATTGGTATATAAAGGGCGGTTTGCCCGCATTTTAACGTATAAAAACTATTTTTAATAAATGGACAAATAACGAAACAGGTTTAAATTGGGTTCGGTATTTTAATTATTATATAAAATCGCGGATAAAAGGCGCATATCGGATATTGGTATTCGATAAACATATTAACCACCAATCGCCAAAATTCGAAAGCTATTGCAAAAATTACAATATTATTCCGCTTTATTTGCCTGTTTATTTATTTTACTTTATCCAACTATTTAACGTCGAAGTATTTAATATTTTAAAACGGGCGTACAGTTAAAAAATTAACGATTTTATCCGGGCCTATATTATTAATATTAGCAAAATCGACTTTTTTGGCTTTTGCAACGGTTTAAAAAAAGTTTATAACAAAAAAAAACATAGTTGGGGGTTTTCGAAAAGCTGGAATTATTTCCCATAACCCGGAAACGGTTATATTTAAACTGGATATTAAATTACGAACGCTTTTACCCAAAAAGCTTATTTTTCCCACCACCGAATTTTAGGTTTTTCAAACGCCGTATAATCCGACAAAAATTATTTGTTAATTAACGTTTTTTAAAATTCGAATTGGCCGTTACCAAGATAGCTTTCCTACATTAATTTTTGAAATTGTAAAACAGTTGGCAAAAAACTTAAAATTAATTGTTTATCGAATTATATTTTTTAAAACAAAGAACCACAGTTTTCGGAAAGCTAACGAAACGTTTAATAAACGACGTAAGGTTAAAAAAACACGTGTTCGCGAAAAAGGAATATTTACGGTATAAAAGATTTAAAATTTATTACAATTGAAAAACGATAATAGTTTAATATAGGAGCAAAAAGGTAAAAATGGGGAAGGAAATAATATGCAATATACCACTAAACGGCGCTGTGGTAATTGCGGTAACACCGGATATAATTCGCGCACCTGTTAGAAGGATGAAAAACTATTTAATATACATAATTCCGATTGCATTAAGGTCAAATAAATAACGCTGGCGTTATAATTTAGGTTGGAAATAAACGCGTTTTAAAAAGTAATCCGGGTTATATCCTGATCCGGGTTATATACATCCACGTTATTTAGAGATTAATACCCTTTTCCAAATAATAAATTCTTTAACGTTAATAAACCAACGCGCAATTTTAATATTAGTTATTTTAATATACGGATATTCCTTTTCAAAAAGCAGTTCTTTATTACGCGTATTAATAATATATTTGGTGTATAATAAAACTCCGAGACGTGTTATAAATTAATTATTTGTAGTAAACAAAAGGTAAAATAAAATTATCAATAGTAATAAAAGGGAAAAAAAATCAATCGCACGATAAAAGCGAAAAACGACAATTTATACCCAAAACCCGAAAAAGAAAAACCATATAACGTAATAAAGGTAATTTACTTTCAAATTCCGGTTAATAAACGTACAATATAGCGAAATTTACCGTTAAATTACGTTTACTATTACTATATAATTATTTTACCCACGCACAATTATACCAATTTTATCCCATCAGCTTTACGCTTTACAAAATTGTACAATTACCACACGTACGGAATTACCAACTGTCACGGCCAGGCGTATATTGGAAAACCTTAATATATTAGGCGCTATTAACGAAGATTTTAAACTGATAAAAAAAGAAATTACAATTAACGACGCGCTGGAAAAACGCGTTTAAATCCGAAATTAATGGACCTTTTATCCAATTCCTGGTTCGGCGTGGAACCGAATCGTAATTTTAAAGGCAGGTTTCGGGGTTTAATCTTTATATTACCCTTTTTTAAAACCTAATCGACGTAAACGGTTAAAATTTTAAATTTATTACATATATTTTTTCGGGGTTTTCCGCCGTTTTCGTGTTTTTTTCGTATCGTATTCGGTAATATTATTTTCGGGTCCGTCCACTGTAAAAATATTTTTTGCTGCGTTTTTAATCCATTATTATAAATTTACCGGAAATTTTGCTGCGTCCGGATATTTTTTATAAAAAATATTTAGCAATATTGGTAAATTTTTTAAATTGCGGGTTTTATACTATATTTTATTAAAATCGAACCCGATTTACGATATTTAATATTGCAACGTTTTTTTTCGTCCGAATAAACGTAAAATTAATATTTGTTCCATTTTTTACTCCGGTTTTCCGTTAATTTCGACCGGTAATTCCGGTTTTTAATATTATTAAAATAAAGAATCCGTTGCTGTTTTGCGCAATCGATTAACGTAAAATAATTTATTATTTTTATACCAGGTAAAAATATCGAAAACGAAACTGTGGCCCTTTTTTTCAAAAATCGTCTATAATTTTGCATTTTGCGAATTTAATTTGGTCGTAAAAATTTCGGTGGAAAACCCTTTTTTATTAACGTAAATTATATTTCCTACCGTAAAATCAACCGATCGCTGTTTTTTATTAATTTACTTTTATTATTTTGTTTGCGTTTCGAATCCATTATTGCGGGTTAATTCCTAAATTTGCTGGATTTAACGGATTATTTCCAACGTTTTTTATTATTAACCGGTTTCCAAATTTTTTTCGGGTAAAAATAAAAGAAACGGGTTTTAAAACAAATTCCGGTTTTTATTTCGATCGGTATTATACCGATAAAGGCGTAAACGAACAAATTATAACCGAAATTAAAAACGGAAATATACCGTCGCCAATTCGTTTGGTATTTATTTATATAAAAACGCATTTTTTAATCCAATTTAACGTTAATAATTTCGACGTTGTTTTAATTTTAAAAATGGCGGGCGTTTTTATATTTATATTTTATTATTATTAATTTGTTTAAAATATTTAGGAATTCGGATATAAACGGTCCGGTATTATCGGAAAATTATAAATCGGGGATTTTTTTCCAACGGTATACAATTTAATAATATCGTATAATTAAAATTTCCGCGGTATCCGTTTTTTTCCGGTAAAATGGCTAAAAATTTAATTAATCGGTAAATAAAAACCCAAACGTAATTATAACTTTTTTGATTTTTGGGTAAATTTTTTCCGTTTACCATTATATATTATTAACACCGTTTAAAAATTTCCAATAAATATAATAGTCCGGGTATTTTATTGTATTATATTTTATTACGTTAATATTCGCGACAATTTTTAATATAACGTTTAACGTTTCGATTTTTATCGGATTACCAATAATTTTTTTTTAAACGGTTAAAAATTTTGTTTTGGTTTTTATAACCGAAAATTTTGGGCTTATAAATTTCGCGGATAAAAGCCGTTTTTAAAAAAATTTTGCTATTTTAAATAATTTCGGATACCGTTAATAAATTATTATAATAACCTAAATTTTGTTTCAGGTTTTTTTCCAAAATAAAAACCACCAGGTTAATCTTTTGCGGTATAAAAGGTTTTAAATTATTAATAGTTGGAAAAAATTCGCCGGGTCGGGAATCGATTTTTTTTGGAAAAATTAATGTAATAATACGGTTTAATATAATTTGGGTTTTAACCGTAAAATTATCGATAATTTTGCGCGAAAAAATATCGGTGATTATATTATTTTTACCGGGACGATATTTAAAAATAATATCGAAATTGGTTAGGTAATTAACCTATTATATTTAGCAAACGGATAAAAATTTTTTATTCGATTAATAAATTAGGGTTTGGTAATTGGTAAAAATATAAAATTTGGTTTTTAATAGGGTTAATTCGAAATTTTTTAACGTATTAATTACAATTAATAGTTTTTGGTCCTAAATCGGATAATTCTATTTAATAAAAAATATGGTTTTGGACGAATAACCGATTGGTTTTTAACTATTATCGTCCTATTATTATTATATAATACCGGCGATAATTTTACTATTAATGTCGGTTTTTACCCTAATAAATATACCGGGTTTACAAAAATTTATTACGGGGGCGGTAATTATTAATTATTTTAACGTTTTAAAAGCAAATTTTTATTCGGGGCTTTTTTCGAACGGGATTTCCTTTTTTAATAATTGGGTTAAAAGTTTTGTTTGTTCGTTAGCGTAATAGTAAAACGTCCGAACGAAATTATATAAATTTAGAAAAAATTATATTACCGAAACGGAAATAATATCGTCCTATTACCAATTGGTAATGGTTTTGACTTTTTTGGGGTCGATACGGATATTTTTACCGATTTTTAAAAATAAACCCAGGTATTCGATTTTAAAAACGCCGAAATTTAATTTTTTAATATCGTTTTGGAATCCGGTTTTATATAATTTGTAAATAGTTTTTTCGGTTTATTTAAAATAAATTTCCTCCGATTTATTTTCGGTATAAATTAATACGTCGTTTACGTAAACGTTCGCGAAAACGTGTAATAATTTATTAAATTAAACATTAATAAAAGTTTGGAACCAGGCGGGTCCGATTTTTAATTTAAAAAACAAAATTTTCCACTAAAATATATTTTATCGCGTTTTAAACGCCGTTAAATACCGTAAATTTGGATTTATCAGCAATTTGTTAAAAATTCGAATAATATCGATTTTGGTTATCCTCCGGGTTTTTCCACATTTATTTAACGTCCCGGTTACGTCGGGGGTAAATATTTGTCGTTTTTTAATAAATTTGTTTATTTATCGGTAATTTACGCAAAAACGTTATTTTTTCGATTGCGGTTTAAAAACGAACAAAATTAAAATTGCGGTTTTTTTTATAATTCGTTTAATAAAATCGATTTTCAAAAATTCGTCGATGGTTTTTTTTCCAATTTTATTATTGCGAAAAAAATCGAATAATGGGTTAATTTTTCCTCCAAAAGTTTTTCGAATTTTAAAATTACGTCAAAACCGGGTCGGTTAAACGGGAAAATCGTCGATATTTTTTTGGAAAAAAAACTTTCGAAATAAACAAATATTTTGGGCAATTTGGTTCGTATTT
The DNA here is from genome assembly GCA_004337975.1 of Pyricularia sp. CBS 133598. NCBI lineage: Eukaryota > Fungi > Ascomycota > Sordariomycetes > Magnaporthales > Pyriculariaceae > Pyricularia > Pyricularia sp. CBS 133598. The sequence continues at coordinate 286,951 of RRCJ01000012.1, forward strand.
ACGCGATATATTCGGGGTTTTCGCCTGTAAAAAATAAAATGGGATATCCATCGTAAATTTCATTTTACTGCAAGGTTAATACCGCATTTAAGTTAATTATAAACGTATTATTTATTAATATTAACGGTATAAATTCCGTGGATAACGGGGATCGTTTTTATCAATTTTAACGAAAATTGTTAAAAAGGGTACCAATATTGGTTGGTAAATTTTTATTGGAAACGATTTTTGGAATAATCGAAAAAACGTTAATTTTTGCGATTTAAACCTAATTTTCGTATTGGCGTTTAGGGTTTCGAAATATTTTACGGATTTAAATGCGACGGTTTTTTTATTTTATTTTACGGTTTCCGCGGATTGCGTTAATTTGGGTTTTAAAATCCAAAAACGGATTCGAATATTATATAACAATTACGGGTAAATATTTAATTATAACGGGCAAATTATTAAACCAAACGAAATTACAAATAATTGGAAATAAACCTATTTAATATTTCGTCCACCATTTTTATCCAATAAATATATTATATACCGTTTCGAAAAAAATAAATTTTTACCGGGGAAATTATCGTCCGTCGATTTGTAAAATAAACCGAAAATATTCGGTGGTTTTTACGGTAATTTTCCAATTAAAATTTCCAAAATCCAAAAATTTGGGAAATTTTTTAATAGGTAATTTTAAACGTTGGGCGACTTTTTTCGCGAAATTTGGTCGAATGGATAAATATATATTTGCTCCGGTATTATAAAAAATTTGGGCGTTAAAACCACGACTTTTGTTTTACAATTAAATAAAAGTAAAAAAGGTGTTTAATTTAAATAATTTATTAATTTTAGCTATTTAAAACATGCAAATTACCGAAAAGATTTTCGGTAATTTTAGCAATTTTCCGAATTAAACGAGGAAATTAACGACGAATTGTAAATCGAATTGTTAAATTACAAATACGAGTTTTTATAATCCAAAACTTATAATATATTAGCGATTATTTTGCGATCGGGGTAATAACGGGATTAGTGGCCGGCCTTTTTATATAAAAAATAAAAACCTGCGTCCAAAAAAACGTTCCTTTTTTTGTCGGAAAAAGTAATTATTTTTTTAACGGGTGTGAAGGTCGTTATTTTAACCTTTTTTTTATATTTATAATCGCGGGAACGATAACGACGAAATTCGGGCAATTGGCGCTTTTTTTTAACCTGTTTCCTTTTAAAAAATTTATTATAAACGCGCTAATTAATTAATGTAGCGTTAACGATTTTGTTTACAAAAAATTCGTACAATATATCCGGATTTTTAACGTCGTCGAAAAATTGGGTGTTTAATTTTACCGGAATATATTTGTATAATAGGGTTTTACGTTTTAATTTAAAAATATCGGCACGGTCCTTTAAAATGTTAATTTTGTTTACAAAAATATAAATATTTATAATTTTATTTACTGGGTTAAATATTATTTTAACGAGTTTTCGGCGTATTCTAATATTGTGGTTATTGTCGTGGAATATTGCAATTAGGGTTGCAATTATTTCGGTAATACAGTTAAAAACAGTTTTTTTGTTAACGAAAAAACGTTATTATACGTTTACGTTTGGTTTTATAAATGTTTTTATTTTTTTCTATTATATCGGCGATTTGGATAATTTACGTATCGAAAATATCGTTTTTATTTTCGAAAACTCCGGGGTTAACGCCGGTTTTACAGGTTTTTTTATTATCCCGGAATTAACGCTAATATAATTATTTCCGTAAAACTTAAAAATATTATAGGCGGTAAATTTGACAAATTTAAAATCGGTCCCACCGAAAATATTGGTAAAAAATATAACCCCACGGGTTTTATTATTGGTAAAATTATTTTGGGTAATTAATTGGTTTTTAAATTGGGTAATAATAATTAAAAAAAATTGACAATTGCAATTAAATAATAGTCGTTTAACCGATTGGGTTTTTGTTTTCGTTTATTATGTTGTTTTTTATTCAAACGGTAAATAAAAACGTTTTATCTAATAATTTTGAAAATTTGTTCCTAACGTTTAACGTTTTGGCAGAAAATTAATGGGGAAAATTTAGCGCCTTATTTAAATATTTGAAATTTAATTTGTATCTGTATAATCCGGTAATTTTAATGCTGTTAACTGGTTAATTTTATTTTATATCGGATTGGGGTTCAACGGGTTTTATTGGTTTTAAATTTATTAAAGTAATTGTAATTTTTCCGTTTTAATTTAAATTATCGGTATTAAAAATAATAGTACCGGAAACTAAATTATTTAGTTTTACTAAATTTACGCTTATTACGCGTTAAAATTAACGAACCGGTGGGCCGTAATTTTTACGCGGCGATATTAATTTCGCGAATAGTGTTTTTTATTTTTGTAATTTAATCTCCCGTCGCTTATAACCGATTTAATAAATAATTAAATAAAGGGATTAAACAATATGTTTTAATTATTTTACTAGTAAATTATAATAAACTCAAAATTATATTACGGCCAGGTAGATATTGGAAAATTTTAATATATTAGGCGTTTGTAACGAAAATTTTAAATTGAAGAGAAAAAGGAAATTACAATTAACGACGCGTTGGAAAAACGCGTTTAAATTTAAAGTTAGTGGACCTTTTATCCGATCCCTGGTTCGGTCTGGAACCGAGTCGTAATTTTAAGGGTAATTTGGGGGACCTGATCCTCACATATAATATATAATCCGGTATATATACTATATTTATTTACGGTGGGGAATTTGTATAGCAACGTTAAGGGATTTTTCAAGGTTTAAAAACCCGGTAATAATTGAAAACAACGAATTTATATTATAATATTAAAATCCCGAATATTTTGGTTTGGGTATATAACTCCGGGAAAAAATATTATACTGGAAAACCGTTTACTTTATTAATAACGAAATTAAAATCGGGTAATAATACGTCGATTCGATTAAAAAGCGATAAATATATAATTATTTATTTGGGTATTTTATCTATATAATTTGGCAAATATGTTGATAAATTTGCGTAAATAATAAATTCTTTTTATATAAATATATAAAATATTTGTTAATATTACTGTTTTTTAAATTTAAGATATTATAATGGGGCGTTTTTAACAATATTATTTACGTTTAAAAATTTAATCCGTTTTTCTAATCTTTTAACCATTAAATTCGACGGTATTTATATTAGTAAGCTATAAACGAATTAAGAACGTCCTATATTGAATTTTTAATCGGGCTGATTTATCAGAAAAATTTAAACATTTAAAATAAAGTATATTATTCTTTATTTTTAACGATTTGTTTGTTTTCGATTATTAGGTATGGTTGTAAAATGGTTGAGGAATATCAGCTGCTATATTGTAAAAATTACCGCTATAAACGACTAAAATCGATAAATTGTCCTCAAACCTAAACCAGAGTGGTTTTTGGATGGACCCACAGGTATATCGCGAAGCTACAATTAAACCACGCTCAATTAGTGGAGCTTTGGGCTTTAGGAATGAGCCCTGAGATTACGCAATTGGGCGGGTAAGTTACGTGCAATTGGCCTGTGCGGCATTATACGTGGATCATCGCTCTATTGTTAAATTGACCGCGATTCCCTCTATTCCAACAGATTACAATATTAATGGCCTAGCAAAATTAATTAAAAAAGCATTTAAAATAATAATAACGAATTGCAAAAGAACGCAAAAAAGCCTATTAATGGCGGCCTGAGCACGTTTACATTACGGACTGGAAAAGGGGCCAGAAGGCCTTCCTCCTCATTTTGTGGCCGTCACCCTCGTAGATCACACCGGGAGGGAATGTTGTGTCGCTCAATTTTGTCCTGCCCCTGGCATTTTAACGCATCCCTCTAAAGGCGTCCGCCGAGGCGCCGACACTGGCAACTGCTTCAGTTCCGAGTATTACGACGACCCGGGCCGGTTTGATGAATACCCCTTCTCCATCTGGTTACATATTATTATTAAGTTTGAGGCTCAGGCTGATCTCGTTTTATGACCGAGACAAATTGTTCGAGGGAGCATTTCTGATTGATAAGCGTTTCTAAACGCTCCAGGCTTCATAATCGTTACAGGTCCGCCATGTATTCCCTACGATTTCGAGTTGGCCGCAAGCGATGATAATGCGATAACAGCGGCTTTGGCGACACTCTTGACAATCCATGTTAGTCGTGGTTAGGCTTTAGCATGGCCAACATAATGCGCAAAAACAAGATTCTGGGCAAGTCGCTGAAAACAGTTGAGACGTGAGCCCGACCGCAAGAGCTCAGTGGTTTCTGTCAACGGCAAGGGTGGCTGCAAGACGTCCATCATATCGAGCTGTGTTAACTCGGCTAGCGACGACCTAAGCAAACACGAAAGTTCTTTGATCTCGCGACCCTTCCACCAACCACCCAACCTCTTCTACCACCACCAAGGTTCTCATCTCACATATCCACCCCTTATCCCTGAGTGGGGAGTAAACTGGTATTGAGGAAGTCGTTGCGAACCAGCCGGGGTGGCTTAAGCACACAATGCGCTTTGATCCACATATTCGGAGACCTGTACCAGAGAAGAAGTTGAGGGTTGAAGAAAGGTTACACTTTTCGGAAGCTGGGAAGTCTAATCTCAAGATACGCTGACGTCGTAGACAATGAATTACGCAACACCCTGCATCTAGCGTGTACTTACAAAAAGCGCCGGCACGTTCTGGTGCTTCCACGAGCCGTCCATCGTCTTGGGCCGTCTAAAGGCCGTGAAGGGGCTAAGGGTCAGTTTGCCCGCGCGCACCTCGCGCCAGATGTTCTCCCAGTTCCTTCCGCATCTGTGGTATTCTTTGTTTGCATCTCAGCTACGGCCAGACCTGCCGATGCACAGCAGTTTTGGGGAACCGGAGGCAGCGGGGCCTAGGTACGTGTAGGGGAAATTGTGGCCGCCACCGCTGACATTCTTTAGTTCCCGCAGGTCGTGGCCTTGCGCACGCACGCCCAACGGCGGGACATAATCTGCCCGCGTTGCTGGTTGGTTGATTTCGGACGATGTGGAGGGCGAGGGATTTGCCACTGAATCTTTCGATTTCCTCGTTACAGGGGCAAGCTGCGGAAGCACTATAATCTGAGCTAGTAGATCGTCAACGCCATTGCAAGCAACCAGCTTCGAGCCCAGGCGGCAGGCGTTTGAAATGCTGGTGAAATGGCTTGCGCAGGTACGCGAGAAACACCGCGTCGTCTGCCGGCGGTTGCGTACACGTCGTAAATTACGCAAGTCATATGACGGGGGCCGGCGTACATGGGGTGAGTTTTTTCTGGTGCAGAGACAACCGAAGCAAGGATATGGAGACTTTCCGTACAAAGTAAAGGGACCGAAAGGTATAAGCACTTGGTTGGTACAGAGACATCATTTATACAGCGGATGGTCGACACTGCTGGTCGCTCTGAAGGCTGCGTAGAATACCGGGAAGGTTATGGCCTCACGTCCTTCTATCGAGCCTGTTTCTCGTCTAGGGAAAGTTGCTTTTGAGCTGACCGCAAGTTTGGCGTAGCACGAGATCATGTTGGGTATGATCATTCCCGTCCGTTGACGCGGCAACCCAGACAAACAGCCATCAAGAGCCGTATCGTCGCTCAGCCTTCTTGACCTTTTCCTTTGGTGTGTTAAATCCCGCTGCCCTTGACTGTCATGCCCGGCACCAGGCGGCTCCATTTGTAGCAAACTTGCACCCAGACATAAGGTAAAGTTATCCGGCACCCACGATATTTTAGTTGGCACCCGAAATACTCCACTCTCAAGGTCCGCACAGCGCCCGTCGCGGGGAGATATGCGGAACCCCGCTCGATATAATCCAGACCGACCGCTGAAAAGCCCCGCCCAGCAAAAAGCACCAAGAAAGGCCAACTAACTCATCCGAATGGACGAAAACATGAATCAGGCAAAGTATGAATACCGGCCTTTGGATCCGTCGGGAACTGAGATCCGGCTGCTGCGACTGTTTCCTGCCGCTGACGCGGATTCTCCGCTCCAGAGCGCGCTGCTCCACGTGGACCTTGCCTCGAAACCTTGTTATGAGGCGCTTTCGTACGCATGGGGCGAGCCCGTGTTCGTGCAAGAGGTGAACATCAAGGGCGCCGGTTTTATACGCATCACCGAAAACCTGTCGCTTGCCCTCCGTCGACTCCGACTCAAAACTGAGGCTCGCACACTATGGGTCGATGCGGTTTGCATCGACCAGGCGGACACGGCCGAGCGAGGGCACCAGGTGACCCTAATGCAGGCCATTTTCAGCTCATGCGAGCGCTGCCTCGTCTGGATGGGGCCGTTCGAGCCACCGGATGACCCAAGCGCTGCAAAGGCAGGACGAGGACGGCTGCATTGGTGGAGCATTACCGAGAAAGATATCGTCGATGCCATGGCATTCTTTGAGCGCATAGCCGGCCACGACGTCAAACTTCTGCATGCTATGGATAAAATGGATAAGCATGATGTGCCCTTTTTCCGGCAGGGCCCCCAGCCGGACGGCTACTACCTTTCACGCAAGGATTCGACGCTGCTTAGCAAGCTGTTTGTCTTTGCCAGCCCGTGGGAACGCGTCTGGTGCGTGCAAGAGTTGGCCTGCGCGCCGCGCCTGTTCTTCGCGGCCGGGGGTGCGACTTTGGACTGGAAGCGCGTCGAGGGTTTTCTGCGCAGTGATGATTATGCCGACGCCTTTCACGCCTCTTTTGGCTTTGGCAGAGTGCACCCGGCCGTTGGAACGATATTTTCAAGCCCAAAGCGCATCCAGCAGCAGCGGCAAATGCTGGAGAACATCAGGAGGCGAGAGCACACGGGCTCGTCTCAACAAGATAATGCAGACAGCATTGGCCACGGACACAAGCGAGTCCAGCACCCGTCCTTACGGAAGAGTATCTTCGACGAACCTACAGAGCATGATAACGACAGCCGCGGCAACGCGTCCACTCTCATGGACGTCCTGGCGCGGTTCCGGCATCTTGAAGCCTCGGACCCGCGCGACATGATTTATGGGCTCCTCGGTCTAGTCGATTGTCCTTCGCCGGGCGTGACGGTGGACTACACCCTGAGCCCCACGGAATTGTTTGTCAAAACTACTGCCGCCATTATTGACTCCCGAGGCGACCTTGATGCTGTCTGCCAAAATCCCTGGTTTGGCGGCCGGCCCGAAAGACGGCCCGCCAACCTGCCATCGTGGGCCATCGACTTTGCCGGCCATGGGAAAGGAAATCTGATATTTGCCCAGCGTGGCATCTTTGCCGCTGGGAGCCCGGCCTGCCAGACGCCATGCCAGGTCAGGGTCGTCGTCTCTGAAAACGACGCCGTCCATATCGTTGGGCTGAGATGTCGCGGTCTATGCCTGGGTCAGCTGAGGAGCGCCGCAATAGGGCGGGAGGATGACAAAAGCACCCACACCATGTTCTTACTCCCAAGAAAAATCATATCCGAAGCCTTCCCTCCAGGATATCTGACCGACCCCAAGAGCCTGTACGAAACAACGGGGGAACCAGCCGTCCAGGCCTTTTGGCGCACCCTGGCCATGGATTGCAGGGCCTATCCGATCCGCAGGCTGACTGCCGACGAAGTCAAGGCCGAAACGCCGCACTACCAGGAGCTCTTTGCTGTGCAAGAGGGGAAGGAGGGCAGGATGGATGAGATGTACGAGGCAAGGAGCAAGGCACTGCGTAAAATGGAGTCTTGGAAGATGTTGCAGCGTAACCAAATCGGAGGATGGCATTTCTTCACGACTTCCGACGGCAGATTTGTCGTTGCGCGCGAACAGGCACAAAAGGGTGACGTCGTTGCGGTCCTGGACGGCGCCAAGGTCCCCGTCATTCTTCGGCAGACAGACCATAGGATTGACGGGATGGGGTGTTTCAAGTTTGTGTGCCCAGCCTACGTCCACGGCTGCATGGACGGTGAGCATATTGACGGACCTGGGACACAGGACCTGTTCTTAGTTTAACCAGTTAGCTTTCACCCGCCAAAGGCCAGGTGCGAGGCCACTTACAGTCTGTCCCAAACACAAAATAAAAGTTTACGGGGAGCCATGGGCGCCTTGCACGCCGCAGGTGCATCCTCCTACATAACGATCCTGGCCAAAGTGCGATATCTAGCCACTGTTATTCTACCATGACGCCCCACACCCATACCCTACTCGCAGCATACATCTTAACTCGTGTAGCGTTTCACCTCACGTGGCGATGAAACGGAGAAACCTGAAGGTAGATATACGTCTGGCATGCTATTCTTAGCATGATACGCGCGTTGAAAGGTGGTGCGTTTTATATATTGTGGGCTACAAAAGTCACGTAAGTCCCTCACACAAATCATGAATATTTATTCCGCTTTACAACCTGGACACATATCTTCAGTGCGCTGCACATATTTTCACCTCCTTACTCTACTTCTCGTCGAGGTTTATCGTCAAAATGCATATCCCTAAAATCATCTTTACCACTTTCTCTCTAGCCGGTTTCGTTGCGGCGCAAAATCAAAGGCCTGTTGTAATGAGGACAGGGCTACAGTGTTGTGACGCTGGAATACCCGATCCCGCAGGTTTCTGCAGGGGCCAGAACAAAAATTCCTTTTGTGTAAGTGACTGCTAGTACGCTTTTTAACATTTCTCATTATGCAGTAATATGCTCCAAAGGGGAAAAGAGTAACATGTATAAACTTAGTTTGACTAATTACTTTCTTTTTTGCAGTGTTTAAACACATCCACCGGCTCTGTGGGCTCAAGCTCGGGATGTTCGAACCCGACAAAGGGCTTCCCTACCCAACGTAACGTTGTGTCTTTTGACTCATCGCTTTGCAATTCCGGTCTCGATGGAGAAGCTGGATTTTTTTCATGTGCTTAAAGCACATATACTTGGTGGAACTCTTGCCTATTTCTCCCACAGAAGCTATTGAGTCATGAGCATAACGTTAGTTATCATCATCAATTTTGAGTACGCGATTGATCTAAAGTGTTGCGCCGATCATAGTCGTCTTAAATGTTCCAAGTTAAAATGTTAATTCTTGAAAGCTGGCTGGAGGCTCCATAGTATTGTGTGGATGGTCTATATTTGAAGTAGATCTTCTCCTTCTGATATATATAGAGGGCTTTGCGCTTGTTAGTCGAAGACGGTGCAGCGCTTGATGTTGCGTGTTTCCAGTTCAATTGTTTCGAGGGTAGTGTCTAATTGCCTTTTCGAGTCAATCCCTCATCTTAACGGTAGCAATCTTTGTATAACTTCTCAAATTGTTAAGAGGTTTGGGGACCTTGGGTGACAACTGACAAGGCTGGTCTTTGAATAAGAGCTCGCTATATTATTAGTCCATGTCAAACCTCCAATCAAGAATCAACCTCCCGCGACTCCGGCGACATTCGGTCTGCAATAGAATTTGGTACAAAATATAAAATTCAATTTGCTTTATCGGATAACTGTTAAAAACAATTATGTCCCACCACGTTTTCCTCATTTGCACTTACCCCCCGGGAAAGTCCCGCAGGTGTGTCGGGAAATCGCCGGCTCCCACATGATGTGTCATATGCCACCAGAGAGCTGTCGAGATACTGGCTTCCTTTCGCGAATGTATTTGACTCCAATTGTTACCCGCCAGAAATATCTGCAAGCAACACTCTGTAACAGCACAGTCATCTGTTGGTAGTACTCGCCTTGTTTATTGCAACAATTCCTGGATGGAATTACTTAATGTAAGGTAATTGTTCTGTTTGTAAATTTCTCATCTCGCTTAAAATACATGTTAGCGGGAGCATTTAAAACCGGAAAGCGACAGTTAAAAGTAATTGAAAAAATAAGAAAAAAGGCAGATAAGAAAACCAAGTCTTATATTTACAGGGGATAAACTGACCTAGCCTTTCCATTTACTGCGCAACTGACTATGCAAATTAAGGGTGCAGGCGGTGGAAATTTCCCATTAACCGGGGCGTTGCATTTCGCTTGCGCAGCGGCAGCAACGAACGCTCGTGACAACAATAAAAGCTCAAGGGAATCATATCTCTTCTCCAGGAAAATGATCATTAGTAGTTACGGGTGGAAAGGCGTTAGACGTCACAGAATAATTCAACCTACAAACGCCCCATCGTGCTATTTAACTTAGGAAGGAATCGTAGCTTTGCTCCTGGCGGAAGCGTCGACTGTGTAAATGCTCGACGCAGTCGTACCCTCAATTTGGTTAAGGGTTTCAAACACACCGATAGCCCACCCAAAGCCGCGGTCGTCCCGTCATGATCACAATCTGTGGAGCAAGTTGTCACAATTCAGCTCAGCTCGCTTAGCTCAGTTGGTTAGAGCGTCGTACTAATATGTCTAACAAACATATCAAGTGATGCGAAGGTCGCCAGTTCGACCCTGGTAGTGAGCATTTCTTTTGAGTTTTTGCCATTTTGTTTTGGGCTTTTTTTTTCGATTGCGTATGGCTTGGGAAAGCGCAGAAAAATGGGACGTATTAATAGTGGCCTTTTTTAGTCCTTTTGAAAATGCAAATGGCGGCACCAGCATTCTAAATCCGGTACTGCCTGTACAGCTCTCTTCCCAATAAGGCAGCTTCGGGGGTGTTAACTCGCCTGCCGAAGCTGTCGGGGCCGGTTTCCATGACAGCCAGTACGTGAAAAACCGTCTGTCCACCCAATTGCTGGAAGGGTGTTTTCTGCGGTTGGAGCTGTTGGTTCTGTCGTGTCTGAAAGGCCATGCTAGACTTTCTATAACCCACGACGGTGGCGAGGCGGGTAAGCTTGTTGAATATATTGTGGCGGCCCCTCCTTCAAGCGCATGGATTCTGGCGGCCGAGCTCTCCTAGAGAGCTCGATGTTGAGCAGGCTTTCAGTGAATGTCTGTATCGGGGCACTGCTGCTTTTTTTTCTTGTTTCGATAAAAGTTAAGAGCATCTATTTGGATGCCGATGGCTGTCTCATTTTTATCCCACCACGTAAATATGTGAGCCTAACATAGATATCTAGCGCTAGTAGCTTTCCGTCGCTGTGGGCGACGCGGTGCGGTGGGGCAAGAGGTGGAGTGATGGACGCGCGTTGCGTTCCCAACACTACCAGTGCGTGAACGGAAGATATGATCAAGTTTAATCTTTACTTAGGCAACTACGGCATCACCAGGGTACCTTTCATGTTTCCTTGCAATCGCATTACTTGGCAGTTATGTTGTACCAGTATAACGGCCTCTCGCAAAAGTCGTGGACCAGGATACATTCTTTATTTCTTTCCAAACGTATCGTGTCACAGCACACCGACTATAACAAGTTAACAACACAGAAACCAGCAGCACGAACATGGGCAACGGCCACATGGGAGCCATATATTCTGCCAATAGCAGATGCTGGGGAATAGGGCCGGGCAGCAACCCGTGGACTATAACGGACATTGAGAATGGACTTTCTTTGGGCGTCATCCCAAAGTACCTCAATGACACAAGGCGTTTGACGGCGGTTATATTCACCCGGTCAAGCCGGTTATCGGCCACGACGTTGACGTCGACGCGGCTGACTGTTTTAGAAAAACGCCCCTTATTGTGGCTGGATCCGTCATTGGTTGCAACGACATCTGCAGCGGCCTCGTGGTCAGCCCTCCCGAGCCATCTGGTAGATGGTCTGCCAAATAGCGTGTACTCTGTTCTCTCGCCTCAGCCATGTGAGCCGTTCAGTCCGATAGAGGTAGCCAGGCGGATATAACGGATGGTGGTGTCGTGGGTATTGCGTGACTGCGTCGTCTTGGGCAGGACTAAAAATAAGAGCATCAGCGCGTGCCCGGGTACCAACACGACGAAGCGGCCACCGTACACAGAGATAAATTGGGTTCTGGACAATTTCCCGGCGGATCGGGCTCCAATGTGCTAAGGCTGATTCATCATCCCTCTGGGCGACACGATATTGTGAATTTGATATTCAATATTTGAGTAGGCCCGGCCAACCTACATACGATTTGCCCAATTGCTAAAAACTAGCAAAACCCGATAAAACAGCCCGGAAACAAACTTCTCAGTACTGGATCACTGCGGACTCTGTTTAAATTGACAATCCATAAAAGCATTCCAGCGACTCGGACATTAGGCAGGGTTGGGCTTCCGCCGTGATTCTCGAGTTGCTGCCAGGACCGTCGAATAATCCATTTGATTCACGCATTCGCCGGACACAAGGGTTCGCAGCGATATTGGGAGTTTGACACTGCTAATATAGCCGAACGAGAGAACGTTCGTTTCCCTGCCCCTAAGGTCGTTTTGACGATGGCCCTGATTCAAAAAGCATGCAGACAGTGGTAAACGTTTTTGCAGCTGGAAATATCCAATTTATCAACTCTCAACGAGAGAAACCCGGTTTAAAGAGTCAGGTATGTTCTACTATCAACAACGCTAAAAACAGAACTGTTTATCATAAATATTATTGAGCTATATATAACAAGCATCGATTACTCGTATTTTATAAGTTAAGTTATTTTAAAATATCTATAACCAAGGGCAATCTGCGTAAACATCTAACATTTACTTGAAAACAAATACTATTTTATCAGCGTGATACAAAGAACTTCGAGGTTAGAATATTCATTAACTACCTACTTGGAGCGTAAGTGACTGTGGACCCAGGGCGAAATGTTACCAGGAAAGTGGGCTTGCTGTTAAATTAAGAGATTAAAGTCTTATTTGAAAACGCGCCGAGTCGAGAGTGAATTGCGCGAAGAAAAGTATGCTGGAACAAATAGCGGGCATTCCGCCAGTATTACCCTTTTATAAATAAACACAAGTCAAAGCTTCAACTAATTATAAACATTTGATTATATTAACAATGCGTGAGAAGTAGAAGAGACTACTCATCCTTCTTCAAATAGTCGTACTACTACACGTACCATCGTACATATAACCTGCTACTCTCTCCCAGGGAATTTCAAAATTTTTACCTCCCTACCAACCTTCTCTGGAATATTATCAAAAGCTCCCAAACCTATTATATATCCACCAACATCTTTTGTTCCACCAAATCTGTTACAATGCAGCTTTCCAAAATTACTCTAGCTATTGCTTTATACGCGGTCGGAATTGCAGCACTTCCCACCCCGGCCAACTTTGACGCTTCCGAAGTTGCTAGCGAGGTCGCAACTGGCCCCGATGTCAAACTTCAAACTCGAGATGAACCATACATTTATAATTGCGACAGGTGTACATATAAGACCGACCACATGCACGAGTTTTCGGCCCACAGATGCTTCTAAGACTAGTCCTAATGTAAGTTATTACCATTGCATTTAAATTTTTCACAATTCACAATTCAAATGCTCTCTAGTTAAACGGTTGTTCTCTCTAACATTTAGCAGAGCGCCACCGAAAGGAGATTGGGGTTTTGTTCCAGAATGTAGTTGCTGGAGTAACAGTCACTCCCACACTCGAGTTGGAATCCCCGGTCAAATAAATACATTTGGATCTAGATGCCCTATTTGCGAAACACCCACAAATTTACGTAACCCCATTTACTTTGTGTTTGAGAATGAATTGCCAGTTGCTTCCTTTTGTACTTAGAAAAAAGATAGATTATACAGAAATACGCACTTCCTTTTTGTTTCGACTCGATGTTCGCCTGGTTGCCATAGCAAGAGGTTTGAAAGCCTGCGCCCGCATCCGTAAAGGCAGTTCCTTGGCTGTTTGTGCGCTTGGCGCGCCGCCTGGATAACGTTTTATCGACTGACCCACGACCGGCTAGATATGTATCTTAATCATGCGCAGGAATACAATGGCGGAGCAAAGGGCGGCCAGGCCCTCGTGGTCGAAAAACCGCACACTTCCCGCACCGTCGCGCGCGTTTGTGACATAGCATATGTATCGTCTGCGGCCGGTAAGGGCGGCAAGCAGCCTGACAAAAAAAATTGGATGCGAGTTGGGAATGCAGATAAATTCTTGCAGCATGGAAAAATCTCGTGATATCATAGTCTCTATTAACCGCGACTGCTGGGCTGTGGAGGGCAGCCGAGTCCCAAAGGGCACCCTAAATTTCACGTAGTTGCTCGCAACTTTCGAGGGGCTTGTGTAAGAAAATGTAACAGAGACCTCACTGGCCGAGCCGTACATATCAAAACGGTATAAATTGAATACTTTTGCTTCTGAATGATTACCTTCTTTGCCTGGATCATTTGTAGCTCCAAGACTTCAAGATAAACCCTTTTCTTTTTTGTGCTCGCGCCGTGGACGCAATGCAATCTTTGGCCGCGGTGTATACTGTTTCCATAAAAGCGTTCGCAGGGCAAATGACTGCGGTACCCACCGCGTGGACTGTAAAGCTGCCATCGGGTCGGGATGCCTCTTACTCGAAATAAATCTCAACTTGATATTATCGTCGCTGGTGTCCAAAGAGTCCAGGCGCTCCACAACCGCGTAAACCAAACAGTCGCGTACCGCGGAAACGACAGGGCCGCTTTCTCAGCCTCCTTTAGCCCAAACCTGTTTGTGTAAGCCATCCAAAATATTTTGGGCTCAAAAGCACAAGTCGGGAGATTTAACAGCCGCAGAAAGAACTTCTAGCTGCTGTGGAATTAGGATTGTTAGACGGGCAAACACGTCTCGTGTAGCTTAGCGACGCAGGCGCAAAACCTTCCAAGCCATCCCGAGGCTACCCCGTGCTAATTTGACATGTGCGATAGGTAAAAGTCGTGACATTCACACGGGCATCGAGATCAAGTGATTGCAGTTGGAGTATCTCACCGACTAGCAAAGGGTTACGTTTATCGCATTTTCCTTGGCATTTCAGGGATGGTCCCTCAACTTTGACAGGACAAGCTCGCCCTCCTAATCGGGGAGGGAGGCCTCGTTTGCTACATGAATCAAAACCTTGGCCCGCATAAGGAGCTTGAATCGTGCGTTTATTCTTGGAAAGGTCTAGGTAAACCCCCCAAAATGCACACGCCCCCGGGTTAATCGGGACGACTGTTGTGTAATCCCCCCATCTCCGTCTGCAGCGGCGCATGTAATACTGGCCGAGGTTCCGCAGTCGAGCGAGGTATACGAGTTGTAATGCAGGCCGTCATAGTAGAGGCGGCGGACGAGTCATCCCCCAGCTTCCACTCATATATTAGGAGGAAATGCTGGCTGGCAAAGATGGCAAAAGAAAAACACGAGCAAGTCATGCACTGGGGAAAAGCAATTTGCTAGACCCTGCAGACTCCTCCTTGGCCGCCGTGGACTCGCCCTGCTTCGATCGCAGTGCAATTGCGCCTGCAAACGTTGAGTTGGTGACTGCATATTGTTCCAATTTACTCTTTTTACTCGCTCAATGCCGCACATTGAAAACCTGCCAATACAATAGGGCGCAGCAGGCCAGGGACGCTGGCGCTGTTACCATCATCTATGGCGGCGGAAATGTGTTTAGCCCCTCGAGCGAACGGAATATCCCTAGTGAGGGATGCAAAGCTTGACTTTACGGACCTCACACAAGACGACTCGGGATGACCGCCCATATCTTCAGTAAGTGATACTCCGTAAATCCCGCACGAGAGGTCACGTTCCTCCTCCAGACTACCTCCCGCCGCCGTCAGACAAGACCACAATTCAGCACCAAAGGTCCCACGGTGATGCTTCGCCGCTCCTCCCAGTGCGGATCAAATACCCCTTGCCGATTCGCTTTGACTAACAGATCGTTCGGTCCGTCCGTGGGCCAGTCCCAACACTCTCGGGTGACAAAGGCTGGGGAACAGCCCGGTGTCATGCAAGAGCAGCAGTCTGAAAGTTCGGCGACGTCGGCTGGGTATTTATGGTTTTGATGGCCAACTTGCAGACCAGCCTGTCAGTAGCTCATATCTCGAGCCATCCCACTGAATTACACCAAGTACGTGCAGGTTGCCAAGATTATCCCGAGGAAGTTCTACCTGTCATGTCACTACGTGCTGCCGTCGCGCCCCTCAGGCAGGATGGGCGTGGTCTTGGGAGTGGCCGACCCCAGCCGGCCGCCACACTCCCGCCTTTCCACATGGGCCTGTTTACGAAGACCCTCGAGCTGCGGCTGGACGCAGCCGCCGACGACGCCTTCGAGTCCGTCCTCTCCCGGACCAAGGACCGCATACGCCGGGCCACGTTGCACTCGCGGGTACGCGACAGCGTCGGTCAGGCGCACATGGCGGTGCTTTGACGTCGCGCTTCACGACCTCGTACGACGTCACGTTGGAGATGAGGGACAACCCTTCCAAGTCCCCACTGCGCTGCAATCTTTTCCGTACGGCCCGTATATTATTCATGAGGTTACGCCGTGCTGTATTGAATGCTATGTAGATTTTGGCATTGAAACATGATTTTCACAAGATATGATGGTTAAAGAGGCATGGTAAACATTTATTAGTTAGCCTATGCTCAAACTTGAGTCAATTGTCTGTCGTTTATAAGTCGTACGATGGCACGTGGTGGCAATCAGCTTCTGTGCCTATCCGTACCCCTACCCTTTTCACAAAAGTAATGAATTGTCTAAACAAAAACAAGACAATCTCAAAGAAAAACAGGAAAAAAAGAACATATCACACCGATGATTCCCCAGTGGTCATCCGCCTAAGTACTACATTAGTCCGGCCCTCGCTTACTTGGTACGGGAGCAAAATGGCTGAATTTGGGATCCAAGGTGCCTGAGAACGGATTGTTCGGCATCCAGAAACGGTCGTCGTTGCTCCCCATGGTCCCAGCCAAGCCACTGTTCTACCGCCTCAATTGCGTTTTTAAGCTCCACACTATTAACATTTTTCACGGCGTCCCGCGAAGCTATACATTTTACTTTGGTTAATAATAACGCAGGTACAGGGTAAATTTTATTTTTTACTTTCGACTCGCAATCTCTACGTTTATAAATAAAACGGAAAATTTAATAACCTTA
The DNA here is from genome assembly GCA_004337975.1 of Pyricularia sp. CBS 133598. Classification (NCBI taxonomy): domain Eukaryota; kingdom Fungi; phylum Ascomycota; class Sordariomycetes; order Magnaporthales; family Pyriculariaceae; genus Pyricularia; species Pyricularia sp. CBS 133598. Next base: position 303,781 of record RRCJ01000012.1, read on the forward strand.
TCACGGCCATTTACATCCTAAATTATATTACATGTAAAATAATACACATAAAAAGGTTATTTGTAACAACTGTCACGAGTAAACGTTATATTCACATGCAGCATAATGCATATAATTAACAAAGTATATTGTATTGTTAGAAATTTTCCGAGTACTAATTTTTTAAATCGATCGAAGCTTCTTTAGCTCAAAATTAATGTGCGTTCTTTGGTTTGGCGTTCCCATTATTACTAGTAGAATTAACGCGTGTTAATATGAAACAATAAAGCTGCATTCAAAAGTGCGCAGGGTTATGTTATGCGCAGGGTTATATACATTTATGTTACTCTTCTAAGGGACAAGGTCGATTGTATTCGTAAATATTTGCCCCGCTATTTCATTTTGCCCTTCTTATTCTTAAATAAAGAAAAAGCTCTCAGTTGAAAGCGCCGCGCTGATCTTTTTTATTAACATATACAAGTTAGACAAACATGACCGATCGGCTTGAAAACTATTTGTCAAAAAGAAAGCGCTTTTCACGGTAAAGAGTTTCGCAAAAGTTAATAAATAGTCACATATATACCATGATTAAAATGGAATGAGATTTATGCCACGTTCTAATATTAGCACCGCGCTACTAATTCTTTAACGTTATTTCAGCGGCTAGAATATTAAAAAACCATCTTATTTACCTTTAAGTAGGGTTATAAGTTTGTGTCCTATTTTAGCACAAGTCCAAAGTTTCATCTCATTTTCGTTATTACAACTTTTTATCGCTCAAGTTTATTTTCGTTCTTCCAACTTGAAATTTACACATTACCTTCGCCGAAATGTTTCAATCGTGCTATTATAGTAGCTGCTTTGGTCTCATTCGGTCAAACTGAACCTATCCAAACCCGCGATACTACTGCCAAATTATATCGTCGGGATAAATGTAGGTATAAATCTTTCAATTTGCAATTAAAATCATGAAAAGTCTTCAAGTATTTATAGTGGGTATTTTATTTTAACGTGGATGTACATGACCCGGATCAGGACATGACCCGGATCACTTTTCAAAACGCGTTTATTTCCAACCTGAATTACAACGCCAGCGTTGCTTATTTGACCTCAATGCAATCGGAACTATATACATCAAACATTTCTTCATCCTCCTGACAGGTGCGCGAATTATGTCCGGTGTTACCGCAGTTGCTACAGCGCCGTTTGGTGGCATGTTGCGCATTATTTCCTTCCCCATTTTCACCTTTTTGCTCCTGTATCGAACCATTATCGTTCTTCAATTGCAACAAATTTTGAATCTTTTGTACCGTAGATGATCCTCCTTCGCGGACACGTGTTTTTTTGGCCCTGCGTCGCTTGCTAAGCGTTTCGTTGGCCTTCCGAAGGCTGTGGTTCTCTGCTTCAAGAAGTGTAGTTCGATGAGCAATTGACTCTAATCCTTTTGCCAACTGTTTTACAGCTTCAAAAATTGGTGTAGGAGAGCTATTTTGGTGACGGCCAATTCGAGTTTTAACAAGCGTTGATTGACAAATAGCTTCTGTCGGGTTATGCGGCGTTTGAGAAACCCAAGATTCGGTGGTGGGAAAAGTAGGCTCTTTGGGTGAAGGCGTCCGTAATTTAACATCCAGTTTAGATATAACCGTTTCCGGGTTATGGGGAATAATTCCAGCTCCTCGAAAGCCCCCAGCTATATTTTCTTTTGTTATAGACTTTTTGTAGGCCGCTGCAAAAGCCAAAAAGAAGTCGACTTTGCCGATGTTAGTGATGTGGGCCCGGATAAAATCGTTGATTTCTTGACCGTACGCCCGCTTTAAAGCACTAAACACTCCGACGTCAAGTGGTTGGGTAAGGTGAGATGAATGAGCAGGCAGGCAAAGCGGAATAATATTGTGATCTTTGCAATAGCTTTCGAATTCTGGCGATTGGTGGCTAGCATGCCCATCGAGTACCAACATCCGATATGCGCCTTTTGTCCGCGATTTTGTATGATGATCGAAATGCCGAACCCAATCCAGGCCTGTTTCGTTATCTGTCCATCCATTGGAAGTAGTTTTTATACGCCAAAATGCGGGAAGACCGCCCTCTGTATACCAATTCGCGAGATGGTGGACGCCTTTAACGATGAGATATGGGGGCACATCGTAGCCGTCGCCACTAATACAGCAGATTGCAGTCGCCCATTCTCGATTGCCAGGCTGTACTTTTTTGCTTCTTCCGCGTCTTTCGGACCCGGTTACAACCATATGGCCGCAAATTTGACCCATCATAAAACCGGTTTCGTCGAAATTGTAAATGTCGCAGTCCTGGATGCCGTATTTGGCCTTTATATTGGCCACCAAACGAAACCACGCGTTTAACGCGTCAGAATTTTCGCAAAGAGCCCTTTGGAAATCATAGGCGCGAGAAAAACGCGTTTTTAGTTCTATGCGTCGTTGGATGAAGCGATTTGCCCAGCGAGTCCCGACTGGTCGCGCGTTCCGCGCAACGAGAATATGGTCGGCCATCGCGGCCACGTCAGCAATCTGGGGCGGAAATCCTCGGGAATCCAGGTCCAATATATATCGGACAATCACTTCCTTTTCGCTTTGCGTTAAAAGTTGATTGCCTGGCCGACGGTCGGCCAAAGAAGCGCGACCGTTCATTCGGGCGTGTAACGTAGAAAACGGTACATTATACCGTTTCGCCGCCGCTCGAATGCTAATTTTTGTAGCCGATCGAAGGTCTTTCAGCGCAAGATTGATTTGGGATTCACGGTTTGGCGATTCCATTGTTGGTGGTGGAAAAAACACGTGTCGAAATGAAAAGATGGTCAATGTCGGAAAAATGATCCGGGTCATGTCCTGATCCGGGTCATGTACATCCACGTTATTAATTCGATTATATAATCTGCTATTTAGATGGTACGGATAACTATGAAGCTTGTGTCCCCAGCTGTATAGAATCCTGGGAGCCCATAGGAGAAGAAAATGATCAAGACCATATAGAACGGGAGTGCAAAAAAGAATGCAGGGAAGAATTCCCACTGCCAGTTAAAGGGAAAAAGTCCAAAGTTCATCCGGTTGAAATAAATGAAAGAGACGCTGGGATATTACAGAGCTACAATTATCTTTGCCGTACAAAGGTAATTATAAAAGTTTTTACCCGGCTATAGATTTTTCTATGTCTGTTAGGAAAATGCGTGGTACGGTTTCTTTTAAATTAGCTTTGCGAAAATACCACATTAAATTCAAAGCAACAAAACCTCTTGATTAAACGTTTTACGGCGTATAATTGAAACGTTTACCCTGTTAAGCAAAAGTATAAACAGGTATATGGTGTACGGGTGCCACGTGACCGGATTTAAAAAGATGAGCAGTTATTAGAGTATTACGTATATGAATTGAATATTTATTGGAGGTTAACCATAGTTAGGAGTATGAATCGGACCGCATATAATGTTTAGGATTATAGAAACTTGTATTCTCAAAGACGGGTTTAATTGCAGGGATACTACAAGTGGAGTATCTCGCCTAGAAAATAACATTTCTTGCACATGCGCTAACGGTGAAAGCCTTTGCTTGAATCTTTAGCTTTTGCGTGCGCTTTAATACGATGAATGGTACTGAACCAGCACCCCCTAGTGTCATAAGCCCTATTGTCGGAGTGTTGAGATTTTATTTCAGGTGGCGTAAAACTATCCGCTAATATTTCAGCAATACCACACCCAATAAATTGTACTTTTTGGTCTTTGATTGGGGATCTCGAAGTATCATCGCTTCATTGAGGGTTAAGGAAGTGCTGGAGCAAGTTTAACTTGAAGCACTAAAGCCGCTCGGCCCTTGCAATATGTTTGAAATAGTTCAAGAAAGAAAGTATCAGATCGGGTTAGACCCTCGTAGGAACAAGCTATGCTGAACGAAAGCAAGTCGAACACTTTTCAAAATGAAGCTAAAAGTATTTGAACAAACGAAGGGGTCCGCCGACCACAGCATAAAGCCTCCATCTAGTGCCGGGATGGAGATCAGTCAAATTCACAAATATTATGTGGCTATCACCCTTGCTATATCGCCGCTTGATCCCAAGCGAGACTAACACTAAATATTCATAATGATGAAGATAAACAATCTAGAGGTCAATCAGACAATTTTTTCGAGTGTTGTGTATTTTAAGGAGAGACTATAGCTAAAAGTAAAAGCCAATGAATGAGCCGTGATCCTAAACTAAGTAAAGCATAAAAAGCTATTAAGTTGACAGGGTTTCGAAAGACAAGATTATTCATTCTTGGGACTTCCCCTCCCGTCGTTGCGTTTCAATCTGTACCATTGCCAACATCTCAGTCAAATCCTCCAACCTCTCAAAGATAACGTTCCCGTCTCCTGATTTATCTAAAGCAAGTAGGTCGCTGCAGCAACTGCGGCAATCAAGGCAAAGGCCTCAAAGCCCATCGCGCTGACCGCGCGGTGACCAGCGGAGCTGACAGGCGATGTCGCTGCCGGTATGCTGACAGTCGATGTCGCTGCCGGTGTGCCTGCGATTGTCCCGGCGCCGGTCTGACCGGCGGAGATCTCGGGGCCGAGGGAAGTGACGGCGCTGCTGACTGTGGAAGAAATGTAGGTGGGGCTTGGGGAGGAATAATCGTTGGTGGTGGTTGTAACCGGGGCCGCGGAAGTAGCTGTATAGACGTCGTCGCCGCCGTTGTAGCCGTCGTAGCCGTCGTCGCCGCTGTCATCGCCGTTATCACCACCATTCTGGCAGGCTTCGATTTCGCTCGTCAATGTCTCCCCAAGTAGCTGGTCGACGTCTGCGCCCTGTTGCTCGGCCTCGGCTTCGTAGTCGCTAACTAAGTTACTGAATGCGGTCTCCAGGCAGCTGTAGTAGGTGTTGTAATCTCCCATGTTCTCCTCGCTCTCGGCAGCCCACTCCTCAAGTCCCTCGAGGGTCTGCAAAGCGGCTCCCCTGAAACCATCCACGGTGAGGTCACTCTGATCCACACCATTCAGATAACAGGCATCGTAATTTGTGGTGAGGAAGGCCACCTCTGGGGATACATAGTTGCTTTGAAAGATGGCATAGACTCTTTGACACTCGTCGTCCTGACGAGGCTTGAGAACGGCCCCGGAGACGGTCATGCCGGCAAGTGAGACGAGTGCGATGATGGAGAGGGAATGCATTGTGCTGAGTGGATTGCGTAAGAAAGTGGAAAGAGACAAGTATATATATGTTTTTAAACCGAGGAGATTGAGATTGGAGTGATAGATTCTGTTGGATCGTTCTGATGAGTGATGGTGGAAAAATAAAACCAAAAGCTTTTTGATAGGTTTGGAAATGTGATGTTATTTATACAAACCAAGAAGCCCACAATGTTGTACTGAATACTTTATGTATAGTTCTAGTTGAAATCGGTGATAAAATGGTCCTAGTTGAAAGACCAAAAATAATGCCTACCTAGGTACCTACCCACCTCCTTACCTTCCTAGGTACGCAAGGTACACAGGGGTGAGACATTTTTCGGCGCTAGTGCATCTCCAAGGGCACTACTTGACGCCGTTTCCTAGCACTATGCGGGGCGTCGCTATTTACATACCGGTAGACATGTACTGCACAGCTTCAGCCGCAGTTGCTTCACTGACCGATATGTACAAAGCGGTCTAGATTGTCTGCCCTCATCACGATTTTACCTTTATCTTGATTGTTTAGCGGCTGCAACGACCCTATTAGCAAGCAAAAAGGGCACTCGCAGCGTCCGAATCATGTGACTTGCAAGGTATGCAAACTATCGGCGGAAAACTCCAGCCTTTACACAGCCAGTGGCAATTGTCTTGGCATTGTACCGTTGAACTACAGAATAGCGCCACCAGGCCAGTTCACCAGTAAGGATCGCTTTGGTGTTCAGTAAAGTCTCTTTACCCCACATTTCAAAGTTGAACCGTGGTCCGAGTGGTATGCCTTGAGCCAGTGGCTTTCGATCGATCGAACGATTGCTGGATTGAAACAATTGTTAAGGCAAATTCAAAGATCAAATGGGCAAACCCGAGCTGAGCTGGACATGTGCGGGAAGCTGTTCGAAACGCCTGGAGCCTAGAGCTCACACCGCTACTCTCATTGGAAAAAGTAACAACAATAATAACAATCATGAGTGTAGTAGATCTCTTACCAGTGCCATTCAGGCGATTAGTCGACTGCTACTTGTGCCTTACGCTGTGGCAAATGTCTCACCCCATAGGGATGCCTCAGCGCTGGGTTGATGGCTTGTTGAAATCCCACGCAATCCAGCCTTGTTAGACTCAAGACTAATGATGCTACGCCACAACAGCATGACTCGGGACTGACGAACCCTTGTGGTCACGTTTATCTATCATTGCTCTACATGCCATGGAAGTTTAGACACCAAGGCTTACACACAAGTGTCAGTCCACCAACATACCCAAGGTTGTGGCCCGCCAAGACTGACTCTCGTCAGTCGCGTCCCTTTCTTCTCTGCAGTCTGCCACACACACCCGGCAAGACTCTGGGAGTGCGTGGAAAAGTTTTCCCTCCCGCCGCGTCCCGAGAGCATCGACTAGAACGGAGGCAACCTAGGGGCTATCAGCAGGTATCAATCCTCAATACTAGGCCAGGATTCGACAAAGGGGTTGGTCATCCACCTACGTGGATTGTTGGAACCCAAAACGTCGTCGCTGACGTGTCTGGCATGTCCACACGACAAAGTCATGCCAGATCGCAACACCTCTGGCATCAGCGGACCAAGACGGGGCGCAGTGTGCCTCAACGCCTTTCAAGCGTTAAGGCAGTGCACTTTTTGGTGCTAGACGCGGTTGTCTGCCTTGCCAAGCTCTCCGGAGTTCATAGGGTTTAGATAGCAAAACATCGAGGCGTTAGCTTTGCTATGGAACCATGAGTGCCAAAGAAGCCTTTTTACCCTCCTAGGTACTCACATGCAACATGCAGGTCCCCCTTGCTGTGACAGAAGGAGGTTCACGCTAGATAAGAGGAAGCTGGAGCCTACGAAACTTGACCCAGAGGGAGGTATGGAAATGCAATGCGGGTCCAAATGAAAGTTGAGTTTGGTGGTTTCCTGCAGGCTTACATGATACGGTGTACACAAAATGCGAAAAAGGTTTTGGTGTAAAGATAGGTTAATTTTATGGGCTCTTGCTATCATATCTGTTAGGTAATTTGGACCTGGAGCACCAGTGCCAAAGCTTCGCTGACGCCAGAGTTGGGAAGCGCACAATAAAAGCCCAGCCAAATGCAGTAAAAGAGGTAAGTGTTGATTTGGTCCAGTCTAGCTAGAGCGCAGTCTTACTCTATGTTTACCGAGTATCAAAGCCCCCAAGAAGGGTTTCAGTTCATCCCAAAGGCAGGTAACCTCAAGCTGGGTTTCCGGGTCCAACCAGCCACTCAGGCAATACAGATTCGCTTCATTCTGAGTAAAGGGCAGTGGCGCATCTGTTGCAAGACCGGTGCATGCATCCAGTACAGTTCTGGCCACGTTCGACGTAAACGCCGCAGCAGCAGCACTGCAGACCGCTCACCTTACATTGGAAGCAGCACTTGTGAGTGCATCCGAGGTTTTTGCACCATTGGCCTGTATCATTTCCGTACTGGCACATGTGGCACTTCCAGCCTTTGCGAATGGCCGCCGTGTACCAGCAGCGACCTGGGCAGTATCCGGGAACGTTGTAGACATGCGTTATGTCTCCGTCTTTCATTTCTCGGCAGGGAGAATATTTGCCAGTCTCGGGATCAACCTTCCTGTACCAACAGTACTCGTGGTTGTCCACATAGTGAGAGCAATCCAGATATTCTCTGCGTATTTTGCACATCTTGACAAAGCGGGCGGGCTCTTCTTTATTAAGGCAGGGTTTTATGTGACAGGTGGTAGAGATGATTGATATTGTTGTTGAGTGCACAGGAGTGATTGTTTCGAGTAGGGACAACAGAGATAAATGTTGAGCAGAGAACAGCAGTCTTTTATAGAGGTGAATGGCTGTCATAACTTCTCAAGTCAGAGCTTTTTCTTACTCCCTTCCCTTGTGACTTCGTCATTGAGCTTCAGAGATAATGAAATCCGGAGAGGGAAAACGACTGTTATTACTCGTCAACAATGGTTGCAGCAAAACTCTTTGGCTGTTAATCTGACACGCATTGTTTGTATCACGATTTTCGTGGTACAAAGCAATCTTTATGAATGCGTGCAACGAGGCCCAGAAGCGCATGGAGCTGTACGCCGTCTCCATGGGCGACAAGGCCATCATTAACAAAACAATCTTTGTTGTAGTAAGCAGCTTTTATTGCACAAAGAAAACATGATTGTACGGAAGAATATCTTTTGCTGCAGCGAGGCTGGCGACGTAATTGAAAGCTTATCGGTGGGCGTAACTCGAACCCTCGTTTGATATTTGGCCAGGCGTTCATCCCAAACGCACCATCCTCGGTGGGGCATTCCATACCACTGTGTTTGTGTGCAATCCGATGGGATGGATGTGAGTTTCGTGCTACGCTAGGGAATGCCGTTACCCAGACTTTGCTTCCAATATACATCCTTGATGAGGCTGAAAACCGAGGTACTCTTGCATATTTGTGTTTTCTTCGGGAGAGTAGCGGAGCTCGTGGACTTTTCTTGCCACTGACAAATGAATTTGAGGAACAGCATGACAGGAAGGGGGCCTTATCTAGGTATCCTACGAGCATAAAAGAAAGTGCACACCACCTGCGGTTCAATTGCGGTATCAAACACTACTTATTTTGCACCACTTAATGATAGCTCTATAGCCTCACACGAGCCGATCTCAAACAAATGTTCCCCGCTACCAATTGTCAGTGGGGCGCCGGCGTGGCCAGCGATCGTTTCGTCAGATCGGGGGGGGGGGGGGGGATGGGGCTGCGCTATACGCCCGCACGTATAGCTGAGCGTATAGCGGACCCGTCGGGTCCCCCACCGCGGTGACGCGGCAACGGGAAAAGCTAGGATAGCTGCAGTTGGAAAGTTGGTCAAAGGTGAAAGGGGTCGAGAAGATTAGACGGGTGGTTGCATGCGATTGTTGGGCCCGACTTGCTAATCCTGACTCGCTAGTTTGCCCTTGATTGGTAGGGACAGGGGACGTGTTGGCGAGAATTCTCGGCATCACCCCCGTCGAATTAAGCTTTCGTGTACCTGGTCTAAACCGTTAGATTGCTATATATGGGATGAACAAAATCTGCAGCGTTGTTGCTTAGCATGGCATGAAAAACGTTTCAAATGTTGCGTCAACGGCTATACGCCCGCTCGTGTATGTACCTAGATAGATTAGTGGCTGATAGCAAGAAGTTCACTATTGGTTTTATTACCAAGGGGTGGTGTCTGCTTCGAGTTGAGCACTTTTGATAGTCCAGCTGCCACATAGTGTTTACAGTAACTCGTCTATGCGAGAAATTACGGTTGAAACCCCACAGGGTCTAGAACATGATAAGGAATACTACCAACACTAATCTTCTAGAACTAGCGTCTTTTCGGTGTAACCCTAGCACATATCACGGCCGGTGTAAACCACACTATTATCATCATGACCAGACTCAGCCATCACTCAGCAGAGCCAGGCTACCGAAAAATATCAATAACACATCATCACGGCCTACGAGCTTGTTCAACCTGTATACGCACGACCGACGCCCCGGACGAGAGCGACTGTGATGCCGATGGCCCAGTAAAGACACGTCTCTATATTACCTCAACGCCACCAGGTCCTCACAACTCCACAACCAAACCCTCCGCCACGCTCCAGCAAGACAAAAGCTCGGACATGGCAGGCACGGGCTGCTCGTCGTCAGAAGACAGCGTTGAGGAGCAAGAGCAGCAAGGGCGACGGCGTGCACGGCAAAATCAGCAACAGGTCCTTCCCGCAGGTCCGCCGCCGCTCAACTTTAGCCTTCATGGCAAGCGAACCGGCATCGCCATGTTTGTCGTCTTTACCTTTTTCGACAGCCTCGTCCTCCCCGTGGGGCTCTACTTTGTCCTGTGGTACGGGTTCGGGCCTGGCAACCCGACAAACCACCCGCTCACCGCGAGCATCGTAATGACCATCGTCACAGCCATCATCGGGGGCGCGAGCATCTGGGAGCTGCTACAGCGGGGGTGGAGGTTGGGGAAGAAGGATAGTCGGTGTCGGGTAAGTTTGTAACGATGAACACCTTTTCCCCCGAATGGGGTGGGGGCGCCTTTGGGCTAAAGTTGTGTGTATTGATAGGTCTTTGGTGCTGCGTGGTGGCACTTTGACTGGTTCCAGTGGTGGTTTGTCCTTTGTTGGGTTTTCATCATTGTTGAAGTTTCAGTGTGAGTCTTTGCCATGATAAAAGCCCAGCAACCCATTCGAGTAAGAGACTACCATACACAGGCCGCTAACACCACTCCTCCTCAGTGCATTCATTCCAGACGACCCAAACAAGCGCCTCATGGCAATGCCCGTCTCCACGGTCCTCTTCATTTTTGGCACAGTCAGCCTAACCCTCGAGATTCTACGGTATTTCAGCATTCCCGCACCCTTCCGTATCTCCTCCATCCAAAAAGGTGCACAACTACGACCGGGAATCTACCCCTTGATCGAGGACATTTGCGCCGTCGACGGGGCCGGCAACACTGCGTTCCGCGAGAGCCTAAACAGGCGCTACACCGACAGCGCCGTGTTTCGCGCCATGCTGCAGCGGCTGGGGATCTTTTGGGCGCTGGGGGCAGAGTGTTGTGCAATAACCACGCTGGCGCTCGTCTTTGGGCTCGATGACGGTTTGGACGATTATGCCTACGCCATCGGGTGGGCCCTGCCGTGGGTTTGGGCGGGGCCTTGGGTGTTGGTTACTATTTTCTACGTCAGGAGGGAGTTGGAGAAGGAACAGAGGGTTTGGTCACTTGAGATGCAATCATATAGAGTATAGAATGCAATAGAGGCGTGGACAGGATACTACCGCAATTCGTTGCCATGCGCAAATTGAGTGACTCTTTGTTTCTGCAACTTCTGCATGATTGAATCTCGATGCGACGAGAGCTTACCGCAACGTGCATTGATTTGCATGGGTTGGTGTGAGAAGGAATCCCTGGTTTTGTTTGCTAAGTTTTGGCGCGCGTATAACCCCCGAGGTCATTCTCGCAGCTGTTTTATCTTGTGGAGAAGGCTCGGGCTGCCTTTCCACAGATACGGTACCTATGTACACCTTGGAAACTGAAGGACCACATTTCAAGACGGGAAAGAATTTAATTTATCCATCATCTTTTTTTTATGCAATGGTTCCCAAAAACCCAACGAGTGACGTGGACTGGTACGTTATCCCTGCAACTCGTATCCAAACTGCCGGATCGCCGCGGGTCCCGCGGGCTGCACACCACGGATGCCGGGATGATCCTTATCCCAGACGTATAACTTAGTTTTCGGCCCATCTACCGATCCGCGGAACGCACATGTTAATCATCCCATGAATGACTTGATAGTGCAATCTTCCAAAACTTTGTTTTCTACCATATAGATCCTGGACCGTCCTTTTGGCTTTTGTATCTTATTGCGACGTCCGCCATGTCTCACAGTCCCGATCCAAAGACCAACAATCGTAGGGGATCAATCCGTGACAAGCTCAAGATGGCTAGCACAAAGAGCCCGGCGAAAATAGTGCGCGAACAAGACAACAATGGCGAATTAAAGCTCATACCCATACCGCAGCCCTCCAAGGCCCCTTTTGTGGGCAACCTGCCGGATCTTGATGTCAAGTTTCCGCTCGACTCGATGGTCAACTTGGCCAACAAGTATGGTTCCATCTTCAAGCTCGACCTGCCTGGCCTGGAGCTTGTGACCGTGTCAGATTGGGACTTGGTACACGAAGTTTGCGATGATTCTCGGTTTAAAAAGTCCATAAAGGGAGATTTAGAGGTGAGTTCATTTGCTCCCACCGCTTTGGGCGCTCTGTACAGCTGCCCGCTAACATGACTCGCCTCCTTCAGGAACTAAGGAATGCGGTTCACGATGGACTTTTTACAGTAAGTATGATGTTGATATACGCGCTTGTCCATCGTAGCATCAAATGAGCCCCTTACTGAGCACAACATATATATTCCCAGTCCTCTGGAGAAGATGAAGAAAATTGGGGCATTGCACACAGGGTCCTGATGACTGCATTTGGACCCTTGTCGATCAGGAACATGTTTGACGAGATGCACGAGGTCGCCAGCCAACTGGCCTTGAAATGGGCGCGGCAAGGACCTCACGAACCGCTAGACGTCAGCGGCGATACGACGCGCCTAGCCCTCGACACGGTGGCTCTATGCTCCATGGGCTTCCGCTTCAACTCGTACTACCGGCAGGACCTGCATCCGTTCATCAAGGCCATGAACGAGGTTTTGGACGAGGCCGGTCGTAGGGCAAACCGCTTCATGCCGTCTGTGTTTTACCACTCGCACAATAAGAAGTTTAGGGAAAACATCAAGCTTCTGCGCACAACAGCCCGAGAGGTTTTGGATGCGAGAAAGACGGAACAAGGTACGAACAAGAGAAAGGATCTCCTCACTGCCATGTTGGATGGCGTAGATCCAAAAACGGGCAAAAGGATGACCGACGAGAGTATTATCGACAACCTCATTACTTTTCTGGTAGCAGGCCATGAGACCACAGCTGCAACTCTTTCCTTTACGTTATACAACCTGGCCAAATTTCCAGAAGTATCACGAAAGGCCCAAAAGGAAGTCGACGATGTTGTCGGCAAAGGTGCCGTCAAGCTGGAACATGTGCCCAAGCTCAAATATGTGTCTGCTGTAAGTCGTGGCGCCCTTGTCCTAACCGTGCAATCGAATAGTGAAGTTTTCGGACTAAAAGAACAATCTCCAGCTCATCCGGGAAACCCTTCGACTTAACGCACCCATCACAGCCTTTGCAAGGGAAGCGATCGGCGACCAGGTGCTAGGCGGTAAATATATGCTCAAGGACAAGACGCAGATCGCATGCTTCCTGACCAAATCCCAGAGCGATCCTGTGATTTGGGGTCCTGACGCCGACGAGTTTAAGCCCGAGAGGATGCTCGACGACAATTTTGACCGTATGCAGAAAAAGTACCCGCACTGCTGGGCGCCGTTCGGGACGGGCCTGCGTGGCTGCATCGGGCGGCCGTTTGCGTGGCAGGAGATGGTGCTGTGTTTGGCCGTCCTGCTGCAAAACTACAACTTTGTCATGTACAACCCGTCCTACACCCTGCAGCTCGCACAATCCCTGACCATCAGGCCCAAGGAGCTTTACCTCCGGGCCATCTCCCGCGAGGGCCTCACACCGGCGCAGCTGGAGGCACGCCTGGCCGGCGGGTATACGAACGGCATCCGGGCTGCGTCGTCCCCTGTGGGGGCGGTAGGGTCGGAGCAGCCCGTGGGGGAGGCGAAGGGTGGTAGCAGGTTGGCCATCTACTACGGCTCCAACTCGGGGACTTGCGAGTTCATGGCGCAGAGGCTGGCGTCGGACGCGGGCTCGCATGGGTTTACGGCTTTGGTGGACACGCTGGACGCTGCCAAGGAGGCGATGCCGACGGGGATCCCAGTCGTCATTATCACGGCGTCGTATGAGGGCCAGCCAACGCAGAATGCGTGCCATTTTGTGAACTGGATCCAAAATCTGGAGAAGGGGAAGCTGAAGGGTGTCATGTATGCCGTTTGGGGGTGTGGTAAGTTTTGGTTTTTGTCCTCCCTTTTGTTGCATTTGTTTCCCTCCACCACAGGTGGAATAAAATGTGACTGGAGCTCAGGCTAACCAAACACCACAAAACAGGCCACAGTGACTGGGCCGATACCTATCAAAAGGTCCCAGCGCAGATAGACACGACGCTGGAAAAGCTGGGCGCGTCTCGAATCCTACCCATCGGCACCACAAACGCCAAGGACCGCGACATGTTTTCCGACTTTGAGACGTGGGAGGACCAGAGTCTATGGCCGGCCGTTACGGAGCAGTTTGGCGGATCCGAGACGGCCTCGACAACGCCCAGCGTAGAGGTCAGCTTTTCTACACCCCGAGCCTCGGATCTGCGGCAGGATGTGCGCGAATCGCTCGTCGTCGACGCCCGGACCCTGTCCAAGCCTGGAGCAGACGCGACGGCCAGAGAAAAGCGTCACCTCGAGATCCAGCTCCCCACGGGCTGGTCGTACACGGCAGGTGATTATCTGGCCGTGCTTCCGCACAACCCCAGGGAGAGCGTGGCCCGCATCATGCGCCGCTTCAACCTGGCATGGGACACGTACATGACCATCAAGGCGGCGCAGGCCATGACGCTGCCGACAGGTGTTAGCTTGCCGGTTTCCGAGGTTTTGAGTTCGTATGTCGAGATTGGTCAGACAGCCACGAAGCGGGTGAGTTTTTTTTGGATCCGGTTTCGAGGTTACTTGTGAAGTAAGCTGTGAAACGAGACTAACTAACCGTTACCTGGCAGAATATCACCGACCTTGGCCAGTTTGCAAACGACGACGAGACAAAGGAACACATCTTGCGATTGAGCAAGGGCGCTTTCGATACTGAGGTTCGCGCAAAAAGCCTTTCTGTGATTGGGATTCTTGAAAGGTTTCCAACTCTGCTGGTTCCTTTCGAAACCTTTCTGTTTATGCTCCCGCCTATGCGCGTGCGCCAGTAGTAAGTGGATTCTTTCCTTCCATGCTTTGGCATCATTTGTGTTACCAAGCCGCAAACCTATACCTGGATCATATTTCCCCGTGTAAATGTCAGATTCACTGACAGGAGAACAACCTACAGCTCCATATCCTCCTCCCCTCTAGCCGACAAGGGCAAGCTCACCCTGACCTACTCGGTCCTCAACGCCCCAGCCCACTCGGGCATCGGGCGCCACGTCGGTGTCGCATCCTCATACCTCTCATCCCTCATGCCCGGCGACAAGCTTCAGGCTTCGGTGCGACCCGCAGCCGGCGGCTTCCGCCTGCCATCCGATCCGCTCGGCACGCCCATGATCTGCATCGCAGCAGGGACAGGCCTGGCGCCCTTTCGCGCCTTCATCCAAGAACGAGCCGCCCTCCTCCGGCAAAGCAGCAGGGAAACACCCCCGGCACCCGCGCTCCTCTTCTACGGTTGCCGCGACCCGGACCAGGATGACCTGTACCGCGACGAGCTGGACGCGTGGGAGGCGGCCGGCGCGGTGACGGTCTACCGTGCGTTCAGCCGGCGGGTCGAGGCGTCGGGGGGCTGCATGTACGTGCAGGACAGGCTTTGGCGGGAGAGGGAGGCGGTCGGGGAGCTGTGGCGGCAAGATGCGAGGGTGTACATCTGCGGCGCTGGGAGGATGGCGAGTGGTGTCAAGGAGGCGCTGGTGAGGATCATGCAGAGCGAGGGGGAGAGGATGGGGAGGCCCATCTCGGAGGAGGAGGGCATGGCGTGGTTTGACAAGCATCGGAATGAGCGGTTTGCTACGGATGTGTTTGATTAGACTTTCTTTTTTGAACGATGCATGGCTTATTAGAGTTTGTTTAAGCGCTTGAAGCGATGGAGGGACTTTTTACTTCTCTTATTTTATTGGTTTGGAAGTCCGGGCTTAGACCTGGGTTTCCTCCCAGTTGAGCTAATTATCTATTGACTGTCGTGCTTTTATTCTCATGTTCACGGTTTTGTAGCCCTGATTCGGTTGCAGTAGCTACTGGGGTTAGCCCTCATGTCTGATAGGAAAAGTTCAAATGGGTTAGTAACGAACTCCTACAGTGATCCATCCCGACAGGTGGTCCTGGCTTTGACGCATAGCCATATATCCCAGAATTATTGTTGCCATAACGGTAGACGCACCCTGCACTGCAAAATAAAAAAAGAATAACAAAAACAGAAGCAGCCACAATGGAATCATGTAAAAACCCCGAATTGAACAAGTTTGCAGATCATCTCCACCAAGTCATACCAACTGTCGGTGTACACGAGGCAAAACCTTGTAATGTGGTTGGGCAAGCCGCGGAACCTTTGCATAATCTCCGGCAAAAGTATCCCGAGCCTCCGGTGTTAGTTCGGGACAGCTATTTATGTTTGGTTTCATCTCCACGACCCAAATACATCACAAACCAAGCAACTGTTTTGAATTCTCGAGACATCGATAGGTCATGTGTTTGCTGGTCGAGGTCACCATTCAGTAATTGTTTAAAGAGAAGAGATATCGGTTTATTTCATCCTCAATCGTAGCAATGCTTTCCTGAACAATTTACCCGAAGCCAAACACGGAGACTTGGCAGCCATTAAAACAGGACCCCTTTGCAGACTATAAGTCATGTAGGCTACCGCCAAATAAACAGTCAATGAGTTGCTTTACCAAGGGGTGCCCTTGGTCCCGCAGACTCTAAAACGTCCATCAACAATTAGCTCCAATGTTCTGGTATGTCTTTTCCACTACGATTGGGGCCATTGACTGTTGAACTTACCCGTCGTCACAGATCGAGCTTTTCTTTTTGCAGCAGGGGCAATCATAGTCCTCAGTGTTGCCATTACCACCGTCGTCGTCGCCGCTGCCACGAGCACGCAGCTTGCCGCCACGGTTCTTGGAGTGTCCACCCTGGGCGCCACATCGGCGAGGGGGGCACGCGCAATTGCCGGACTTGGCGAGTCCACCGTGGCTACCGCCGGCCGGGTGAGCGACGCCGGCGGCGTTGCCATGCTGCTGAGCGCCGAGGGGGATGGCGGAGACGGAAATACCCATGGCAAGGATGGCGAGCGCCCTGAAGAACTGCATCTTGTTGATTTGTTTGGATTGGGGGAAAGGAGGTCTTGAAGAAAGGTGAAGTGCAAAGAGATTGACAGATATGGCAATGAAAGTAAAAAAGAATAAGCAGAATAGAAGGAAATGAAAGGTGAATCGCCGGTGTCCTGTGGATGATGAGAAAGGAAGAAAACAGAACCATTCTTCGTGAAGTAAAGGCGAACTTAAATATCATGAAAAGCCACTCTATAAGCCTCGATCCCACATGTATTCTGGTGTCAGCCAGGGTAAGAAAGAGGACGGCTGGGCTGCAAATGAATCGTCCCTGGCAAACAGTAAGAATACTCATCATGCAAGTTATTCGATACCTTTTCAGCCAGTTGATATGGGAGGTAGTGAATAGAGAAAAACAAGTCTTTCACCTCCGTTCCAATCTATATTTTCACTGTTTGCAAACTGTAGTACTCGTTGTCACCTGTTTTCTTTGAGATCTTGGCTGACAGGTATATGATTCAACCTTACGTCTATCCTATTATTGCTATAATGCTCAATATCATACTTGCCGTTTATAATTCACAATACTATGTGATTCTCCATATATATTTTGGTATGATATCTCGTATACTACTCGGTGTCATACCACAACTATGTCAGTTCCGTTTATGTAAGCAATGTTGACAGGCCCTTTAATCAGCGGCTCGCCGGTCTGGCTTGAACCATTCCCGGGATTGGTCAGGAATAATCCCCCATTCCCCACTCAGGAACTGGTCGGACTTGGGTAAAGGGTCAAGGACTCTTGGGCCTAGGAAAGACCAAAGCCGTCATGACCGGTCGACTCAAGTGTTGGACTCAAGCGCTGGTGCGGACTTGGCCGAAAGGCTGAAGCCTGTTCCACTGAGTCAGAAGCAGGTTCGATGGTCCATCCTATGAATAGAAAGTGTGTAATAATGAAAGAGTGCAGGGATGCCTTGATGTTCAGTGTTAATTTGGGAGTTTGCCCATGACTAAGGGATGACTATCACTACTACTTTCAAGTTGGAAGCTTTTTGTAAATACCGTTGTTGTACAGCCTCCCCGGCTCTGTATTATTACGGCATAACCTAAGTGCTATTTGAAGTCCAACCATTGGCACCATGTGTATACCATAGTAAGCATTCAGAAAGTCCTACACCGCTGGCGAAATGCAAGCATACAGGATGATAGAAACTTAAGCATTACTCAAGGGAGACGAGAAACCTCTGCAATAACTATCAAGTTTAGGGAGATAATCGTCCACAACAAAGCCCTTCCACATTCCAGCGCGTATTGACACGTATCACCAAGTCTTGCGTGCAAGACTTTTGCGACAAGTACATTCAAGCTTATCTCTTCGACTATTTGACCGGGTTTCTTTTACTATGAACTGCCCACACTCTCCGCCACCAGCACTGAAAACTTTCGAGGCTCGACGCCATCTTTCGTCCGCAGTTTAGCAATACATGCCGGTAAAAGAAAAGAAAACTGAATGCAAAAGATAACCTGAACTATTCGTAGTATCTGACGACAAACGGCACCTATCCTTTCGAGCTTATATTCTGCTTCGTAGAAAGTCATTGTTCGATGCCGTGTAAGGTTTTAATAAGCGTGGTACAACAAGCGGTATGGAAGAGATTTGGGGGATTCAAAAATACTTACAGGATTTTGTAGTGAAGCCGAGGGAGGGAGTTTAAGGCATAAATGAGAAGCGACGTTGGAGACTGTCTCTCCAATAATGATATAATATATAATAGTATAAATACCCCTGTATGAGTAATTACGAGTAAGCTACTGTTACGATCAAGGTATCGTGGTAACCTGTTCTTATGGTAAAGTACAGTGGGTTAAAGCAATTGAGCGTTTGACTGGGTAACTGGGGTTTTTAATAACTGGGGGTAAAGTTATAATCGTTTTCAAATAAATATTAAAGTTAATTAAAATTTAATTGCTGCTAAGCAATCCTAAAATCGAATTTATTTACATAATAATAAGCGTGTTTTATATAAATTATATTCCAAATGTGATTTTTTTTGAAAGGTTTCTAATTTTAAAAATTTTTCAGGGTTTTCGGAAATTAGGTTGTAATTTTTAAAATCATCCTTTGTTCGTTTAAAATCAATTTGTTTTAACAATTACGTGCTATTACGTGGTTTTATTTTTACGTAATTTTTATTTTGCCGGTCGGTAATTTTTTTGGGCGAATATCGTTAAAAAGGGTGTAATTCCACCTGGCCTTTCTAATACCGGCCCAATTTTTTGGTCGTAATATTAGGTTTCCTTTTTTTTGGCCAAATTTTTTTGGCTTTAAATAATATATATTCCCCTAATATTTGTTCCGGGTTTTATTCCTTTTTTACTAATTTTTTCGCGCTATATTTAATCGCGTAATTAAATCGAAATCGGGCCGTTCGTCGACGGAACGCCGTTTTGCCCTTTTTTTTTTATTTTTGTCGACGGTGGAAATGGTTGTTTATTTTATTTGTAAATCGAAAGGGATATCCAAATGTGCGGTTTTTTTTCAAAATTCCTTTCGGTATATTAAATATTTGCGGTTAAACCGTTCGGGGTGCGATATTTTTGGAATTTCGCCTGTTTAATTTCGCAAAATTGGTTAATAATATACCAAATTGGAGGAAAAATTAAAAACGGTTGAAAAAATTCGTCGTCGGACGGACGAAAAAGTTCGTTTGGTTAATACGAAGGTCGAACGTTTTCGCAAACAAAAACAAATATGGTTTGAAAAAATAATGCAAGTTATATTTCGCGGGATTAATAATTTGGAAAAATTAAAACGGGTGGAACGTAAAAAAATAAAATAGGAAAAGCAACGGCGATTAACCGAAATTTTTCCTAAAATGTTTTTAAAATTACTCCTTCCGAATTCCAATTTTGTTTGGGATTCGATTTTCCCGATAAATTTTTTAAATTTTTCGTTATTGGATAAAATAAATGTTTTTACGTAATATTCCGTTGGTTAATTGTTTTCTGGTATTTCCTATTTTATATTATATACTAATAATTCCTTTGTAAATTCGTTTAATGGTATGGTTTTAAATCCTGGTCGGTTTTTAATTTTTGGAAATGGTAAATGGTATTTTTTTAGGTCGTCCTTTTTTTTTTGGCTAATTTGTTCGCAAATCCAATTTTTAATAATATTGGCGGAGCGGTTTTTGGTAATTTTAAAAATGGTTAATAGGTTTCCAAATGTTTTTTTTATATTTATAGTTTTTTTATTTAACAAAGTATTTTGTTTTTCCGTGATTTCGTTTGTGGTCGAATATGTCACGGCCCGGGGTAAGCATAGCACGGAAGCTAGTCTATTGGCATCTATCGACGAAGATTCTACTCTGAGGAGAAGAAAGGAAACAAACAAAGTTCTGCGCTTGACGCGACGTCGATAAAGGTATCACCCTGGTAGGTCGTTGGTTAGGGGTCAAGGTTAGGGTCTGGTGATCTCATGGTCCAAATGTCACACTACCCTTTCCAAACCTCGTATATCGACGCAGGTGATTATACGAGGTTTTTGTCAAGTTAACCATATCGTCGCTTTTTCCTTTTACCGTTCAATTCTCCATGCTTTGGCACATTATCCTCCTGATTCGGTTCGTCCAACTTATTTTCGGTAGCGGCTTTTATCCAGATTACCAATCGCTTCGGCGGTCCTGCGGCATCTTCATACTTTTTGTGGAAGTCGTCAAGGGCTGTCGTTGAATTTTTGAAATTTTCAGCCGGGTACTACGTGTCGTTTGGATCATATCCTTGCTATGCGACCTGGTATTGCAATATTTTACTCCGGCCAAATAATCGGGACGCTAGAATTTTATCGACCATAAACTCTGGTTCTCCGTTGATCTTTTTTGGCGGAGGCGGTTTTTTTTTCTGTTGTGGTAATGGGTCCATTGCGGTTTTGCGGAGGCGGTCTGCGTGGAATAAATTTCTTCTTTTAAACGATTCAGGTACGTCCAAAATATAGCTATATCCTCGTTCTTCTAAAATCTGCCATGGTCCGGTTGTTACGGAGTGGCGTGCCTGGGCGACTGCCAACCGTGACTAGCTCCACCTCACGTGACAAGGCGCCAGGGTGAGTTTGTTATTTGTTCGCTTAGGCGCGTGTACGCGATTGGCACTGCGTGCCTTTCTTCTTCCTTTACACTTAGCTTTAGATCTTCGAATAGAATCGCCCCTATATTGCAGCCTTGTCTCTTTGGGATCGCTTTCGTGACACCGGTCCACTGTAAATCCAATCTGGTCGTCGGTGCGGTCGTCGGAAACCCTTTTTTCTTGACGAAAATATAGTCGTTAACCCCAAAATCTACTGGTCGCCGCTTTTTGTTGGCTTGTTCTTCCTGCCTCGCCTGCGTTTTTAGCGCGTTTTGACGAACCAACTCTTGGACTTCTTTAGTCTGGCGAACGATCTGCAGGGTTTTTCGTTTCTGGTCTAAATCAACGGTCGTGGTTGGCAGGTCGGTGGACAGCGGGTTTCGGGGTTCGGTCCCGAACACTACCTTTAACGGGCACATACCAAGGCTGGAATGCCACGCGGCGTTGTAGGCAAAATCCAAAACAGGCAAATGTACGCTCCAACTGGTCTGGTATTTGTCGATATAAAACCGTAGTTTTTGGTCCAGTTTTTGGTTTGTAATCTCTACAGCACCTTGTGTTTAAGGGTGCAGGGCGCTACCGTGTCGGTATTTAGTACCCGTAAGTTTATTTATCGTCGCCATAAATTCGGAGATGAACGGCCCGGCGTTGTCGCTAATCCAAACGAAAGGTAATCCTAGGAAACGGTATAGGTATCGGTAATATCGGGAGGCCAAGATTTCTGCTGTGTCGGTTTTCTGTCCTGGGATAATGGCTATTAGGCGACTAAACTTGCAAACGAACACCCACACGTAATCGTATCCGAACTTGTCTTTGGGCATGTCCTTTCCGTCAACTGCTATATATTCCCAAACGTAATTCGGTATCGGTAGCGGATGCAATAGGCCCGGGATTTTGTCGTGTCTGCCTTTATTTCGCTCGCAGTCGTGACAGTTTTTAATGTATTTCCGAATGGTTTGACTTATGCCCTCCCAAAAATACTGTCTTTTAATCGTTTATATCGTTTTGTTCTGTCCTGCGTGGGCGAATATTTTGGGCTCGTGAGCTTTACGGATCAAAGCGGTCCTTAAAAAGATCTGTCCATCTAAAATCGTTTCCGGGACTATTAGCTTTCCTTGGTGTTGGCCTAACTTTTGCTTTTCGTTCTTTTGTCGTATTAGGTTTACCAAATCTGCGCCGTTTATCACGTGGCCGTTTGGGTCGGTAATATTAACGGCGGCCACCGTAAATATGATTTTCTCAGGTGGGATTAAAGTCATTGTTCGTTCTTCTTTTTCCCGAGCTTTAACTGTTGGAAGGTCTGCCGTTTTGCGGGACAGGGTATCGGCGGCTATGTTGTTTTTACCGCGGCGGTATTGAAACGTAATGTTAAAATTGGCCAGGAAATCTGCCCAACGCATTTGTCGAGTCGAAAGGAGTCGTTTTGTGGAATAGTAAACTAAAGCTTGGTGGTTTGTAACCACGAAAAAGCTTGTCCCCAATAATTTTGGTTCGTAATGTTCCAGCGTTTGAACCACTGCCAGCAGCTCTCGGTCTTGGATCGGGTATGCGCGTTCTGCTGGGGTCATCGTTTTTGAGAAATATCCCACAGGTTTCCATTCTCCACCCGGTTGCTGTTGTTAAATTGCTCCGCCGGTCGCGTTGCGTAAAGCGTCGGTTTCTACTTTGGTCGGTCGGCCTGGGGTGAAAAATGCCATAACCGGTACATCGCAGGCTAAACGTTTTATTTCCTTAAATGTTCGCCTCTGTTTTGGTCCCATAGTAAATTTGGCGTTTTTTTTCAACAGTCGGTTTAACGGTTCAGCGACGCTGCTGGTATGGTGGCAAAACATTCGGATGTAATTGCATAATCCCAAAAAGGAACGTACGGTTGTTTTGGACGTAAGGTCTTCGAACTTCCAATCGCTAATAGCCTGTAATTTATCCGGATCGATACAGATACCCAGATCTGCGTCCATAACGATACCAAGATAATCGACCGTGGTAACGTTAAATCGAGACTTTTTAATATTTTCCTGGAGGTCGACCCGGTTTAATCGGTAAATAACTTCTTTTATTTGGTCCCAATATTTTTTTTCGTTTCCGTCGGAATAAACCAAAATATCGTCGGCGTATGCGCTGGTAAACAAGTCCAAAAGTTCATTTAGCTGAGCGTTAATAAAAAATTGCCACCAAGCTGGGCCGACTTTTAGCCCAAAAGGAAGCACCTTCCATTGAAAGGTGCCTTAACGGGTGCGGAAAGCAGTAAAGTACTCTAAACCAACAGCTATACGTAACCGGTTAAAAACTCGGATAATGTCGATTTTCGTAAACCTCTTTGCATTGCGACAATTAAAGATAGTTCCGTTGACATCCGGGGCTGGTACGAATCGATCTTTCAAAAATTGGTTAATCCATCGGTAGTCGGTGCAAAAACGGCGTTCTTTAGAATATAGTTTAGGTACGAACAGGACAGGCGCTGGGTCGGCCTGCATACAGGGTTCGATAAACCCAATGCGCAACAGCTCGTCGACTGTTTCTTTTTCGAACGGCAGGAATTCCACAGGTATTCTGTACGTCGGAGGCGATCCTGTTTTTGGTTTGTTTAGCTCCAAAATTATATCGTGTCCTGGGCGATGTGGAGGTAGGTTGGTTGAAGCTGTTTTCGAAAAAAATCCCTCCAAATAAGCGAGTCGGGATGGCAGTTTGCGTCGGACCAGTTCGATATGGTCGGGGTTTTTATTTTCCGGGAACGGGATCGGTTTTCCTTTGTTGGTTTTCCATTGGTACGAACGGCCGACGGCAGATAGGTTGATGGCGGGTTTTTCGGGTCCAATTTCTAACGTAATGGGCTGCGTGGATAATGGGTACGATTTCCATCGCTTTTGTCGGGGGTCGGTGTCCAGCTTGTGTTGAAGGGCGGCTACATTTATAACGGTTTGGTCCTCACCCAAAACAACCGGGGTCGGTCTGGGTTCTAAAAAGGTTGTTTGGCGCCACGGTCGTCGAAGTATTTGCACCCTCTTGGTTTCTCGTTCGAATGCTCGGTCGCGCCGCTCTGCATCGGCTTGCGCAGCCGGATCGGGTTTGTCCAACATGTTCGGAAGTCTGATAGCTGGCGAGAATTTTGCCAACGACGGTGTCGTTTCAGGCCATGCGAACGTTTGCGTTTTCGGGTGGATCCAAACATCCTGTTCGACTAGCCAATCCTGCCCAATAAACATATCATGTCCACTTTCCGTCACGTAAAACATTTGGTTGCTAAACCGGCGTCCATCGATTTCCAAGGTCGCTTTTAGTTTGTGCGTAATGCGTCCTGCGTCCTGTTTGCGGTAGTCCGACAAAAGTAGCGGGGTTTTTAACCTTTGAAGCCGGGCTCCTAGCCGTTCTGCGGCATGTTTAGCGATCGCTGGGCTGATTAAAAGAGAAATGTCTGCTCCGGTGTCACAAAGAGCTTTAACTGATAGTCCTACACCATTAACCTGTATCTGAGTTCGAATGATGAAAGATTTAGGTCGTGGGTTACTACCAATCTGAGCTATCGTAGACATTTGGACCACCGAGGAGGCTTTTGGCGGTCTCACTCTTTTCCCGATCGCTCTTGCTCGTCACTAATGCTGTGGTTGTCCTCAAAATCCAAGGCCCTGACTGCTTTCGTTTTATTGGGGCATTCAAATGATTTGTGTCCTTCTTTCCCGCACGCGAAGCAAGTGTTGGCTTCCCAATGAGCCATCTTTTCAGTTTCTGTCAAACCACGTCCTGTGGCGTCTGTTGTTTTAGGTACCATGTCGCTTCTTTCTCCTTTGCTCGGGTTGCTGGATTCGTAATAGCGTCCTCGATTGCTTTTCCTGTTTTTGTCTGGGCTGTAGGGGTATCTTTCTTTTCTATCTTTACCGCGACTTTTCTGTTTTCGCTCCTCTCGTTCCCGATACGCTCGCTGAGTGCTGTGAGCTGCATCGGCCACCAAATTTGCGAATTCTTCATAAGATATTCTGGGGTCCTTGCTGTCTCGTAACAGCCGGTGATCGAGGTCTGCCGGGATATGTTGCCACAGCGTAGTTTTGCGTTCTCCTGCTGGTACTCCAATTTTATCGGCGAGAGCATTCACCTCGGCAATGAAACTGTAAACGTCATTACCTGGTCCGCATTCAAAATACATTTTTGATAGTTTTTCCCATGCTTCGGACGCTTGATTGCTGTTATGGTACACCGTGGCCAAAACCTGGATCATCTCTGCCACGCATGAATACGGTTGGGTCTCTGAATTGTATCTGGTCTCCAGCATCGTTGCTGGTCGGTCGTCCAACAGGCTGAACAGTTTTGCCATGCGGCTTCGTTCAGTTCGGAAGGTTGTGTTATCCTCTTCGAAATAATCTGCTAATTTCGTAATCCAGCGGTCAAAAGTGGTTGAACTGCCGGAAAATGTACCTGGATCTGATCCTCTACTTTTGGCTCTTTCACTGTAGTGCGGGTTGGCTGCTTCTTGGCTATGGCCGTACGGCTTAAATGCTTTCCTGCTGGCTAGGCCGGTCGGTTCGAACCTGGTGCCTCCAAAGGCGCTATTTTCGGGTGTGGCTTGTCGGGCTTCCGGTTGGTTGTTCTGTCTTTCGGTTTGCAGGCGTGTGATAACTGCCTGTAGCCTAGCGATCTCGCTGGCTAGGTCATTTCCGTCTGCCATCATGTTTGGGTTTGTTTCCGGCGTTGTATGCCTTGCTTCTGCAAACTCGAATTCGTCTAAATTTTCCTCAGGCGTTTCTATACTAGGCCACGCGGTGTTCGAAAGAGAATCAACTTCGATTTCGTCTTCGAGGGTGGAATCGGTGTTTGGCGTGAAATCGGTTTCACTCTCTGGTCGGGTCGGGTCGTCGGTGGAGCGATCTGTTTGCTCCGTTTTGTTCGAAATCAACCTTTGTGATTTCCTGCTCGCAGGTGGATGGTCCTTCAGCCTGGGCATAGGTTGGGGTCGGTCTGGGTTTGAAGTTGACGTCTTTGTCAGTCTCCGGTCGGGTCTGGTCTGTCGAGTGCGGATTTATTTTCGTCGCTCGCCAGCGGCGTGAAGATAGGTTGTTGTGCCTTATTTGTTAATCGCTAGGCCAGCGATTCTTTTGAGAGTAGAATTGTGTCACGGCCCGGGGTAAGCATAGCACGGAAGCTAGTCTATTGGCATCTATCGACGAAGATTCTACTCTGAGGAGAAGAAAGGAAACAAACAAAGTTCTGCGCTTGACGCGACGTCGATGAAGGTATCACCCTGGTGGGTCGTTGGTCAGGGGTCAGGGTTAGGGTCTGGTGATCTCATGGTCCAAATGTCACA